>JAEAOA010002304.1:0-507904 GCA_016746295.1 Potamilus streckersoni | reverse complement strand
TTAACTGAAACGTTCTAATGCACAGTTTAATTTTCATCCTGTTATCTGATAAAAAAAAATTTGTGGTAAAACCTATTTGCCGTCTTTAGAATAATCATATTCCACACATACGCTGTTCTAACAAATTCGTCACTTCTGTTGACAGAGCTTATCGCATTCCAACACCTGTTGTTTTGTCTGGTTACAAAATATATGTCTACATAGTAGTAGTATAGGAAAAAGGGTTTTGGCGGGGGTGGGGGAGGAGGTGTTTGAGGGGGGTGGGCCAAAACTCCCATTTTCCTATACTACTCACTCTATGCCTGTTTTATTTAGTGGCAAACTCCTAGTGGGATAATGTCACTCTATGCCTGTTTTATTTAGTGGCAAACTCCTAGTGGGATAATGTCACTCTATGCCAGTTTTATTTAGTGGCAAACTCCTAGTGGGATACTGTCACTCTATGCCTGTTTTATTTAGTGGCAAATTCCTAGTGGGATAATGTCACTCTATGCCAGTTTTATTTAGTAGCAAACTCCTAGTGGGATACTGTCACTCTATGCCTGTTTTATTTAGTGGCAAACACCTAGTGGGATAATATCACTCTTTGGCAGTTTTATTTAGTGGCAAACTCCTAGTGGGATAATGTCACTCTATGCCTGTTTTATTTAGTGGCAAACTCCTAGTGGGATAATGTCACTCTATGCCTGTTTTATTTAGTGGCAAACTCCTAGTGGGATAATGTCACTCTATGCCTGTTTTATTTAGTGGCAAACTCCTAGTGGGATAATGTCACTCCATGCCTGTTTTATTTTAGTAATAAAGTCCTAGTGGGATAATGCCAGTTTTATTTACCTTTGTCTAACGCTTTCACACAGGAAACAAAAAAATTAGTCTTAATGATATTTTCCTTCTATATTTTCTCTCTATTTCGTGCGCACATATGCATGTACATACAACCGATGAAAACTAACCATGATGAATTTGTTAGTCAAAGAAACATGTCGATCAAAGACGCATTTTAACGATCCATTGAGAAGAAACTTGGCATGCAATTTGTTTATGAGTATATTGAACAAAAGGTAATCACACCTTTACTATTTCTTCTATTATATATTTGTGATACTTTTCTTTCATTTACTTTCTTTATACCACTGCATGCCACGAGTACATTGACCCACTAGCCCTAACCCATTAACCCTAACCCACTAACCTAACCCTAACCCATTAACCCTAACCCTAACCCATTAACCCTAACCCTAACCCACTAACCCTAACCCTAACCCATTAATCCTAACCCTAACCCATTAACCCTAACCCTAACCCATTAACCCTAACCCTAACCCACTAACCCTAACCCTAACCCATTAACCCTATCCCTAACCCATTAACCCTAACCCTAACCCACTAACCCTAACCCTAACCAACTGATCTATATTTTCCGTCTGGGAACACAGAGAATAATGAAAAGGAGAACGATCAACTGTTGAAATTTTATCTTTCATATGTCATAAATGAAAGATGCATCGATGGCAAAATTTCTAATTCAATAATTGTAGATAGATCGTATATAATACTTTGGTGGATCCCCTTCTCCTGTATCAAATAATGTCAGATGTATCACGTGACTTTCCCAGCAGAGTTTGCCTTTTTACGCTAATGAACTGTGATGCTAAATTTGCATAAAATTACAATTGCAAAAATCAATATTCACAGTCCCATCAAGATCTCATTATTTTCGAATAAGTTCTTCATCTGAGTTGTTAAAAGACAATGACGAAATCGCAATAGCCCATTTTCTTGACGATGTAAGACAGACAAAAATTGCTATGGCCCATTAATTGACGATGTAAGACAGACAAAAATTGATATGGCCCATTAATTGACGATGTAAGACAGACTAAAATTGCTATGGCCCATTAATTGACGATGTAAGACAGACAAAAAGTGCTATGGCCCATTAATTGACGATGTAAGACAGACAAAAATTGCTATGGCCCATTAATTGACGATGTAAGACAGACAAAAATTGCTATGGCCCATTAATTGACGATGTAAGACAGACAAAAATAGCTATGGCCCATTAATTGATGATGTAAGACAGACAAAAATTGCTATGGCCCATTAATTGACGTAAAAGATGTAAGAAGTACCTCTTCAAACTCAATGATTGTTAAGTCGTGTATCTTTTGCAAGAACACGTGGTCTGTTGTATTAGAAATATTAAATTATTATTACCATTTTAACATTTAAAAAATGTCTATTTTATTTTATGTGGCATTCACTGAGATTCTTATTTCCCACAGACAAGAAAACACGTTATGGAAGAAATAAAGTTTATATTATCACAATATAAATGCAATTTTTAATAAATGATTTTACTTTACGTGCAAAAAAATAATTCATGTATTCATTATTTTATGTTCTAACACTCATATCACAGATAACTTTTGCTTAAGTCAAACACATTTACATAATCCTTTGTAAAAGAAGATAATTATAAGTCATTGTGGTACAAACTAGATCAGTAAGGTTGCTTTGCTAATTGCGACTCTTGTACAATATGCCTACATTCAGAAAACAGTAGAACAAACCTAATATATATTCAATGCATTACAATGTTGTCTGATGTTTGTTCATTTGCATGCATTTATGTGTGTATGCATGTGTGTATGTTTGTGTGTGTGTGAGTTAATGTTTTATATGCTATTATTGTACGCATGGTGCATGTTTTTGTGGTTTAGATGGTAGTATTGCAAGATGCTGATTTTAATATTTTTATCAATATAAAAAAACTCTGAAGCTTTACTTCATAAACCGTATTACACCGTATTACACATGCATAAATTGTATTACACATGCATAAACCGTATTACACATGCATAAACCGTATTACTCATGCTTAACCGTATTACACATGCATAAACTGTATTACACATGAATAAACCGTATTGCACATGCATAAACCGTATTACACATGCATAAACCGTATTACACATGCATAAACCGTATAACACATGCATAAAGACATTTGATTTCTATCACAAGGTGTATTATGGGAATGGAATTTGTATGCAGTGATACAGCATCTGCATGATATTTTTACATATTCTAGTCTGTAACATGTACAGACTCTTGAGAGTTTGGCATGATAATAATATCTGATCATCTCTCAGTTATTGCAGTTCATATTTATAGGTTACATATTTCAAGTCATATACGTCATCTTTATATTTACAAAAGAATACTGAATTGGCGATAGGATTTCAACTGACATACAGGTTTTTGAACAATTCTATTGTAATTTGTTTCATTATCGCACATTGATAAATAGAGACTGAAAAAAAAATGTGTACAGACAGGATTCTTCAAAATTGCCAGGACAAAATAAAATACCCTCAAAAGTTATTATCAGAATCAAAACTTTTTTAACACAATCTTCAATGCCAAGATTTTATCAAACTCTACTTCAAATTTAGAACAACAAAAAAAACGGAATTAACATTTTAAGGATTGCCTTAATTGTTTTAGCATTTAGTAAATAATATAATTAAAAGTATGCAAATGACACCTGTCAATGTGTGCTTTCATGTTTTTCTTGTTTTCATTGTTCCCATCATGGCTCTTCTGGACTCACCATCATAAAAACATGGAGCATGTTCGAACAGTTAGAGAACAGGAAGAAAGAAAGCAAGACAAAAAGGATATGGTTATTTTCCAGAATAGAATCTCCTTAAGATAAAACACCAAATATTTTACAGACATTATATATTATGACTTGTGTCAAAGATAAACGATTGAAAATTTCTGATATTAATTCTACCAGAACTTGTAGAGATTCTCCTACAGAATGTTGCCGCCTTAAACAGTGATAAATACAACAGGTATGCCATCTATTGTGCGTTAACTTCCACCTTCTGAGAAGTAGGGCTTTCATTTCTTGGTTTTTCTGGTGGATTGTTCTTCCTTTTTGAAAACCCACTTTCCACCATGCAGTCATAGATAGCCTCTCGAGATCCTGGAGTGTTCTGGAGGTAGGCAAAATAAGCCTGACGCATGTGGGGCCGATTCAGCTTATGTATCTCATTTAGTCTGTCTAGTTCCATTCGGTAAAAGTCCTCTTTCGTTCTTTTGTAGTCTTTTCTCATCCTTTCTTTGGACTTTAGGCTAAAGCTGGCTTCAAATTCACTCCTGAAAAGAACCATATGAAATAAAGGTTAAAACTACAGGACAAAAATGTTAGAAGTATATGAAATAAACTAAATGTATACGAGATAAAAATTAAATGTATCTGAAATAAAGATGTAAAGGTATACGAGATAATGATTAAAAGTAGATGACATAATGATTAAAAGTATGTGATAATGACTAAAAGTATATGAGATAAAAATTAAATGTATACGAGATAAAGATTACAACAGTATGAAAGTTCAGACAAAAATAAAATCTAATAGATTAACTTAAAACTTGGTATTGGATAATATTCCTTCCAACTTATCAACCAGCAGAAATGGCTGGCTTTGATTTTCGAATCTTTGGTCCATTCTTCTTTTGATTTATCAACATTAACTAGTAGAAATGGCGGACTTTTTCAGATGTCTGATCTTTGGATATAAACTGTTCAACTAAAGCTTCATTCCAATAGAATTATGGAAAATCGATGCAACATCAATAAATTTACTCAATAAAAATACGAATTTCTAATTTACTCAAAAAGAACACGAATTTCAAATAATTTGTTTTAGAGTAGATTTTGATCCCTCTTCTTTTTATTTTGCAATTCTATTCTTAACCAGAACAACCATATAGCACCATCTTTGATAAATATTTCTTATAAAACACTTGCTGATGTATTTTTTAAAACATTTATCATAAAATATGCAAATAAGTGTGCTTAAACTAGATATGCAACTAAATGTGCAATATATATATATATATATATATATATATATATATATATATATATATATATATATATATATATATATATATATATATATATGTGTGTGTGTGTGTGTGTGTGTGTATGTGTGTGTGTGTGGTTTCATTAAGTTTCCCTGCATGTGTATAAGTCTTATGACACTAGTGGAAGACACCAATAGCTTAGAAATTATTACGTTTATACAATTTGAAGTAGCTTCCAACGGCTTAATACAACCTTATGAAATATATCGTAATTTATTTTACCTATGTACGGTATGTCCGTATAAACTGATGTAATTCAATTTACCTATGTACAGTATGTCCGTATAAATTTATGCAATTCTGTTTATCTATGTACGGTACGTCCGTATAAATTGATGTAATTCAATTTACCTATGTACAGTATGTAAGTATAAAATGATGTAATTCAATTTATCTATGTACAGTATAAATTCGTATAAATTGGTTTAGCTCTACGACTTTAACAATGCTAAGAATGTCACAATACGCTTGTCTTTCAAGTATGTTCACACCGTTGCATTTATGTTGTATTTTAATGTCAATTGTCTGAGTACAACATTACCCTTGGTGTCAGACAACTGGGTACAACATTACCCTTGGTGCATGATTTACTTCTGTCAGGGGACTACATACACGACCCTTGGTGTCAGACAACTGAGTACAACACTACCCTTAGTTCATGTTTTACTTCTGTCAGATGACTACATACATGACCCTTGGTGTCAGACAACTGAGTACAACATTACCCTTAGTTCATGTTTTACTTCTGTCAGAGGACTACATACAGGACCCTTGGTGTCAGACAACTGGGTACAACACTACCCTTAGTTCATGTTTTACTTCTGTCAGAGGACTACATACATGACCCTTGGTGTCAGACAACTGGGTACAACACTACCCTTGGTGCATGTTTTACTTCTGTCAGAGTACTACATACATTACCCTTAATGTCAGACAACTGGGTACAACACTACCCTTGGTGCATGTTTTACTTCTGTCAGACGACTAGAATACGATTAAGAGTACTCTGATTTGTCAAAAGAAATGTGGCACGTGCAAAGTGTAGGCACTAAGAATTCACCTGCTTTATATTTTTATACATGTGATTCCTGGAATTTACTTTTCTCAAGTTTTCTACATGTGGTTCTAGCTTTTACGTGTGCACACCCAAATCCAGATCAATCCAGTATATGTGCACTCCCAAACTCAGAACGATCCATTCTTTCAGTATTTCAACGAAAAAAATTAGTTTTTTGTCCTAGGAATCATAGTGTTTATAACAAGAATACATACAATGTTTATAACAAGGATACATAGTGTTTATAAAAAGGATACATACAATGTTTATAACAAGGATACATAGTGTTTATAACAAGGATACATACAATGTTTATAACAAGGATACATACAATGTTTATAACAAGGATACATGCAATGTTTATAACAAGAATTACCAGTGGAGTAGATCAGATGAAAAGTGTCCTTTAAATCTTGAAATAAATTGCGAAACTGGTGCAGAACCATGTAGAACCGCACATCAAAAAAAAAGTCACTAGACAACTTTGGATTTCTTACATCAATGAATTTCATCGTCAGATACACGTATGTTTGTTAAATACTCACCTAAGTTTGGATACTTAAAATTTTTATTAAATACTCGCCTTAACATGGATATTTTATATATTAAATACTCGCCTAAGCATTGGCACGTCATTGTAATGTAAAGGCTTGGTAGCTAACTCTTTCTTATCCAAGGTAATAACTGGAAATTTTGGAAGTCGTGTGCTGCCCTCTTTAGGTGGTCTGGTCTTTTTAGCTTTTTCTCTGTAATTGGAACAAAATGCTTTATTATTATTATTATTATTATTATTATTATTATTATTATTATTATTATTATTATTATTATTATTATTATTATTAGTTGCTATTGTCTCAAACAGCCGTTTCTGCCGCTGTTATCATTTTTGCTTCCACTACCATCATTGTTAAAAGCACTAATATCAACATACAATGTTGCATTACAACCAGCTGTTGCTGTTGTTGTTAATAATGCGATTATTATTATTATTATTATTATTATTATTATTATTATTATTATTATTATTATTATTATTATTATTATTATTGCTACTAATATATTTGTCTCCTAATCTCAACTACTGCTCTGCTTCTACAACCATATCTATTACCATCATCACTTGCTGCTTCAAGTACCACCCTTACTTTCATTACTTGTACTATAGAAGTAGTAGCAACAGCAGCAGTAACAACAGTAGCAGCAGCAGTAATAGTAGTAGTACCCTTTTTCTGCCGATGAATCTTTGGACGCTTCTTCAGCTTGTTTCTTTTGTTTCTCCTCTGGTGTTTCAATTTTAGGAAACTCAAGAAAACGTTTGTCCATGTTCAGATCGACCCATGGGTCACATAATCCAATGGCTGTATTGCGGGTTAGGTATGCTCTGATACTTTTCTCGTGCTGCAAAGATGATGAAATAATGTTAAATACATGATTTGACATACAAAGATGAAATAATTAGGATACATGATCTGACATACATATATGATGAAATAATCAGAATTTGTCAGAAAAATGAAAAGATCATTCATTAGTCATTGGGCGATCTATTCTGTATCAAATGGCTGGTTCCTCTTCTGTTCCTCTCATAGTTGTGGTCTGCCGAAGGCTGTACTACTTGCACGAGCAATCCTGAGGGTGACCACTTCATCGATGGAGATTGTGCGTGACAAGGTGATGCCAGTGTAGATGAACTTGACAGAAACAGAGAGCTTCTGGCCATCGACAGTAATGCTGGATTCAGTGTAGGGAATTGAAGATGCAGGCTGGTACATTATTTCCGTCTTTGTCGTACTTATTGTGAGTTAGAAGTCTGTGCAGGCTTTGGAGACCCGATCTATACTTTCTTGCATGTCAGATTGAGTACAAGCATTCAAAGCACAGTCGTCAGCAAAGAGGAAGTCGTGGATGGTGTATTCCTAGACTTTGGTCTCAGCCCGCAGTCTTATCAGGTTGAAGATGTTCCCATCAGTCCTAAACCGGATATCGATGACAATGTCACCTTCACGGAAATCGTCGGTCAGCATCGCTGTAAGCATCTTGCTGAACGGGTTGGAGCTAGAACGCAGTCGTTTGACACCGTTTGTCACAGGGAAGGGCAGAGAGAACTCTCCTTCATCCTGTACTCTAACGAGCATGCCATCGTGGAATAGTCTGACCATGATGATGAACTTCTCAGGGCATCCGAACTTTAGCATGATCCTCCACAGACCTTCACGACTCAGTATGAAAAGCCTTTGTGAATAGGTAGAATTTTAAAGAATACAGTGCTGTTGCTGATTTCAGTCAATTATTCTGTTATTGCATAACATATAATGAAACTAGTAGGCTGGTGGAGGAGGAGGCAACAGATGTTGCACGGTTTGGTTTCTTGTAGATAATTCATATGTTTGATTGGGGACAGCAAATAAGGATAAAGAAAGAAAACTATAGATGTGTTCATTCTTTTAAGGATTGACTTCTTAAATATTCACTACATTTTTGTCAACCGTACATAGCTTTGTACTGCATGGAAACATCATTTTGGGAATTTTAATGTAAGTAAATAGATAAATAAACATAAAAATAATAACAATTACTCTCTTAGCCATATGTGCATCGTTAATGTTTCTTTTCAAGACAAAAATCCGTATTTCTAAATACATTTTGATTACAAAACTCAAACTCCAGCTTAATCTTAAAAACTCAGGCTCAAATATTTCAAATCATAAATGATACTTTATGTATATTGTAGAATAATAAACAAAGTTCAGCTAATGAACAATAAATCATTAAAAAAAATAATATAATTTGTGTGTGGTCAAAAACATAACGTCATTTGTAAATGGTCAAAAAATTAATGTTAATTGTGAGTGGTCAAAAGGTAATTTGTAAGTGAGTTGGTCAATAAAGGTCATTTGTGAGTGGTCAGAAAAGGTCATTTACTAGTGGTCAAAAAATGTAATTTGTGACTGGTTAAAAATGGTCATTTGTAAGTAGTCAGAAAAGTCATTTTTGAGTCGTCAGAAAGGTATTTTGTGTGTGGTCAAGAAAGATCATTTGCGAGTGGGCAAAAAGTCATTAAAGTCATTTGTGAGTGGTCAAAAAACTAATGTCACATATGAGAGGTCAAAAAGGTCATTTGTGAGGGGGTGAGTTGTCAAGAAAGGTCATTTGTGAGTGGGTGAGTGGTCACAAAGGTCATTTGTGATTAGTCAAGAAAGATCATTTGCGAGTGGTCAGAAAAGTACTCATTTGTGAGTGTCAGAAAAGGTCATTTTTGGGTGGTCAAAATGGTCATTTGTCAGTGGTCAAAAAAAGGTCATTTATGAGTGGGGTCAAAAAGGTCATTTGTGAGTGATCAAGAGAGAACATTTGTAAGTGGTCAAAATTAATGTCATTTGTTAGTTGTAAAGAAAGGTTACTTGTGAGTGGTCAGAAAAGGTCATGTATGAGTGGTCTAAAAAGGTCATTTGTGAGTGGTCAACACAGATTTTTGTGAGTGGTCAAGAAGGGTCACTTGATAGTGATCAAAAAAGGTCATTTGTAAGTAGTTAAAATAAAATCGCAAGCTCATGCTCCGTCTCAAGGTCAAGAGTTTTAATGATTCAGAATGTCCGAAAATAGTGTAACATCATCTTTATTTTTAATGTAATTTGAATTTCAGAATTGTTATATCTTTTCATTTTTAGTGCTTACTGGAGTTTCCAACTTAACGTTCATTGGGGTCCTAGGCTTGAACATTTTGAGGTCATAGACTTGAGTGTTCTCGGGTTTTAGGCTATAGTTTGGGGATTTTAGACTTTAGTGGTTTGAGGTTGTATGCTTAAGTGTTTGGAGGATTTTAAGCTCGAATATTTTGAGGCTTGATTGTTTCGGGTTTCAGGCTTGCGTGGTATGTGTTTTAGTATCAGTTGTTTGGAGTTTCAGGCTTGAGTGTTTTGAGATTTTGGGCCTGAGTGTATGCGGGTTTTAAACTTGACTGTTTTAGTATTATATGCTGACTGTTTGGGGTCTTTGGCTTGTGTGTTTTAGGTCTTAGGCTTGTGTGTTTGTGAAAGTTTTAGGTTTGACTATTTGGGGTTTTCTTGTTTTATGCTTAGGTGTTTTGGGGTCATAATCATTAGTATCTTATGGTCATATGCTTGAGTGTTTTGGGGTTTTCGTCTTGAGTGTTTTGGGGTTTTCGTGTTTTGGGGTTTTCGTCTTGAGTGTTTTGGGGTTTTCGTCTTGAGTGTTTTGGGATTTTCGTCTTGAGTGTTTTCGGGTTTTCGTCTTGAGTGTTTTGGGGTTATGGGTTTATTTATTTTGGGATTTAAGGCTTAAATGTTTTGAGGTCTTATGCATGAGTGTTTTAGGATTAAGGCTTGAGTGTTTGGAGATTTGGGTAATGAGTGTTTGGGATTTAAAGCTTTAGTGTGTTTTTATGGGGGATGGTGTTGTTGAGACTGACTGTCAAGCTCAAAACGTTTATAGAAAACATTACAATTTCTTTCCGAGTCTTTATGATTTGGTCATCCCATTCTAGATTAAGCCCTAAGAAGGCTGCTGCTAATTACAAGAGAAGTATATATTTAACCTAATTACACCAGAAGAAAATGTTAAAGCTAATTACAAGAGAAGTATATATTAAACCTAATTACACCAGAAGAAAATGTTAAAGCTAATTACAAGAGAAGTATATATTAAACCTAATTACACCAGAAGAAAATATTAAAGCTATTTAAGGAGAAGTATATATTAAACCTAATTACACCAGAAGAAAATGTTAAAGCTAATTACAAGAGAAGTATATATTAAACCTAATTACACCAGAAGAAAATGTTAAAGCTAATTACAAGAGAAGTATATATTAAACCTAATTACACCAGAAGAAAATGTTAAAAGCTATTTACAAGAGAAGTATATATTAAACCTAATTACACCAGAAGAAAATGTTAAAGCTAATTACAAGAAAAGTATATATTAAACCTAATTATACCAGAAGAAAATGTTAAAGCTAATTACAAGAGAAGTATATATTGAACATAATTACACCAGAAGAAAATGTTAAAAGCTAATTACAAGAGAAGTATATATTAAACCTAATTATACCAGAAGAAAATGTTAAAGCTAATTACAAGAGAAGTATATATTGAACATAATTACACCAGAAGAAAATGTTAAAAGCTAATTACAAGAGAAGTATATATTAAACCTAATTACAACAGAAGAAAATGTTAAAGCTATTTACAAGAGAAGTATATATTAAACCTAATTACACCAGAAGAAAATGTTAAAGCTATTTACAAGAGAAGTATATATTAAACCTAATTACACCAGAAGAAAATGTTAAAGCTAATTACAAGAGAAGTATATATTCAACCTAATTACACCAGAAGAAAATGTTAAAGCAATTTACAAGAGAAGTATATATTAAACCTAATTACACCAGAAGAAAATGTTAAAGCTAATTACAAGAGAAGTATATATTAAACCTAATTACACCAGAAGAAAATGTTAAAGCTATTTACAAGAGAAGTATATATTAAACCTAATTACACCAGAAGAAAGTGTTAAAGCTAATTACAAGAGAAGTATATATTAAACCTAATTACACCAGAAGAAAATGTTAAAAGCTATTTACAAGAGAAGTATATATTAAACCTAATTACACCAGAAGAAAATGTTAAAGCTAATTACAAGAGAAGTATATATTAAACCTAATCGCACCAGAAGAAAATGTTAAAAGCTAATTACAAGAGAAGTATATATTAAACCTAAATACACCAGAAGAAAATGTTAAAGCTAATTACAAGAGAGATAATTCTTAAAGCTAATCACAAGAAGTAAATATAAAAGCTAATTACAATGGAATTGTTAAAGCTTAATATATCTTTTCATCAAGATATATAAATAATGTTGGTCTTGATAACGCATTTATACCATGACCTTAGTGAGCTGTTCTATCACTTAATGTCTATCATCATGTACCATATCTCTTGTCGAGAAAAGGGTGTCGCTCTTGCAGTGGATGTTTGTCTTGATGTACCATGACTTTTGTCATCTAAAGGGTGTCGCTCTTGCAGTTAATGTTTTGACATTTGTCAACTTAGGAAATCGCTCCTTTCTAATGTTTCGTACAATGTTTTTTGCAAGTTGGATCTTGCCGCTCTTTATTGTAATCCTTTGTAAACTAAGTTTTGTCCAACTGACGAAATTTTGTTTCTTTTGCACAGTGACATTAGTCACACTTTGTATTAATGTTTCATACAATGCCTTATCAGCTGAAGGGTGTCACTCGTTCTAGTACCGGGGGTCGCGCTGCCAAGGCAAAGTGGGCGACAGTAATATTTTTTTGAAATTGTGACGAGCAGTATGGTATGAAGTCATTTGTGCATTTGCTCTTCTGTGCATGTTACAGTAGTCATTTCAAAGAGTTTCGAATCTTTTGGACGTTTTATACAAAATGGTAGCTTAATAAGCATTTTTACTGACTTACAATTGCAACACTCTCATTACTCCCATCAGTTAAATTAATTACAATGCAATGTATAGTTTCTGATGTGCTTTGTTAAAGTCATATGGCCAAAATGCACTGCATGTATCTCAATCTAAACTGGCAATTATGAATTCAATGAGTCTATATATAATAAATTTTCTTACAGATACAAAATGTCTTGATAATAAACATACAAAGCACATTTTTCAGCTTGAATTATTTCCCAATAACTAACATTTAAATGAGATTTCTTCCTGTTTAGGTCCCACTTTCTTCTTCCTGTTCCGTGGAAGTCACGTCTTACTAAATTTCAAGCCTAGCTTGAAACCTGTACTAATGTTGGTACAATGACTTAGTCAACTGAGGAATATTGCTTTTTGTTAATGTTGGTACAATGACTTAGTCAACTGAGGAATAATGCTTGTTTGTTAATGTTGGTATAATGACTTAGTCAACTGAGGAATATTGCTTTTTTATGTTGGTACAATGACTTAGTCACTGAGGAATATTGCTTTTTGTTAATGTTCGTACAATGACTTAGTCAACTGAGGAATATTGCTTTTTGTTAATGTTGGTACAATGATTTAGTCACTGAGGAATAATGCTTGTTTGTTAATGTTGGTACAATGACTTAGTCAACTAAATGACGTTTCTCTTTCTAGTCATGTTTAGTACAATGAACAATCAATTGTGTCATCTGATCGACATTTTTATGTTAATGTTTGATATGATGACTTTGTCATCTGAGTTTACATTGTTTTTCTGTTAGAGATAGGTATGATGGCTTTATCATCTGATCGACATTGATTTTTAGGTAAATGTTTAGTACGATGACTTTGTCAAATGAGGGATGTCACTCGTTCTAGTATTGCTTGGAGAATGACTTTTGTCAACAAAGTTTTCTCTTGTTTTTACCAGTGTTTAGATAACTTGAATATAATGAGGTGAGCAGCAATAACGCAAATGTATACTTGAGAATGATATTCAGGTGATCAGGATCTTACAAAATGACGAGTATTAAATATCAAACTGTAATAATATATCTTATAAAATGACGAGTATTTAATATCAAACTGTAATAATGTATCTTACAAAAAGACAAGCATTAAATATCGAACTGTAATAATATATCTTACAAAAACACAAGCATTTAATAACAAACTGTAATAATATATCTTATAAAATGACGAGTATTTAATATCAAACTGTAATAATGTATCTTATAAAATGACGAGTATTTAATATCAAACTGTAATAATGTATCTTATAAAATGACGAATATTTAATATCAAACTGTAATAATGTATCTTATAAAATGACGAGTATTTAATATCAACTGTAATAACAATATGAACAGTCGAATTAAAGAACTCTTAAATCAATGTGATCAAAGCATCCGCATTCATTGTGAACCCTGTTCAATTTTGAAAGGCCATGATTTTTCTTAACAAGTCTTATAGCAAGCTTTATACGAGTCTTGCAGAAAATATTATACGAGTATTAAGGCAAGCTTTATACTAATCTTAAGGCAAGTCTTACAGCAAGTTCTATACGAGTCGTACAGCAAATTTTATACGATTCTTACGGCAAGTTTTAACAGCAAGTTTTATATGAGTCTTACAGCAAGCTTTTCCATTTCTGGATTCCTCTTCTTGGCATGTTTTTCATCAGTAACTTCCTCTTTTCCATCTTTCTGTTCCTTATCTTTGTCTTCTTCCTTATCCTGTTTAACAGAAACCAAATTATTTCTGCATATATTGGCTATATATGAATTTACTGATCTAGGTTAAAATGATAGGACTTTCAACAAAGATTTCGTTTATCTGTTTCTTATTAATGACATTTACTCATGCATGATAATTGCTCATCATGATAATCGTTCATTACGACAATTACTTGTGCATAACAGTTCCTCATCATGACAATTACTCGTGCATAACAGTTCCTCATCATGACAATTACTCGTGCATAACAGTTCCTCATCATGACAATTCCTCGTGCATAACAGTTCCTCATCATGACAATTACTCGTGCATAACAGTTCCTCATCATGACAATTACTCGTGCATAACAGTTCCTCATCATGACAATTCCTCGTGCATAACAGTTCCTCATCATGACAATTACTCGTGCATAACAGTTCCTCATCATGACAATTCCTCGTGCATAACAGTTCCTCATCATGACAATTCCTCGTGCATAACAGTTCCTCATCATGACAATTCCTCGTGCATAACAGTTCCTCATCATGACAATTCCTCGTGCATAACAGTTCCTCATCATGACAATTACTCGTGCATAACAGTTCCTCATCATGACAATTACTCGTCATGACAGTTATTCATTATGACTCATGACAGTTACTAATCATGAAAATTATTAATTGTGACAATTACCCATGCATGACAGTTATTCATTATGAAAATTATCATTATGATAATTGCTCATTCATGACAATTCCTCGTGCATGACAGTTACTCATCATGACAATTACTCGTGCATAACAGTTCCTCATCATGACAATTACTCATCATGACAATTATTCATTCTGACAATTACTCATACATTTCGGCTACTCAGCACGACAATTCATTATGACAATTACTCATGCATGTCAGCTACTCAGCACGACAATTCATTATGACAATTACTCATGCATGACAGTTACTCAGCACGACAATTCATTATGACAATTACTCATGCATGACAGTTACTCAGCACGACAATTCATTATGACAATTACTCATGCATGACAGTTACTCAGCACGACAATTCATTATGACAATTACTCTTGCATGACAGTTACTCAGCACGACAATAATTCATCATGCAATATTTATTTCAGTGACAGTGACTAATATCAATGCGTCATCATTTTTACAACGATGAAACCTATACTCGTAATATAAGTGATTTGGGATTATACAGGACACATTCCCATACAACACAAAACAGTACACAGATCTAAGGTGTATTACACACGATACAAACACATGAAACCTATGCTCGTAGTATAAGTGATTTTGGATTACACAGGACACATTCCCATACAACACAAAACAGTACACAGATCTAAGGTGTATTACACACGATACAGACACAAACATCACAAAAACAACACAAAAGCAAATTACACAAATAAAAGATGTATCACACAGTATACAGACAAATACATAACAAAGTAAACTACACAGATGAAAGACTTATCAAACATGGATAAATACAAGATACAAAAATGCACAAAGGAAAGTAAGAAGGACATTTCATACCTGACACAGGCACAAAACAAATTACATAGCTGAAAGATGTATCACACAGGACATAGCACAACATAAAACTACATAGATGAAAGATGTATCACAGAAAGTTTTGAAAACAAATGTACGATACAAGAATAACATATTTGCTGTTAGCTGAATTAAATTACTTATTTGCATTTTTAAATATATACCTTGCATTGATTTAAAATCTATCTCTAACTTTCATACATGACATAGAAATAAAATTTGCAGAAGGATTAACGTTAATTATCCATCTCACTTGGAGGAACATTGTACATTAAGAATTTTTAAAACAAAAGCAAACGTAAAATAAAGGCATGTCACATTGCTAATTCAGACTTATAGAATTATTTTAATAATTAGAAATAAAGAAAAGAAAACCTTCCAATAGTCATTGTATCATGTCCACTCACCAGGGGAATCAAATACTGGGCAGTTGTTGTGTCGTAGTATGGTGCAAGACTTGTCCATACAAATGGATAGTAATCTCTCCTGTGGAAAAAATAATGAAGCACTAAGGTTTTACAACATTTTACAAAAACATACATGTTTGTAATTTTTTTCTATTGCATGATCTTCAAAACTTACGAACATCCCTCTATACGTTATATGTATGTATGTATGGCATCGCCTTGCCTGCACGCACCAGCCCATATACCGTCACGACTAAGCACGCATCACCAAAAAGTGATGGCACTGAGTCGATGTTATACAAGCTTGTGCGTAGCAGACAAACTCGCATGACGACCTTGTAAATAATTCTCATATATATATATATATATATATATATATATATATATATATATATATATATATATATATATATATATATATATATATATATATATATATATATATATATATATATGCACAGTCGTTCCATATTCCTACGCAAGAAATCAAGGTATATAGGATTTTTGTATTACAAAGAGTTATAAATATATACCAGACAGAACAGACAGTGCCATCCCTGGATTCTGTAATAGAATCTTGATAAAACCTGTATGATAGTATTGTTTGTATTAAACTATTATATATATATATATATATATATATATATATATATATATATATATATATATATATATATATATATATATATATATATATATATATATATATATATATATATATATATATATATATATATATATATAATTTGCCAGTATGGACATTTTTAAAATTTTCATCTTATACTTACTGGCAGTGCAATATTATTCTACAAGACATGTATTGTGAAATTCCTATTTTTTAAACTCAATCGAGTCTATGTAGACAGCATATACTTGGTACAAATTTATGCAACACAATAATAGATACGTGTACAACTCATTTTAGCATTCATTTAGATGCACCATGTTATGTTGTAGTTATAATGTTGGATAAATCCTTACTCTTTTGGCCTTTTAATCTTGCTTGCTTCCTTTTCTAGACCGGTCTTAATCCGTCGGAGTTCCAATCTAAAGAATTCTTGCCTCTTTTTGCCATCCTGAGAAACTATGAAAATCATTAATAAAGTTATTAACTATGAAATATTTTCATATAATCTATATATTTCAGTCATTTTAACACATTTTAATGTATTTCCCGATTTCATAAAAAATATATAAACTTTAAAGAGACATTACCTGTACAAATGGTGGCACCACAAGAAAAATATTTGTTTCAATCAGATCAGCAATTTATTAAAAGAAGTCATGGAGTTTGTTTCTAGCTATTAGACCAAAAATAAACAAACACAAAAAACAGAAAATATCCGAGATGGAAAGAAATGAAAATTATTTAAATACTTAAATAGATCATAGAAAGTGTTGTTTCTGACACCATTATGCGTCCGCATTCTATGCATTTTCAAACTTTGTCCACGTAGCTTTTGAGCAAAGGACAGGTCCTTATCGAGTAAGAAACAAGAACAATAGAAACAAAAATAGGAAAGTACATGATACAATGGAACAATGAAAATAATTGCTTATAAGCTCTTAAAGAGAAAACTGTGGTCATGTATAATAGTGAGGTGTGATCATGTATAATAATAAGGTGTGGTCATGTATAATAGTGAGGTGTGGTCATGTATAAAAGTGAGGTGTGGTCATGTATAATAGTAAAGTGTGGTCATGCATAATATTGAGGTGTGGTCATGTATAATAGTGAGGTGTCGTCATGTATAAAAGTGAAGAGCGGTCATGTATAATAGTGAGGTGTGGTCATGTATAATAGTGAGGTGTGGTCATGTATAATAGTGAGGTGTGGTCATGTATAATAGTGAGGTGTTGTCATATATAATAGTGAGGTGTGGTCATGCATAATAGTGAGGTGTGGTCATGTATAATAGTGAAGAGTGGTCATATATAATAGTGAGGTGTGGTCATGTAAAATAATGAGGTGTGGTCATGTATAATAGTGAGGTGTGGTCATATATAATAGTGAGGTGTGGTCATGAATAATAGTGAAGTGTTGTCATGTAAAATAGTGAGGTGTGGTCATGCATAATAGTGAAGAGCGGTCATGTATAATAGTGAGGTGTGGTCATGAATAATAGTGAGGTGTGGTCATGTATAATAGTGAAGTGTGGTCATGTATAAAAGTGAAGTGTGGTCATGCATAATAATGAGGTGTGGTCATATATATTAGTGAGGTGTGGTCATGTATAATAGTGCAGTGTGGTCATGTATAATAGTGAAGAGCGGTCATGTATAATAGTGAGGTGTTGTCATATATAATAGAGAGGTGTGATCATGTATAATAATGAGGTGTGGTCATGTACAATAGGGAGGTGTGGCCATGTGTAATAGTGAGGTCTGGTAATGTATAATAGTGAGGTGTGGTCATGTATAATAGTGAAGTATGGTCATGTATAATAGTGAAGTTGGTCATGTATAATAATGAGGTGTGATCATGTATAATAGTGAGGTGCGGTCATGTATAATAGTGAGAAGTGGTCATGTATAATAGTGATGTGTGGTCATGTATAATAATGAGGTGTAGTCATGTATAATAGTGAGGTGTGGTTATGTATAATAGTGAGGTGTTGTCATGTATAATAGTGAGGTGTTGTCATGTATAATAGTGAGGTGTAGTCATGTATAATAGTGCAATGTGGTCATGTATAATAGTGCAGTGTGGTCATGTATAAAAATGAGGTGTGGTCATGTGTAATAGTGAGGTGTGGTCATGTATAATAGTGAGGTGTGGTCATTTATAATAGTGAAGTGAGGTCATTATAATAGAGAGGTGTGGCCGTGTATAACAGTGAAGTGTGGTCATGTATAATTGTGAGGTGTGGTCATTTATAATAGTGAGGTGTGGTCATGTATAATAGTGAAGTGTGGTCATGTATAATAATGAGTTGTGGCCGTGTATAAAAGTGAGGTGTGGTCATGTATAATAGTGCAGTGTGGTCATGTATAGTAGTGAGGTGTTGTCATGTGTAATAGTGAGGTGTGGTCATGTATAATAGTGAATAGCGGCCATGTATAATAGTGCAGTTTTATCATGTATAACAGTGAGGTGTGGTCATGTACAATAGTGAGGTGTAGTCATGTATAATATTGAGGTGTGGTCATGTATAATAGTGAGGTGTGGTTATTTGTAATAGTGAAGTGTGATCATGTATAATAGTGAGGTGTGGCCGTGTATAATAATGCAGTGTGGTCATGTATAATGGTGATGTGTAGCCGTGTATAACAGTGAAGTGTGGTCATGTATAATAGTGAGGTGTGGTCATGCATAATAGTGCAATGTGGTCATGTATAATAATGTGGTGCAGTCATGTATAATAGTGAGGTGTGGTCATGTATAATAGTGCAGTGTGGTCATGTATAATAGTGAAGTGTGGTCATGCATAATAGTGAGGTGTGGCCGTGTATAGTAATGCAGTGAGGTTATGAATAATAGTGAGGTGTGGCCGTGTATAAAAGTGAAGTATGGTCATGTATTATAGTGAGGTGTAGTCGTGGATAATAGTGAGGTGTGACCGTGTATAATAGTGAGGTGTGGCCGTGTATAAAAGTGAGGTGTGGTCATGTATAATAGTGCAGTGTGGTCATGTATAATAGTGAGGTGTGGTCATGTATAATAGTGAAGAGCGGCCATGTATAATAGTGCAGTGTGGTCATGTATAATAGTGCAGTGTGGTCATGTGTAATAGTGAGGTGTGGTCATGTATAATAGTGAGGTGTGGTCATGTATAATAGTGAGGTTTAGTCATTTATAATAGTGAAGTGTGGTCATATATAATAGTGAGGTGTAGCCGTGTATAATAATGCAGTGTGGTCATGTATAATAGTGAGGTGTGACCGTGTATAATAATGCAGTGTGGTCATGTATAATAGTGAGGTGTGGCCGTGTATAACAGTGAAGTGTGGTCATGTATAATAGTGAGGTGTGGTCATGCATAATAGTGCAGTGTGGTCATGCATAATAGTGAAGTGTGGTCATGCATAATAGTGAGGTGTGGCCGTGTATAATAATGCAGTGTGGTTATGAATAATAAAGAGGTGTGGCCGTGTAAAACAGTGAAGTGTGGTCATGTATTATAGTGAGGTGTTGTCGTGGATAATAGTGAGATATGACCGTGTATAATAGTGAGGTGTGGCCGTGTATAAAAGTGAGGTGTGGTCATGTATAATAGTGAAGAGCGGCCATGTATAATAGTGCAGTGTGGTCATGTATAATAGTGCAGTGTGGTCATGTATAATAGTGAGGTGTGACCGTGTATAATAGTGAGGTGTGGTCATGTATAATAGTGAAGAGCGGCCATGTATAATAGTGGATTGTGGTCATGTATAATAGTGAGGTGTGACCGTGTATAATAGTGAAGTGTGGCCGTGTATAAAAGTGAGGTGTGGTCATGTATAATAGTGGATTGATGTCATGTATAATAGTGAGGTGTGACCGTGTATATTAGTGAGGTGTGGCCGTGTGTAAAAGTGAGGTGTGGTCATGTATAATAGTGCAGTGTGGTCATGTATAATAGTGAGGTGACAAAATTTTATTAGGTGTATATTGATCTGCAGGAACGCATACTATTGATTGTTTATGCATTAAGTCTGCATATCAAAAATGAAAATAGCAATAAAGATTATTTATTATTATCAAATTAGAAATGCATACTTATTCCTAAATCACAATTTTGACTGATCGTTTTGTTTCCTTGCTATTTTACATATCAGATAAAATAAACACAATTATCTTAATATGATAGTGTGTATTGCTTGTCTGTTCATTGCATTGAGTTAATGAAGCTGATTCAACCGGTAAACAGTTACAAGTTTTGTGACATGCGTGATCCGTGAACTATAAAATTCATGAGTGAACCAGTTCTCTTACGAAGACTTCACTGGAAGATCATATCGACGTGTCACTCAGATTGGCATGTATCTTATCTTCTGGTATGTAAATAATGTGCGAACTCGAAGTAATGAACCAGACGCAAAAGTTATCTCCCTTGCAATTTCTTGTATACCTGACATAGATTCAGCCAAAAAGCTACCATTGATAAAGAAAAGAATTACAGATATCAGTTACGCAATACTGAAATGCAGATAACACCTCTTTAAATAAGTATATAGATTAGATATATATGTTTCCCTCAGTATACCGTAGCAGCATTGTATTCTTTATGGTAATACATATAAATGTGCCTTCGTTTCTTGTTATACCAACATCTATACAGCAGATCCCATGTTGTCTCAATAAAAACCTTGCTCCTATTAATATAAATCATAGGGTGACACAGCAATGCACTGCAACGGAGAGTAAAGAGAATGGAATTAAGGTGCAAAACTTAAAGTAACTGATTGGGAGGATCATGCAGCAAAACACGGAAGGTTTGTACCCTATCCCCACCATCCATGCTTAAAACTGTCACAACATAAAAAAAAAATTATTCAAAAACAATAACCAAACCTTGTCAGATCTACATTCTTTCAAATGAAATAAAAATTTTTGGAGCGCAATACTTACGGCGAACACACTATACACAGGCGAAATATTGAAAAACTCGAGTTTTTATGTATGATTTCTGAAATTAAACTTTTGTTTAATATGTTTAATATTTACCCAAAATGCTAATGACTACAAAATTTTGCAAGATTCGAGTACCATACCACGGTACTTTGCAAGATTCTAGTATTATACCACGCTATTTTACAAGAGTTCAGTATTATACCACGATATTTTGCAACATTCTATTATTATACCATGGTCGTGTATTAGAATCATCAGATTAATAAATTATCTTTGTATTCCGGGAACAATCTGTAAATAGGAAATTACTGACATCAACTAATTCACAGTCAAAGTAATTTGTTATTATTTGTTTTTAAACAATACCTCAGTAAACATTAACAATGACAAGATTTAGATACTTCAATTGTTATATCTATATTTAATCTGCATTGTTTAGTTAGTTCGAATCTGGGTCACATATATTTTCTTTATTTCCTTCTAGGCTATTAAAATTTGTATGTTATAGTTGTCCATGTCCAAAATTAAGTTCATTTTCTCCTTGACATGAATCATTGATTTTTTTTAAAAAAAAAAAAATTATGCATACAACTAATACATAGCCAGTATTTTCTCTAAGAGAATGGCTTTAATATTACGATTATTATCAAGAAAAGCTAACATTTATTTGGGTCTGGGTGTAACCTATTTTAATTCCCCTACAAATATGCATTGCCTATCAGATCTATTCCACATTCTATAATTTTAGTAACAGACGTTTTAATTATAACTATGATTTTATACTGTAAACAATTGGAACCTTCTAGAATAAAATTTTCCATTAGGTAAAAGTTTTTCTTAGAAAATGTTCATTGTGACCTGAGGTCAAGTAGAAAACTATATTATATTGTGCTCTAAAATCTTGAGGCAGAATCGTTGCTATGTCCAGTATTTCATTTGGGTTGTAGTTTATTTATTTATTTATTTATTTATTTATTTATTTATTTATTTTTTTATCTATTTATTTATTTATTTATTTATTTTATTACAAAGTACTCATACAAATAGCATTCTTGGAAATAGAAACTTAAAGTTTTATTGAAATTTCAAATAATGATTTATTCTTGGATTGTATCACTATGATTCAACAATAGACTGTTTGCACAACACCATGACATGGGCCACCAGAGGCACATCAACGCTTTCAGCTTTGGATTTAATTTGAATTTACACTAAAGTTTATTATTCCGAACCTTAATTTTCAGAATTTGTGCCTGCAATTTTTTGGGATTTATTTCGCAATACCTACTTTCTTTTTTTTTTTTCATTTTTCACTTTGTATTCTAGGGAAATAAATTATTTGTTGAATTTTACAATCTTGTTGCTTCTTGCTCTTTTCTGCTACTTATTTTTTGACATTGGACTCGTAATACAAAATGAAAATTATGGGGCATTCCTATTACTCGATAACATAAGTCTTGGATATATCAGTTAAATTTCGCAAAAATCGCCTTTTTGGGTTTAAAAAATAAAAATCTATACCCTGACTCAAGGAACAGAGTGTATTAACTTGACTCTAAGACAACTGCTGGTGTAAATTCTATCCTAATCACTATCACTAAGAAATATCACCATTGAGACAAACGCAGAGTGCAAGATAATATATATTTGCAATTGGCTTTATATCTCATGATGTATTTAATCAACTGACTTGGTACGTACCATACTTTAAGCAAATTGTCACCGTTATTTGATAGATATGCTCACGAAAATATGCCCTATGGTTTTTGTATCAGTTATGCAGTAACTAAAATATAATGGCATATTACAGCTAAAATTATAATATATTTTGAGAAAATAGGACCTAGATTGAAATGACATCAGCCAACTTAATTGCTTTTACATATATTAAGCTAAGAATGTGTATGTATGTGTGTGCGTGATTTGGATTTTTTAACGTAGCTTTAACAATTTTTCAGTCATATCACTACGATATCTGCAGTTTGGTAGTTTATAGTTATGTCTAGCACTGGGGCATCATACCGCCGACATGTATCATGATGTCCCACCTTTTCACATTATCCTGACACTAGGCCAATCAGTCCTAACACTAGAGCTAGAAATAGTTTTAAAGATCTAATGGATCTCTACATTTTTGACTAGGTATGAAATTATAAACAATGCCACGAACGTGACAACGCTGAAGTAAGCACGAAAGGGTAGACAATATTTGACAGAAGTTCATTTACAATGTTGGAAATGATACTTTTATACTCCAGGCATGGATGACTGGGTATCTCCTCCATAGAGTTAGTAAGATGAGTGACCACCAGTATGGTTAGTTAATGCGGAAGATGAGTGACCACCAGTGTGATTAGTTAATGCGGAAGATGAGTGACCACCAGTATGATTAGTTAATGCGGAAGATGAGTGACCACCAGTGTGATTAGTTAATGCGGAAGATGAGTGACCACCAGTATGATTAGTTAATGCGGAAGAATGAGTGACCACCAGTATGATTAGTTAATGCGGAAGATGAGTGACCACCAGTGTGATTAGTTAATGCGGAAGATGAGTGACCACCAGTGTGATTAGTTAATGCGGAAGATGAGTGACCACCAGTGTGATTAGTTAATGCGGAAGATGAGTGACCACCAGTGTGATTAATTAGTACGGAAGAAACATACTATTATAAACATAAACCGTTTCCTGTACAAGGCAGCAAATACTATGATAAGTACAGCAGTTGAATCGTGTATGAGAAAAGTACATCAACGATCAAGGAAAGCTTGACAGTTGCATCACAACAGACAGATAACGGGTAAATGAAGAAATAATGAAATGAGATAATAAGCTTCAGCAAACACTTCCCAGAATTCCATACTGATTTAAAAAAGCAGGTAGTAGATATAGAGGATCCCACGTAGTCTATCTTTAACGTGTAGAAATAAAAATGACAGTAAGAATATGTGTATGTACTAGACATAGAAAACATCCAATGAGGCTTATTCATTCTGTATACCAGTCGTATATCAGTCACATACCAGTCCCACACGGGAGGACTCAATTCTAGTACTAGTGATACCAGTAGTGTCTTAAAATATTTCATTGTTTCTGATTCATGTAAAGTTGTCCTATAGAAATATTATTCACATAAATTGTTCAAGAAATTTAATAATTATAAAACAAATAAATATGCATAATTATATATATATATATATATATATATATATATATATATATATATATATATATGAAACACGCTGCAACATTCTAATAGTTGCGACATGCAACTGTATTAATGCCTCTTTAAATGTCTTCCTCCTTTGACTGAAGGATCTCAAATAATGCAAATATTTATTTTAATTTGCCTTAGTACCTCAGTCTGTGAATGAATTGTCTGCCCTTTGGGGGGGATAATTACCTCATGTCTACGTTGTATCACCACATCGAATTATTGCTGAAGCACGCTCCTTTGAAACGATAATGTCACCGTCACAGGGGTGTAAATTTGGTGGTAAAAGCCACATGGAGAAACCGTACGCAATGATATCCATATTATGCCCAGTTTATATGCCAATAATGACTATGACTAGGAATGTTAAGATTTTACGTACTACGTAGGAGGAAAAGAGACTTGATTTCTTTAAAGGAAGAGATGGAGCGCAGAGCTGACGACTTTACATCTGTGCAGACGTCATATATATATATATATATATATATATATATATATATATATATATATATATATATATATATATATATATATATATATATATATATATATATATATATATATATATCGATATCGTCATAATGAACCCCATCAGAATGGCCTTACACGGTTTAGTTGTTCACACCAAGTTTCTGATTAAATTTCAGTCTCTTATAATATATATAATTTAGAATCCAGTGAACAAGGACATTGTAAATATTTAGATCACTGTCAGGTCAAAGGAACAAGGACGATGTACACATTTAGATTACCATCAGCTTAAATGAACAAGGACGATGTACATATTTAGATTACCATCAGGTCAAAGGACCAAGTACGATGTACATATTTAGATTACCATCAGGTCAAAGGAACAAGGACTATATACATATTTAGATTACCATCAGGTCAAATGAACAAGGACGATGTACATATTTATATTACCATCAGGTCAAATGAACAAGGACGATGTACATATTTAGATTACCATCAGGTCCAAGCATCCTTCTGGTGGAGATATATTCTGAAAAAGTAAATCTTAACGTCCTTGGCATGTAAATAATGGCCATTAGGAACTACCCTCAAGCTTCTGAGTGTCTAAATAACACCTCTGACATCACAATGAATTTAATGTCAGCCTACCCCCCCCCAGTTTGTACCCACCACTACGATTTTAAAAATGAATAACCTTATTAATAATCAAAGACTGCACAAGACTTCGTAACTTCAGTCATCAGCTTATAATTTAAAACCCGACTGTCGCCAGAAGGTTCTTAATACTGTCGTGTTGTTAATGTTTCAAACCAAGCAAAAGGAAAATTTTTATTTTAATTTTTCTTTTTCTTTTATTTTTTAAGTTCCGTTGGACTACATTTCAATTGGCTGGAATACGACGGAAGCCGGAAATTCTGAAATGGATTAAGTTGAAATGAGTCTCTTTAACCAAACAAATAAAAATATACTGATATTGAAAAAAGTGTTTATATAGCTTCGTTTTGTTCAAATTACTTATTCTTTCAACCGATTTCGGCATTCGCGACTTCCATCGCATTCCAGCCGTATGAAATGTAGGCCGACGGAACTTGAAAATAGGTCCATTTGCTTGTGTGAGAATTTTAATTTATTAGAAAAGACACCAGAGTAAGAAAAGATATTATGACTTGCATTTCAAAAGCGTCGATATGGGCTGACAAGTGTGTAAGATATTCCTACAAATTTCACTTCCAGTTCCGATGCTAGTCGACTTCAGAACACTCTACACAACGCCGTTATTGACGGAGTAAGATTTCGATCTCCAAAACATAAATATTAGCTCCTAGGGCTAGTCTTCGATAAGCGCCGAAGAATACCGTACCTGTCTGGCATTATGGGGGTTACATCCCTTTGAACACATGCAACAATGTTCCTTTCTGTAACTATTGGGGTTATATCCCCTTAAACAAATGCATACAAGAGTTAAACCAAGTAACGTTTTTATTTTCCTCGATTTTTGTAACAATAATAAAACTAAAACATGCTCCTCCTCAAGGGCATCATCATCATCATCATCATCATCATTATTATTATTATTATTATTATTATTATTATTATTATTATTATTATTATCATTATTATCATTATTATTATTATTATTATTATTATTATTATTATTATTATTATTATTATTATTATTATTATTATTATTATTATTATTATTATGTTGGTAGTGGCGTTCTTGATGATTATATCCTTGAGAAGGGCGATGTTTTAATTTTGTTATTGTTATTAAAATTTGTTCTATTTTATTTTAAATGTATGCAATACATTCGTTATGATAAAGCTAAAGTATAAACTAGCAATTCATGTTTAAACTACTGATAAATCTTTTAAATACAGAAAATAAAAATGCTAAAATTGCAACGACTCAACCTGAAAAGCATATCATCAAGGCAAAACTATATTGGCACTCGTCATAACCAGGACATCAGTTTCGTTGATGATGCAAAACAAAACACCAGCTCTGTATTAACGACAAATGAATAAGGTAGGGTTCCTATTTAATAATAAGGTAGTGTTATAAATTTAAATTTTTAAAATCTTACTCATTCTCATTATCCATCATTCTTACCTTTTCACGCCTATCAGTCGTCAAATTACTGTATCTATTTAGTTTTCATTTAGAACCATCCTTTCTCTTTTATTGTTGGCCTTTGGCAAGTTTTTTTAAGGTTGTTTTCATTTTGAACTAATACAGATGACTACGTCTTTTTTGCAATAAATGATTGCGGTATGAATATACGAATATAAAACCATGCACCAAAGCAAAATGATCATACGAGATCTTGTTAGTTTGGGTGTTCCATCACCCGTCCAAGTCCATGCCAGCTGCAAAATTGCATAGACACAGAGCTGCCGTCCCATAATGCATCGTTAGATTGGATCTATGTAGTCAGTAGAACATGTGCTGTATAACCTTAATCATCGTTGCTTTATGGGATGGCCGATAAGACTCTATCTTGTTCGCAGTTTTACTCTACTTATAAACAAGTACGTACGGTAACCAGTGTAAAAGGAAGCGTTAACAAAATTAATTTTGATCTTTAAAACAAGGCGTTTAGTAAATATCCAATGCAATGCACCGGTCGGAAAATGATTTCTTCAATGGGAACCCGAATTAATAAAAAAAAATGCACATTGTTCAAAATGTATAAGTTCCCCTTATTACCACTGACCCATTAACATGCACTTTCTGGGAAAACACAGTTTATTTTTGCAGTCACAACATTAATCATCCAGCAAGTAAATATGCGACGGTCGAGTGCTGGAACACCACCATGAAGGCGGATTGTTAATTGTGGAGACGTTATGCAAGAAGTGTTAAGTGCGGTTGGTGCAAGCGATTATAAAGCAAAGCAAAAAGCTTAGGGCTTACTTAAATCTAGCGTTAGCAGCAGAATTAGCATGCAGGCATTTTAATACAAATGATAATGGTGCTTTGAAAGCTAAATTACAAACTGTTTCATTTTATTTGCCATACGAAACATTTGTTTCATCACACTATTTGCTAAATTATTTTAATTATGTACTAAGTTATGAACAATAACCATTTTGTATTATCAGTTGTATGTGTCTATATATATATATGTGTGTGTGTGTGTGTGTGTGTCTATATATATATATATATATATATATATATATATATATATATATATATATATATATATATATATATATATATATATATGTGTGTGTGTGTGTGTGTGTGTGTGTGTGTGTCTATATATATATAGACATATATATATATGTGTGTGTGTATAGACATATATATATGTGTGTGTGTGTGTGTGTCTATATATATATAGACATATATATATATATATATATATATATATATATATATATATATATATATATATATATATATATATATATATATATATATATATATATATTGCGTCCTTGATAAAGGCTGCTTTTTTTCGTACAAACATTTGTTCTCTTATATTGCAGAGATATTACACAAAGATATTACACAATTACATTTTTACAGATAAGGAGTCTAAAATTTATAAATAGTATAAAATATAAAGCATATTTAAAAATGAATACCTTGGCAGTTCTTGAATTATCTACCTATAATGATTTTTTTTTAAAGATATAGACCATCTATAATTGATATGGTTGATTTCAATGGGTAGCTGAATAAATACATATAAATATGGCAAGGTAGTTTTTATGTAGTGTAATTTATTCTACCGTTATATGGCCAGGGGAAAAAAATACGTCCTACGCTTTCTCGAGTCTTCGTTTCATGCACGGGAAATATTATCATGCAACATTTCAGGTACAAAACGAGGGGTGAAAAAGTTATAACATTCTATTTTCTTTAGTTTTCAAATTTGTCACCTGTCCTTGCTTGGCTGTATGGTCTTGAGGTCCGTGTTTCTGGTCTTGTTTTCATCTGTAACAGGGTCGGTGTGGCGCTTTTCGTCATGCGTCGCCGGTTAACAATCTCTCTTCCAGACAGTGTCGATTCATTTGACCTCTGCAATGTTCGACTGTTTCTAGAACTACACCTTTTGGATTGGATATTTCTTGTAGAAACTGGGAGGCCTGTATTTGATGTCTGCTTTTCATTATTTATAAAGTTGTTTTTCAAATGAGCTTGAATCCCACTTCCAGAATGAATTTGGGAACTGCTTTTGGATGGAGCCTTAGAGTTGTTTCTTAACTGTATTTGAGAGTTTTTCCTCTTTGAGGCCAATTCTAATCTGGCGTCTTTTACCAAGCTCTTTTTGTCCTTTCCACTGTTTTTTGAATATGGATTCCCTTGTATAGGTTCCTTAATATCTTTCTTTTCCGCATTTGGTTCTAATTTTTGTTGATCTGAAAAAGTTTGCACTTTCTGTCCAGTAGAGGCTGATTCGTTTGAAATTCCCTCACTGGGAAAAGTATCCTGTTCCAGTGACATCTTAGCTGTAGTTTCTGGTCGTTCTAGTATCACCCCTTCCTTGTTTGAACTAATGTCATTTGTACCCACCTCGTCCTTATTGTTATTTGTACCCACCTCGTCCTTATTGTTATTTGTACCCACCTCGTCCTTATTGTTATTTTTACCCACCTCGTCCTTTTGCTGTTGGAGTTCACCATGTTCAGGCGATAATTTGTCATAAGACTCGTTAAACTTATGTGCCTCTTTTCCCTCTTCCCCATTTGCTGATGCAAATCGAAATTCTGAATGTGAGTCATGGCTGGAAGTGAGCGAAGATTGTTCATCCTTGTCATCCACTTCCAATTCTTCGGAGTCTGAGACATTAGATATAATTTTCATGAGTGGTTTCGTGCCATCCCCTGATGGGCTTACTGTCGCTTTTCTGTCTTCAAAGTCTCTATTGACGCCTTCGGAATTTTTACTTTCACTTTGAATCGGAAAGGTGTGCATTTGATTTCTCTGTGAATGTTCACTGGAGTTGCTTAAAATTGTAATCTTCTCCAATTCCTTCCCTTCGTCGTTTTCATTGAGATATAAGTCTTCCTCCCCTCTCGATGACTTTGATATAGGTGATAATGGATAATTTACCAACTCGGCAGTTTCGTTCTCCTTTACACTATTTCCTTCCGACATCATATCGATAGCTGCATCGTCGTTTTTCGTTTCTTTTGATTCAAGCCTATCCCCTATTGTAACACTCATTTTTGACGTTACATGCTCGTCTGCTTGATTTTTAGTGTCTTCCAAGTAAGTGACTTCGTCTGTTTGATTCCTCGTTTCTTCCATGTTAGTGACTTCGTCTGTTTGATTCCTCGTTTTTTCCTTGTTAGTGACTTCGTCTGTTTGATTCCTCGAGTCTTCCAAGTAAGTGACTGTTAATATTTTGAGTTATTTTATATCGTTAGTACAGTATGACTAGTTGTATTTTCAACCAAATGGAGTTAAAATAGTTGTGAGTGTACAATCTTGTGAAATGATGTTAAATAAATTACTGAAAAAATAGAATGCAATAATTCATAAGCATAACACAGTATTATAAAAGCATTGCCTTTGCATTAAATCATAATTTTAGAAAACAAATTCTTGAATATTCGTTCCATAAAAAAGTAATGATTTGTTCAAACATTTTTTTCCAGACATTATGAAAATGCCCAACTTGCACAAATAATATTTTGGTATTCCATTAATTTTCAGATAACAGTAAGGTATGTATAAAATATAAAGCGCCATTACGTATTAATCATAATAACACAAGAGGAGAGTAATATATTAACCTGTAATTGCAAACGAATTCTCTAAAAACAATACGGATACTTATCAGATTGCAGACTGGTAGCATCGCACTTTTGTTATGCACAACAACATCCTATCACCTATAGTCATCCTATTTAATGAAATCACTTTCTTCACTACAACACATATTTATTTATTTATTTATTTATTTATTTATTTATTTATTTATTTATTTATTTATTTATTTGTTGTTCGGATGATATGTCTAACATCGCCTAAGGAATATTTTCAAAATTTTTGAATAACGAAAATCCTTAAGATTTTAAAGCAAAATAATAAATACGAGGACCATGCATGCAAGTGGGAGAAGACCAATAAATACTAGGATGATACATGAAAGTGTACGAAGACAAATAAATTCGAGAACCATACATGAAAGTGTACGAAGACCAATAAATACCAGGACGATACATGAAAGTTTACGAAGACCAATAAATTCGAGAACCATACATGAAAGTGTACGAAGACCAATAAATACCAGAACGATGCATGAAAGTGTACGAAGACCAATAAATTCGAGAACCATATATGAAAGTGTACGAAGACCAATAAATACCAGGACGATACATGAAAGTTTACGAAGACTAATAAATTCGAGAACCATACATGAAAGTGTACGAAGACCAATAAATACCAGGACGATACATGAAAGTTTACGAAGACTAATAAATACGAAGACCATACATAGAAGTGTATAAAGACCAGTAAATAAGACCAGCATACATGAAAGCCTAAGGAGACCATTATATAAGAGGACCGTACATGCAAGTATAAGGCCAACAATTACGAAGATCATACATATAATTGGAAGAAGGCCAACAATTACGAAGACCATACATATAAGTGTACGAAGACAAATAAATACTAAGACCATACATGAAAGTGTAAGAAGACCAATAAATACGAAGAAGTGTAGGAAGACTAATAAATACGAAGACCATATATTCAACAGGAAGAAGGCCAATACTAAAGATCCATGACCATGGAATTAAAACATTAACATGTGATACTTTGCTTAAAATATAATCAGATTATGCCTTATCCACAAAAATAAATATTTTAATTCAATATATGATAAGAAAGTCAATGTTCCGCCTCCATTTATAAAAATATTTATATCATTGCTTCAGACAAGTCGTTTAGACATAAAAAACTATACTATTATTATAGACAAGTCTTTAAACCAATAAAAGAGTATACCATTGCGGATGACAAGTCTTGTAGACCAATGAAAAAATCTATACCATTACTACAGACAAGTTTTTTTAAACCAATGAAAACTATACCACTAATGCGGATGACAAGTCTTTTAGACCAATAAAAGTGTATATCAATAATACAGACAAGTATTTTAGACCATTAAAAGAAGTATACAATTACTACAGCCTTTTAAACCAATAACAAAGTATATCATTACTACAGACAAGTCTTGTAGACCAATAAAAGAGTATACCATTACTACAGACAAGTCTTTTAGACCAGTAAAACCCTATACTAGTACCACAGCCAAGTCTTGGAGACCAATAAAAAAGTATACCATCACTACAAAAAGTATTTTAGACCAGTAAAACGCTATACAATTACTACAGACAAGTCTTTCAGATCAATAAGAGTATACCATTACTACACACAAGTCTTTTCGACCAGTAAAACGCTTTTATAGTACCACATACAAGTCTTTTAGGCCAATGAAAGAGTATACCATCACTACAAACAAGTCTTTTAGACCAATGAAAGAGTATACCATCACTACAGACAAGTCTTTTAGACCAATGAAAGAGTATACCATCACTACAGACAAGTCTTTTAGACCAATAAAAGAGTATATTATTACTACAGACAAGTCATTTAGACAAATCAATGAGTATATCATTACTACTGACAAGTCATTTTTTAAAACTAAAAACATTTGTAACATTACTTGAAGCAAGTCTTCCATTACTACAGAAGTATTTAGACCAATAAAACACTAGTCCATTACTACTGGAAAGTTCAATCAGTCACCGGTAAACGTATTGTCAGGAAACAAAACCACCTACAATGTTTTACTTGAACAGGATTCCAAATTTTTCCTTTCAACAGATATTATAATCAGGTATTTGTTACCTTGATTTTCTAACTTTCTAGTAAGTTTTTATAAGTGACGTTTTAGACTACATTATCATTCCAAATGCTTCAAGCTTACTGTATGATTTATGCCGGATTAAATGGGTATTCTTATCACATAACATCTATTGATCAGTTTCATGAGTGTGTGTATCACATGACACCTATTGGTCTTATATAATGCGTGTTCTTATCACATGACACCTAATGGTCTTATATAATGCGTGTTCTTATCACATGACACCTAATGGTCTTATATAATGCGTGTTCTTATCACATGACACTTATTGGTCTTATATAATGCGTGTTCTTATCACATGACACCTAATGGTCTTATATAATGCGTGTTCTTATCACATGACACCTATTGGTCTTATATAATGCGTGTTCTTATCACATGACACCTAATGGTCTTATATAATGCGTGTTCTTATCACATGACACCTAATGGTCTTATATAATGCGTGTTCTTATCACATGACACCTATTGGTCTTATATAATGCGTGTTCTTATCACATGACACCTATTGGTCTTATATAATGCGTGTTTTTATCACATGACACCTAATGGTCTTATATAATGCGTGTTCTTATCACATGACACCTAATGGTCTTATATAATGCGTGTTCTTATCACATGACACCTAATGATCTTATATAATGCGTGTTCTTATCACATGACACCTATTGGTCTTATATAATGCGTGTTCTTATCACATGACACCTAATGGTCTTATATAATGCGTGTTCTTATCACATGACACCTATTGGTCTTATATAATGCGTGTTCTTATCACATGACACTTATTGGTCTTATATAATGCGTGTTCTTATCTCATAATACCTATTGATTAATTCTAATCAGTGTTCTTATGACATGACACCTACTGGTAATTTTTAATGAGTGTTCTAAACATATGACACCTATCTGCCATTGTTCATTAGTGTTTTTATCACATTATGCATATTGGTCATTTCTAAAAAGTGTTCTTATCATATGACGCCTATTGGTCATTTCTAATGAATGTTCCTATCACATGACACATTTTAGTAATCCTAATGATTGTTCTTATCATATAACACCCATTGGTCATTTTTTGGAATATTCATATCCTAAGATACATATTAGTCAGTTTTACAATTTTTGTTGATTGCGATGTGACGAATTCATTTGTAACAGAACGTTATATGAGTGGTGACTAGACTCTAATACCAATAATATTCTTGTTTACTACCAGTTCGTTATAAAGTGCTATTTGTAAAAGTTTCACAGTTTGTTTTAAAACTGTTTGCAAAATTATAAACATTTCATCTGACCACGAATGTTATGGAAATATAAAAAGACTTTAGTTGACTGAGATTTGACTTCTCAAGAAAGACACTAGTTTTGTATATTCAAGAAAGGATTGAAAAGCCAACGGTGTATTTTGTTCATATAGAATCCTAAATTGCCAAGTATCTTATATTTCCCAGTTCTTTACATATCGTTCATTATTCAAGTCACTCTGTTTTTATCAGTTATAAAGAAAAAGGTCAAAAGGTCAAGAGTTAGTATTGATGGTGGTGAAGCTGATGATACATTTTTTTTGCATGTACATGGATACATTATCGGATACGCGGATACATTATCGAGTACGGTATAACTCATGCTTTTACAATATCGGGTAGGGTATATCTCATGACTTTACAATATCGGGTACGGTATATCTCATAATTTTACATTATCGGGTACGCTATAACTCATGATTTTACACTATCGGACACGGTATAACTCATGATTTTACACTATCGGACACAGTGTAAGTCATGATTTTACATTATCGGGTACGGTATAACTCATGATTTTACACTATCGGACACAGTGTAAGTCATGATTTTACATTTTCGGGTATTGTATAACTTATGATTTTACACTCTTCTATATTGCGTTTCTGCAGACAACAAGAAAATTGTATGTGGTGCATAATGATTTTAAAAAGGTATCCTTGACTCTTCTATGTTATGTTTCTACTACCGGAAAGCATGTATTACGCAGTTTATCACAGGCAAACATTTACAAGTTGAAGGATAGAAACGAAGCATCTTTTGTGCAAAGGTAATAGTATAACGAGAATAGAAGTCTAATTTGGAGAAACTGAATATAAATATGATACAGAGACTGGAAATTTCATTTCATTTACTTGTAGTAATTAAGAAACTTAAATATCTCATGTTTCCTTATTAAAAATGTCAGAGCATCCACGATAATGTGCAAAACAGTTACATTTGCAAAAACACACACACTGAATGTACTTCTCAATGACATATACAAATCTAGCTATGTTACGTCCTGTTGTGTTTGTGTTTCATTTTCTACATTGGTTAAATTACTATCAAATTTTGTGCTGGCAGTCACGTATGAAGATCCACCAAACTTCTAATACTGAACTAATTACTACGATACATACATACATACATACATACATACATACATACATACATACATACATACATACATACATACATACATACATACATACATACATACATACATACATACATACATACATACATACATACATACATACATATGTAAATTTGTATTATTTTACATACTAAAGTTTAAATGATGCAGGATTTAGCCAACATTGAAACAGATACCGAACAAGTGATTTCATATCTAATGAAACCCTTAAGCTTTTCATCCTTATATAGTCATAACTGTTAGAATTTTTTAAATCAGTGTATGAAAAGTTTCTTACGAAACATGTAAGAAAAATGCCTACTAGATGTTACGTGGTAATAGTGCATGGTCAATCGGAATACACTCATGCTTTTCCGCAAACGATCGTAAAAACAGCTCAGAAATACTACAGTAGCCAATTATATATATATATATATATATATATATATATATATATATATATATATATATATATATATATATATATATATATATATATTAGTGTTTACCAAATGACGTCATGGGCACGCATCACACACCCAATATGAATACTTTCGGCCTTTTCCACCAAGTCGAGGGAAGAACCTCAGATGTAATTAGTCACGACTTAGAACTATATTCTAAACTACTTTTGTTCTCATGACACGTTGTATCGGAAGGGAACAAATCACAATTGCAGCCATCTCTGCCTTTGCCGTTGTACCACATGTGGTACACACCGCCATAGGCTAAACGTAAAGCACATGAAATTGACATGTATTCCTACAACTACACTCGATGTTGTTTCACGACCTGACGGGAATGACCAAGTGATGTTCTAATCGATGACAAACCATTACAGCGACATCTCAGATGAAATTACTTATATTTGGTCTAACCATTTCATATTTTTCCCTACCATTAACTCTTTTGAGAACATTTATTCACTGCCTGCACTTGTGCAGATAATTCCATAAATGAACCATAATGCTTTTGACAACGTTCAAAATGTTTCAGGCGAGCTTTAACGTGAATTTAATTCACTGCCATTTTACCGCAATTGTGCACTTCCGACGTGAAATTTCACAGAAAAGCTACGAGGTGTCCCGACTGAACGGGTTATGCTAGCAAGTGCAAACCTCAAGTGAATTATATCATTGCGATCTATACTGAAACAAAGGCTGGTAACTACTGTAATAATCATCGCCATGTGTTTAGTCGTTATGGAGAGGCTGTGTTAGTATTCCAGAATGTTCCAGACACAAATTTGGCCTCTTGACATAAGAAATTATACTTTTTAAAAAATCTCACACAGAAAGTATTTTTGGTATTTTTGTTTTAAATTTTCAATAATGTTTTATATCTTTATTTTTTCGTTGACACAAAAAAAACAGCAAAACAAAATATAAAATCACTATCAAATAATTTGTCTGTATCAAAGGTAAAGAAAGTTTCCATGTGACCGGTATCTGTCATTCTACTATCCGGTGGTCAGAATGTTAAAACCCTGGATATGTCAACGAAATATCATAATTTTACGTATCAAGCTGGAAATGGTATACGCAATAAAATATATTTTGCATGTATGTCAAATAATTACTCATATCAGCGTATGTATGTCAAATAATTACTCATATCAGTGTATGTATGTCAAATAATTACTCATATCAGTGTGTGTATGTCAAATAATTACTCATATCAGTGTGTGTATGTCAAATAATTACTCATATCAGTGTGTGTATGTCAAATAATTACTCATATCAGTGTTTTTTTCTCTCTCTTTAAAAAATGAAGTGGGTAACGATACATGTTTTATTAATAATAACTAATTAATTAATTAATAAGTGTGTTTGCATGCAGAACTTGAATTCCTTGAGTTCAGAAAACTGTATAAATGTAATAATAAATATTTATTATTACCGACAACAAAATAAACAAACACAGACGTAGAATAAAATGGAATACGATAACGTGTGAAACAAAAATCCTCCTCAAAAGCAAGCGGTGTAGTAATCAAAAAAACTTTTAAGCAAATATATATCCCAGATTTACCAGAGGTTAACAAAAAGTCTAGTAACTGAGCTAGGCTGTAAATATCTACATATGTCTGGATGAAAAATGAAATTTTATCTATCAGTTACCTTTTAAATTAGTATTTGTACCTGAAAAAATACCGAATGAGAAATAAAAATGTATCAAGCCTCGAGAGATACCTCAATAATAATAATAATAATAATAATAATAATAATAATAATAATAATAATAATAATAATAATAATAATAATAATAATAATAAGAGCACAGTAATGCCGTCTTGATCAAGTCGAGTTCTCAGAATCAGAAAATCTGGATCATTACGAACGAGAAGTGTCTAGTCACGAACTGGATTTTCCCAAGCTCACAACAAGCGCAATCTAGCAATTAAGGTCCAATTACGATGATAATTATATTATTTGTTATATGCCGATACATTTTAAGATAAATAAATAAAATACCTCATATTAAATTTGGTTTAAGAGTTATTCTGATGCACAAAACCGTTACATTTTGCTGCAAAATTTGTGGAAATGGAACATGACCTATGCTTTCGTTTGGAAAACCTCATATTAAATTTGGTTTAAGAAGTTTTTGAGTGGAAATAAAATTCACGAACTGGACATTACGTGACGAGACAAAATCGAACTGTTTTAAATATGTTGAGGAGATTACTTAATACCATGCTACACTAATGTGAGATGACGTAATACTATGCCACACTAATGTGAGAATATGACGTAATACTATGTCACACTAATGTGAGAATATGACGTATTATTATATGTTCATTTTTTGGTCCGTAAACTTAACATTGTCAGAATCGTTCAATATTTTCCGATATTGCACGCCTCGTGCCAAATTCATACCAAATGCACGCAAATAAAGAAACTATTTTCTAACATAAACAATTTTTTATGAATCAACTAAAGTAGTATAAACGCCAGGTAGGGTCCTCAAACTATCACGCAAGTCATAAGACATGAACTGTCTTCTTAAGCTGGTAATAAAAATGCAAAAATATACTTCCAATTTTAAATCCTGAATTTCCTCAAAATATATATTCGTGATTCTGCAAATCCGAATTGCATGAGCCATATCATGGGTTATCAATGTTGATTACACATTTCGAAACTGTACTTAATTTCTAGTATATTCCAAGTGCAGTGTAATCCTTCTTACTGCACTCAAAATAAAATAAACATTAAATTCCAAAGCGTCTTTTGGACAATTGCAAATGAAAAGCTTGATATTTTTTCCACATTATAATCTGAATCTTTGATTGATAGAACTGAAACACAAATGCTGAAGTCAATACACTTCAATAAGATTAAATTGTCAGTCGCTGCTGGAATCCGATTAAGTTACTTCATGTAGATAAATCCAGACCATAATCACAAAATTGCGTCGAATCGACAAAAATACCAAAACGTATTCATTCCATAAGCAGCAGAGAGGCTTAACCCTACAAACTTGTTTCGAGCAAGTTTGTCTAAAAATAGATTCACACTCACAATTTTTTTAAAAAGGTCAATAACGCCAATGTGAAACCTTTAACCGAATCGAGATTTTCTCCGTAACGTCGGTACAGGATTAGTTCGCGCTGTTACTTTGCCATTGACATCCGTGTTTATAAAATGTTGTGATCGTTTATTTATCTACTCGTGCGTGTCATATTTGTTATATCACCATCTCTACTGCTGCAATTATATCGTTGTTATATCAATAATAATCAGCGAAGCTCACTCAGCAAGTTTAGCTCGGCAGCGACTAGAAGCAATTAAGAAATATCTACCTGTCCGCCATCCTGTCAGAAAACAATTATAAGACTGTCAACAAACACAAGAAGAATTTACAGAATCCGCAGAACAATAATTTAAACATATTACGAAGACTACTGAAGGATTCTTCATGTGTTTGTTGACACTCTTATAATTGTTGTCTGACAGGATGACGGACAGGGAGATATTTCTTAATTGCTTCTAGTCGCTGCCGAGCTAAAAAAAAAAAAGCAGCGAAACAAACTAAAAAATAACGTAGCGAACGAAAAAAAGAACACAATATTACGAGAATTTCCCGCCGAAATAGCTGCAGCTCAGCCAACTGGAGAAACAGATCAAGGGGAAGATAATACTCAACAAGAATCTGAAGAAACCCAAGCTAAAATTAAATTATCTGATAAATATAATGATGTTTCATCGACAGCATTGCAAAGTTTAACATGGATAAATAAGCTGAAACCGCTTTTCTAATATATGAAGAAAGAAAAAGATATAAATAACCCGAGTATGCTGATGATGTTTTAAGTCGCGAGCAATGGTACAAATGGATTTTTGTTTACGCTTTAGAGATGATTAAGCTCGAAGTATGGACACGAGATATGTTGCATACAATACAACTATAAAAGTGTGATGTCTGCTCTTCAGAAAATGCAACCACAACAAGAACCAGAAAGATTAGTAAATGATTATTTTAACCCCAGGCGTATTGACGCTATACAACATCTAGCCAGGCGTATTGACGCTATCCAACATCCAGCCAGGATAATACTTATTGCATATAAATAATGAGATTAATATTTAAAACCTGAGTACGTTGAATATTTTCAACTTGGCGATTGAACTTCTGCTGTATATCTCGTTTTTAGAAATCTCGAAGCAATAAAATGATGAGTTTAAAGAAATTTTAATGGAACGAATAACATCCACTAAGGAGAAAAAAACAATGCGAACAAGCTCCACAAGAAACATAACCCTGGGGTCTTTTTAGTTATTATCTCCGATTGGTTAAAAAAAACAACTGGAAGTGGTCTTGTTACTTACCCTAGCAACATCCTTTCTGACGTGGATAGATTAGAAGTTCTAGTTGGTAGGAAACGAACTGGTAATAATTTTCCAGAAATTATTAACGAAATCTTATTTTTCACCAATTATTTACTGGTGGCATCATGAAAATTGATATTAATTAGTTTTTCATTAATGAAATTACCGATGATCATCATAGCGACTAAAGTGTCACTCGACTAAATCAATGATCAAACGGTTAGATATAATTATCATAATGGATGATCATACACGCCGTTCAACGTAGACCAACCATGGTCAGGGTGGTAAATTCTAGATTACCTGTAAACAATAAATTCTACGGAGATAGACTCGGTGATGTTGTGAAGGGTTTATTTGGAAGAATCGCCCCGAAAGCAATACCAGTTGCAAATAATTAGGCATTAAAGCTATTGACGTTGTTCGTGAAAAATGTATTAGTACTGTTGGTGATTTTGCTACTAAAGTATTTTCTACAATCAAGAATAGACTAGAACGATTAATACGCAGATCATCAGCGGCTTAAACTCAGTTACCAGCAAAATTACTCAGCTCCGAAGGGATGCCTGCAAGTGTTAGTAAAATAAGAAATCAAGCCGCGAATCAAAAACTAGCATTGACTGATGAAAATGAAAAGATACATCAGCAAATCTGATGGCAGGAAGTGGTTTCACTTACCGAAGTGGTCTCCGTATTAGACGTTGACCAATAACATAACATGTTCAAACGTGTACCTGATCCCGTATTTGACATGGATGCGCCAGTTCTCAAGGATGAGTCTGTGCGTGATTATCAATATTATTCGTAGGAAGTACTACAACCAAATCAACGCGGACTAATCGAATTACAAGTTCAAATACAAGTAAATAGTGTTTGCCTTCGGAAGTATTTATCGAGATCGAAGGCAAAATTTTAGAAACAGATAATACTGAATACTGAAAACAGATGAAACAGATAATGCTGAATGTCAATGTCGGGTTTGTCAACAACGGTGTAATGTTGATATTTGACAGCGCCACGTACATGAATGAAGGGAAGATTCAAAAATATGTTGACGTTGCCACGACGATACTTGGTATTGCATGATACAGCGACGACTATTCAAGAACAGCTGATCCATCACTGATGTTTACCAAGGATACGTCTGATCACGCCGAATATAATCAGTAGGACGACCAAAAAACTATGCTAGAAATGCTGACGCGGCATGTGCAAAGTATGATTATCAACATCGATGGCGAATACAACTTAGGATTTGCGTCACGACGAGAAATGTTAATTGGGGGCAGCCGAAAACTTTTTTGCGCGATTCCACTATCACATATTTTTTAATTCTGTAGACACGGGTGAAAGATCATTTTCGGAACCAAACATACAATTGTACTCGTAGTAAAAGCAATCGATGATGATGACAAAATTTTCATCATGGATGTCAGTAATGATTCCAGCGATATCTGAAGAAGATGGGTTACTCGCTTTTATGGACAGCAGTGGTAAGTCAAATTTGTCATGGTTGACAATAACTACAGATAATGTTCAAAGTACAATTAATGGGGTATTTACTTGGCAAATGGCATCACAGCAATGTTGTTTCTGCACCGCGACATAAATTCGTTGCGCTTCAAAATGTTGCACGATTAAATGATCAAACGCGTTCCGTGATGACTACAGCCAAATAAAATGCAATGAGAGGTAATGCGTCAAATATATTCAGAAACTAATGTGAACGATTTTTGGAATTTGTGGAGACCAAAGGATTTCATAGTTGCGAGTAGAAAGATTGTTCGTGATAAATTGTAAGAGAAATTATTTCTGTTGCAAAAAGAAAAGTTTCCACCGTTACCTGTATCATTGTGTTATCGCTCAGCACATAATCGACGACAGAATATTGAAGCTGAGATTCCGGAAAGAAATGAAAACAAAATTTTGCATGGAATGATATTGTTTTGGTTGATGGTGAAGTTGTTGAAAGCTCGTTGAGTATGAATAACTCACCGTAGAAATTAGAATATGCCATAATGATTCATTTGTCACAAGGACTAACTATTACTGATAGAAATATCTGGATTGTCGATGAGAGAATAGAATGGTAAAATTTAGTTTATCTCTCAGTGTCTCTTGTCAAAAGAATATCTCATCTTCACAGGATTATTATGAATGCTACAGAGAATAATTATCAAAATGCTAATGACACAAAGGAAGTTGGTGTTGATGTAATAAGACAAATCATTGGTTATAAGCAATGTGATTAACAAAATAATCGCGATTTTGATATCAATGTTGAATTAATTATAATACTAAAACAAAGACAGAATAGTTATTATGCAAGTTGTAACTCTAATATGATATGGGAGTATTAGAGTAATAATCCAAGACAGTTCACCGTAGACAGAATTAATAGTGATCTTGGTCATACACGTGATAATGTTAATGCTGAGCTATCTTGAATGCAATCGACGTCGGGTGCTCATTTACAACAATGAACACGGTGTTAATTGTGTGTCTTCAGGAATTACTTTTAATTGTTAATGTACAAATCCACGTTGAAGAGCAGTTGAATGTAGTCTGTAGATGGCGGTTGTACCCGTTAATCTAACCAAATTTTATGTGTGGTCACACTCCAAGTAGGATCAGTTGCTCATTTTTATACCCCTTTCAAGTTCACCAGGTTCATAAAATACCTGACAGTCACATTACCTAGCACAGGTTGTTTTGAAAAGTCACGTGGTTGTCAGTAACCATCGCTACGGGGTATATGTTTTTTGTAATTGCATTAATAGGTTTCAAAGAAGTTGCACGAGTGATTTCATTTTTAACGCTACTATCACACTTGGTAATCTTTCAACCCATTCGCAAGATTCTGTATCTGTATGAATTATTTCCTTCGCATTCTGGTATCCAAATAACCGCCCAGAGGGTGTTCCATTAAATGGTTCAACGATTATCTATCTGATCACGACGAATTGCAATATGCCCCCATCTGATTTTAACATTATGTTTTTATCAACGATAAGACCGCACCAAGAAATTATTTCCTAGGATCAACTTGTAGCAACTGTGGCCATCGTTGGGTACCTTGTGGTCCAGAATCCTCGTTGATAAATTTGTTTAAACTTAGATGCAACTCCAGATGCTGTTTCTGTTGACAGTGGCTCCGCTTCTTTATATCAATTGCAACGTCAACGACAATTAATGCGTATTTGTATGTGCGTGATTTACGTCTACGTTTTTTAATGGTATCGGGCGGTAAAAACAAAATATCTGCTTGATGACCTTCAATGGGGACGCTGACATCAAAATACGCGTAATTAATTTTTTAGGTGGTGATAAATATATTTGCCATATTGCCTATCGTGCTAACCATGCTGCAGAAACAGAAAGTGAGTTTACTATTGCTGCTTTGCAATTCCAGTATCCTTTCGTGGAATAATAAATAGACTCCATTATAATAATCATATAATTCATTACCCAGCCCCTAGCATTTTTTTAAAATTTCATACTAGCTTTTACTAAAAAAAAACCAGCTATTTTTTCTCAAAATGATTTATTTTTTACATCATTTATGGCATGAATTCATTTTATGTCGGCAAGATGTCGTTGTGGTAAATCTTTTTCGATAAGCAATATCATGTATGTAACATGTTTGATCTATTCCATTTACGGGATATTCACCGGTCCAAGGTTGATCGCGATTGTCAAGACGAATATCTAAACGAATTCCTGGTTCTACAATAATTATACCCCGGTAAGTGTTTTTCCCCGGGATTTTTCGCCCATGGTAAGCCCGGTAATTTTCCGAACGAAGCAACAATATCACCCCCTGTCTTTATAAATGCAATAAATTTATATTTTTGTATCACACTTTTTATACTTACCTGTCAGTGCGTGTTTGTTGGGGGGCTCGCGTTTTATTTTTATTATTGCTGTTAATCCAGTGATGGAAGTGACTGCCCTCCATCGAACACGGTATAAATTCATATTATTTATCACATGGATACAATTGACTTTTCGACGACACGAAAACAATAAACAGTCAAGTATTACCAAGCGCTACTGAATTCTATCAGAATGATAATAATAGGTCCATCTGGATCAGGCAAAATACATTTATTGCCTAATGTGATAATAAAATGGTTGATGTGGGATAAATTATATTTAGTAGCACATCTGCAGATAATTAGCTATACTATGAAGTACTTAAAGATTTTAATCAAAATGCAAAATTGTAAATGAGGACATTGACGTTATTGATTTTGTCACTGATATTGATGACGCGCCATCTGTAGATGACCTGGATGGAAGCATTAATAATTTAGTAGTGTACGATGATGTGATGCTGGACAAACAATCAAATCCAGCTAGGATATTTTCCAGAGGCAGACATAAAAACACAATCGTGATTTATGTTACCCAGTGTTTTACACAAATTTCAAAAGTGATCAGGGATAACTAATATTTTGGTTGTATTTAACAAAGCTGATAATACGCTGCAAACCATATATTATACGTGGTTATCTGGGGACATGGACATTAACAAATTAAAACATTTCTTAGCACACGCTCAAGCTGTCCCGTTTGGTTTTATAACAATAAATCTGCATGATCCCAGGTCAATATATCGTAATGGACTTGATACAATATTTGGATAAAAACCACATCAACAGAGAGGGTAGGATCTGACAAAAATGACACGCACTAGTACATCAACGAACGCTCACAAAATTTTGTAAACACTGATGTCAACGGCGAAACAACAAAGGTAACTAAACCCGGTAGAGACAATCACGATTCAGTTAGAGATTTCAGTTTAGCGTTATTGACTTTTCTTACATTTTGTTTCATGTGAATCTTTATTTTTAGACAAACTTGCTCGAAACCAGCTTGTAAGGTCCACCCCCTCTGCTGCTCCAGAACAAATGGAAAAGTTGTTGCAATGCGTATTCATTAACAATATTACTCCAAATTTCAATCTTAACTAGACCAAACGCCATTTTCTTTCGAAACTAACGTCAAGCGCGACCACCTTCAAATTTGTCTAGGCGGAGTTACGTGCGCATTAATAATGTTGTGTAATGCTGAAGCTACGCTTGTGTAAATTGTTTGTAACACGGCGTATATTAAGTTACTTTTTATTGAAGTGTATTTTTGATTATATATTTAAACATTGGGAAGAATGGAAGAATAAGAAAATGAGCATATAATAAAAAGGTTACTGCATTTGTATGGGAAAATATGAACTCGTTTTGTCTGATGGATATACTGCACTCCCAAGGTCGTGCAGGATACTCATCCGAAAAACTCGTTCATATTTTCCCATACAAATGCAGTAAGCTATAAATACCATGCCACACCAATGTGGAGAAGATGACGTAATACTATGCCAAACTAATGTGGTAAATATGAAGCAATACCATGCCACAGTAATGTGGAGAAGATGAAGTAATACCATGCCACACTAATGTGGAGAAGATGACGCAATACCATGCCACACTAATGTGGAGAAGATGACGCAATACCATGCCACACTAATGTGGAGAAGATGACGTAATACAATGCCACACTAATGTGGAGAAGATGACGTAATACTATGCCAAACTAATGTGGTAAATATGAAGTAATACCATGCCACACTAATGTGGAGAAGATGACGTAATACAATGCCACACTAATGTGGAGAAGATGACGTAATACTATGCCAAACTAATGTGGTAAATATGAAGCAATACCATGCCACACTAATGTGGAGAAGATGACACCATACCATGCCACGCTAATGTGGAGAAGATGACGTAATACTATGCCACACTAATGTGGAGAAGATGACGTAATATCATGCCACACTAATGTGGAGAAGATGACATAATACCAATGCCACACTAATGTGAAGAAGATGACGTAATACTATGCCAAACTAATGTTGTAAATATGAAGCAATACCATGCCACACTAATGTGGAGAAGATGACACAATACTATGCCACACTAATGTGGAGAAGATGACATAATACCATGCCACACTAATGTGGAGAAGATGACATAATACCATGCCACACTAATGTGGAGAAGATGACATAATACCATGCCACACTAATGTGGAGAAGATGACATAATACCATGTAACACTAATGTGGAGAAGATGACGTAATACCATGCCACACTAATGTGGAGAAGATGACGTAATACCATGCCACACTAATGTGGAGAAGATGACGTAATACCATGCCACACTAATGTGGAGAAGATGACACAATACCATGTAACACTAATGTGGAGAAGATGACGTAATACTATGCCACACTAATGTGGAGAAGATGACACAATACCATGCCACACTAATGTGGAGAAGATGACGTAATACCATGCCACACTAATGTGGAGAAGATGACGAATACTATGCCACACTAATGTGGAGAAAATGACACAATAACATGCCACACTAATGTGGAGAAGATGACGTAATACCATGCCACACTAATGTGGAGAAGATGACGTAATACAATGCCACACTAATGTGGAGAAGATGACGTAATACAAAGCCACACTAATGTGGAGAAGATGAAACAATACCATGCCACACCAAAAATGACTTAATACTATGCTACACTGTGGAGAAGATGACGTAATACTATGCCACAATACTACGGAGAAGATGACGTAATACCAATGACACTAATGTGAGAAGATAACGCAATAACATAAGGTAATAAAAGTGCTATACAAAGAGCGTTTCAAGAAATTATTTGTTACTAATCTCCTCTATTTGTGACTTAAGTCCAATACGTGAACGCAATGTGTGTCAGTTAAGTACTTAATAATACAACGTGTACATTCATACGAGCCAATGATAGTGTTAACAAACAGAGTGAAGCATGCATGGCGCAACATACGAACTTACGATTGTCGTCTTCATTTGCGTTTTTTCTCTCTTTTATCGTCGAAGATTTCGTCTCTTTGTCTTTATCCTTATGTGTTTCAATCACTTTTCTGTTTTCATCATCATCCTCAACCTTTAACAGAAATATTCCAGACTGAGTGTGGTGTCATGACTCTTTGGTCGTAAAAAATTAAAAAGAAATACAAAAACCGGTAAGTTTTGATTAATTTAAACTTATTTCACTAAAATACAAAATTAAAAAGTAAAAATAACTTAAGAAAATGGTGAATGATATCCTAAAATCCTATGAATTCGGAAAGCGTCAAGCAATCCGAATGAGTTCCCGAGACATTCCGTCAGTAATGAACTGATGTATCGGATGAGGCTTCCCAGTTTTGTACTTTGCTTTGGGTTACATTATTAAACAAACACTTTGCATTAGGTTACATTATTAAACAAACACTTTGCATTGGGTTACATTATTAAACAAACACTTTGCATTAGGTTACATTATTAAACAAACACTTTGCATTGGGTTACATTATTAAACAAATAGGATTTTTTTACTGATCATACCAGGTATTTATAAAAACCTTTTATATCATAGGCATCTTTTAAATAAATTTTAATTCCCTTTAGTTTGGTATATGATTGATGCGTGCAATATGGGTAATAGATTATACAGTTTGACTTTACTTCAGATTCCCTTTAGTTTGTTATATGATTGATGCGTGTAATATGGGTAACAGATTATACAGTTTGACTTTACTTCAGATTCCCTTTAGTTTGGTATATGATTGATGTGTGTAATATGGGTTACAGATTATACAGTTTGACTTTACTTCAGAATTACATCTTTCAAAAAACTGCTAGTTCCGTCTGGTCATTTTCACTTCCTGAACTTCAAGAGGTAAATTGTTTTAAAAATAGAGCCGATAACATATTATTTCTACATTTTATATATTTGGTAATTCATTCATTACACTTTCAGAGGCTGTTATAGTCTAGTCTAGCAAATTAAGTCCCCCCCCCCGTTTTAATAACCACTAAAGATAGCGTACCTTAGTTTAGCACAAGGTGTCGGTCAAATGTGTTAGTTGTGTGCTTAGATCATGTACAATTTCCACAAGTACAAATCAAAGAAATTTCAGCTTTGTTACACGAAAGTAACTTAGAGATAAACCACAATTTTCTTCAATGTACATGCTGCAAACGTAAACAACTTCACTGAACATATGCCACTCTCTCCGAAATTCATTTCTACTAGAACACCCAATCAATAGTACAGAATAGTCACTGTGACATAATCCCAAAATGTCTTTAAATAAACTCTCACCATTTCAGATACAGCTATGATTCAATTTGTATTTGAAAGAATTCACAGTACTTCCGTGACAGCCATTATTCCAAATAATCTGAAATATTCCAAACACCATAATTCCAATGAATGATTAAATAAAATTTTTAAAAAATCATTTTCATATAACTAAATAACTTTCAAGACTTGTTGTGCTATTAAGAATACATATTTCTACGTAATAATTATGTTGTATAGATTCCCAATTCATTTTTAATAAAATGCAATACAAGGCTTGATTCAATTTTCTTGGCATTTCAAAATTTTTCTAGCAGTGAACAGATCAGCAGTTTTACCACGACTAATCAGGAATTATATCAGCTTGACATGTCACTAAATCTCGTGTCCTGACAAAACTATTGTTATAAAGACAATACACATAATATAGCTATATAAAACATTAGAGTATGTGCATGTTATTGGTTGATGAATAATTTAATTTTAGTACGTGACTCATCTGATAACGGTTTTTTTTTCATTAAAACAAGTGCTGTAATTACTATAAAACATATTAAGTATACTAATATTGTTACAAGCCAGGGTGTTTTTTGCTTGACCGAGCAGTGTCAATACCCTAGCTCGAATCCCGCTAGATGTCATAAGTTTACCCCATATTTCCAAAGACTTCTATACAACTTCAGTTGTAAGTTGGAAAGCCCGACGTGTACATTCTACAACTTGCCAATTAACCATCAACCGCACATCCTCACAGTTTCTCTACATTAACTTTCCGTTCCGCTAGTAATTCACACCATAGAAACTCTAAAACTATTCCTTAAACGGGGTACCATTTTAACTGCCCACCTGAGGCCAGTCGATCTACTGTTTCAAGGCACATCACACCAATAAACCTACATCACATTTGCCACTATGGCAACATAAACGGTATCTTCCGAGTCCTTTCCCGTTTATCCCATTGTGCAATTTACCGGTATCCTACCATAAATACTGTCGCTGCAGTCACAACATTGATTTACACCATTAGGTTTTTTAAAGTGCTACGTCACTCCAGGCTCACTCGTGCGGATTGGGTCTGAGTTCGCTACTCAATGGCCATGGCATCTTAGAAACTCACTAACACTATCTCTCCGTGACGTTTGCTCCTAATTATTGACTAATTATTTCGTGCTAAGGAATATTTCCCATTGCACCGAGTTCCAAAAGGCAAACATGTAATCACACAAACCTACAAATTGCTTAAACTAAATGCGCATCTCCTTAATTTTAATACAATATGATTATCAAACAAACCATAAGTCTAATGTTCACCAAATTTAAAGTGATTTTGCAATATTAAATTAGAACTAAATTTGGTCAAAAGGAAACAAAACTCGAACAATAGATCTGCACATATTTAATTTTTAATGATGTACAATGTTTAAGTCAACCTTTCCCAGAATATATTAAAAAAAGATATTTCAAAGTTAAAATATTATGTCTTGCAACGTAAATAAATTCATTCACCCATCATATTTTGCGTAAGGCCTCCTACATGTAAGCTTATCGAATGCTGAACTGCTTTACCACAAACTGTGAGGTCTGACACTCTATCAAGTCAGTTATTATTTCTAGGATTCAAAGTTTAAATTTTATTTTAAAACAGCATTCATTAGCAGACGAGAAGAATCACACCTTCAGCATACTTAACGAAAATACAGTGACCAGGATGGAAATTAGTCTTGGGCTATTGTTGCATCTTTGCCCAATCCAACGAGCAATACCGATTATAAAAGTATACGTAGATTTCGGGTAGAAGACCTCTTCAAGCCATACTTGACGTATCTGAAATACTTTTAGTCGTATAAATCAAAGCTCTCGACGGCAAATTAATAAATGCTATTTAGGGACGAGAAACTCTTGTATGTCAGTGTAAGCCTAAATCAATGCAAAGGTTTCATCTTGTTAAAGTTTCATTATATATTTTAGTACGTCGTGGTTAAATATAACCGTATTGTATTTCTTGTGATGGCCATGCAATACTTCTAACTGTGTACGATGTGAAAATTGTGTGTATGTCCTCGAGTACTATGAGATAATGGTTACTTCATAAAAGACACCACACATCAAAATAATCAGAGACCAAATCTCAATGTCAGTTGGTTCAGACCATCAAGAAACATAAAAAAGATTTAGAGTCAAACTATATGTTTGGAATATTGTCTTTTTAAAGATATACTTTACAATGTAAAAAAGGGACTCAGATTCAAAGTATAAGATTGGAGTGTTTCCTTTTTCAAGTATACTTAATGTGCAAAGGATTTGAATAGTTCAGTATATATTCACTTACTAATGATATATGGGTTCCCGTAAGCATTCGGTACACAAAAGAATACGAAAGAGCAAAATGATGTGTTTGATTGCTACACCCTTTATTACATCAGTTCTGACAATCAAGGCACGTGTTTCGAGTTAACGATATAAAAATGTACGACCTCAGTCAAGGTATGTGTTTCGAGCTAATGATATAAAAATGAACGACCTCAAATTAAATTTGAACTCCATTGACACTAGTCGCAATATGGCATCATATTTGCCATTCGGCTATGGGTTCCACCCACAGGAGTCTGCAGTTTTATCAATAAAGCACGACGAAATTTTTTACTACATGAAATTACCTTAACGGTATTATACAACTGCAGACTCCTGTAGTTCCACCATGGGTTTGAAAGAATAAACCTGACAGTTTCGTGGGACATTTTTTCTATGTCTTTTATGCAATTTATAGTCTTATTCGAATATTTTAATTGCTGTCTATTTGTATACATTGTCGCATTTTTTATCACGGGATGATCGCTAATCCATTCAGAAGTTTGTACCGTATCTGGAATGTAAACTTTACGTTAATATGGCAGTATTGTGTGTTTAAGATGGTCTATTGCCTGGAAAATGTAAGCATCTGGGATGTAGATCACGTGTATAGGAGAACTCAACCTGTCATTGAGTTTGATGTATTAGCAGCAGCGATGCGCATGCGGATACAATCATTAATACACATATTTTATGCATTGCAAGTAAACTTTGGACTGGTACCTATTACCTATTAACTGACCATCAATAATTCCCAGATGATGGAAAGTCAATAACAGGTATTGCTCATGTAGACTGTCAAAGACTACTCGTTCGTTTCCTTGTTTTGTTTTGTATTTTTTTTGTTTGCATTTTTGCTACTCGATATGTCTATCTTTTACATTTCTCGCTCTAACTCAATAGCGCAAGCGTAAATATGTAGACACAAAAAGAGTACATCTCAGATCTTGTTCGACCTGATTTGTTATTATTGTCCAGAGTTGATTTATTATTATTGTCTAGAGTTGATTTATTATTGTTGTCCAGAGTTGATTTATTATTATTGTCCAGAGTTGATTTATTATTCATGTCCTACTTGATATGTTGTTCTTGTCCGAGTTGATCTGTTTATTCTTATTCGACCTCATCTGTTATTATTGTCAAACGTCACTTGTAATTCTTGTCCGACCTCATCTGTTATTATTGTCAAACGTCACTTATAATTCTTGTCCGACCTCATTTGTTATTCTTCAAGCCAGTCCCATTGCAATGTCCTTGACAACAATTGTGTAAAGAATAATTCTAACTTGACAGAAACTTAAAATAACATATATCTGGTAGAGTCATATAATAAACTGTAATGCTGACAGATATTTTCGTTCCGTTTTGTCGTCATAGTCGTTTATTACTGTTGTTTATCGTTGCTCTTGTTTTCTTCCATGTTGTTGTCAACATGGAGCCCGTTGCTATTTGCACAACTTCCAATAATTAGTAATTTTATGTATTGCTGTGAAATTTGTCCCTCGCGGCTTAAACGAGTTGAAAGAGTTTTTCTTTTACACAATCAACAAATCCAGACTCTGTGAAATCAAAAAGAAAACAACATTGTTCCTCACAGGTGAAAACAATTAAAGCTAACATTGATCTTTATGGCTTCATTTCTCCCCTGCAGCATGCCATTTAATCATTTGAAATATTATCGATTAAAATAAACGTATACGGAATACTGCAGTTAAACGAGGTCTTTGTGCGTCTTTTTATAGCATCTTAGAAACTCGATTGCTGTTATTTGATAGACCACTCCGCACAATAAAGTAGTTATATTTGTAAAGCGAGAAGGAAAATGTTTTGTTTCTGTCAATAAATCCTGTGTGAACCGATGTAAACAATACAATTTTCACCGTTATTAATCTGTTTTCAACAATGGGTTTACGTCACTCTGCGATATGCCAAAGGCAGTACTATTCTTTAGGTACATCTGGTATACACATCTTTATGACGCGGCATGGATTTTAAGATTTCGTTTATGAATTGGTCTTTAATCGAGTACAATGAAGACCCTCTCAGTTACAAAGTACACATTAAATGTCAAATCATTCACACATCAATAGTCATGCACAAAAATATATTCTTAGACATTTTGCACGCTCAGTTATATTCAATAATTACACACCCATCAAGGTTGTTGATAAATTAATCCTATCAGGTTGTGTCTTGAATGACCTAGAAAATTTTAAGGGCGGGGGGTAGAGGCAGGAGGGAGTTTGTGGGCTTGACGCTATATGTCTGCACACGATACATGGCGGCCAGAATATTTGGTGGAGAAAGAACCCGACAAAAAAGATGGTGAGATCATCCGGGTCATATCTTTACATATTTCAATATGTATTCCATTTGTCCCATTGATAGGAACTTATTCTACACAGCAAAGTAAACTCTAACCCATACGCTTCAGTTCATGTGAAGCATACGTGACACGAATATATATGCATATTAACATTTATAAAACACGCAACCATTACAAATATTAGCATGTAAAATCTCGTGTACAACTGTAATATTCGAAATTCTTGAATATGAATAGCGTGTTTCAAACTTTGTACGATGTAGTCAGCTCTAACATTTAATGCGTAGGTGGCACCACACATGCAGTACATTTAATGTGCAGGTAGCACCACACATGCTGTACATTTAATGTGCAGGTGGCACCACACATGCTGTACATTTAACCACACATGCTGTACATTTAATGTGCAGGTAGCACCACACATGCTGTACATTTAATGTGCAGGTGGCACCACACATGCTGTACATTTAACCACACATGCTGTACATTTAATGTGCAGGTAGCACCACACATTAAATTTTTTAATTGTTTTATAAGCAGTAATTTCTATTACTGTAGGCATTCGTCCACTTAAAGAAAATATGATTCCATCATTCTGAAATCTTCTTCTTCTCTCTTTTTCCTCCTCTTATCTCTCCTTTTTTTTTGTTCTTCTACTTTGTAGTGTTGTTGTTGTTGGTTTTGCTTTTGTAGCTATAGTTGTTTCTAAATCCTTTCTTTTGTCTTGTTGTATTTGATTTTATGTTCCTGATGTTTGTAGTGTTGTCCTTGTTTCTTATTTAGTTCCGTATAGCGTTATTGATACCATCACATTTGTGTTTGTTCTTTATTGGTGTCGGCCTTGGATAATTTTTAACTCCCGATACTGTCTGTGTTGTCCTACAACCTCTTAGGACTTATATTAGACGAACATCTGGAAACCCCACATCACGCTATTAATTCAAAGGTGCAATCAAGACCTCAATCTCCTAAACTACCTAACAGGAACTAACTGGGGAGAGAACCAACAAACCCTATTCCTTCTCTACAAAATGCTTATCCTCTCCAAACTAGAATACGGCTGCCAGGTCTTTTACTCTGCCAACCGAACACTACTACAAAAACTTAATCATATACAATGCAAGGTCCTTAGAATGTGCACAGGAGCACTTCCGAACACAACGCTACAAGAACTCCAAGTCCTGACATGAGACTTAGCACTACAACTCCGACGAAACGAACATATTATCAGATATGCCATGAGGAAGTCAACACTACCTAGCAACAACCCTACCAAAATGGTTTTCAAGGACTGTAGAGCCCCGCTTTATTACCAACCTGGTAACACACCCGACGGCATGCAAAAAAGCACATCTCATGAAGGACAGCTTACAACTTCCTGAACTAAACTCGGAAGAACGAAAAATCAAGGACCCCACACCATGGAAAAACAAACAGCCCAACATCAGCCTAGCCATTCACTAATTGGGAAACAAACTACCCAACCCCTGGCTCATACTCGGCGAAAATAAACCGGTTCATAGACAAACATTACCAATCATACGTCATAATATACACGGATGGATCAAAATCACTTAATACCAATCACTGCGCAGAAGGGATCATCATAGACACAAAACGGAAACCAAGCTACCAGACGGCTGCTCCATCTTCACAACCGAACTATGGGCTCTCCAACAAGCCCTTCATTGCATCAGAAGTCAAACGGAACATCATTTTATCATCCTTACCGACTCCCTCAGCACCCTCCAAACCATCCAAAAGGTAACCTCAAAAGTCAGACCCAACATGCTAAAAGACATCCTTTACACCTGAGAGAACTTGACAACAACATCATGGTGTTGGTGTCATCATACATCAGCCTATCAACAAAAAAAAACAACAAAGTCGACTTGGCTGCAAAACAAAGCCTACACAAACCTGAAATCTACAACATTGCCTACATTATACACGAACTCTATAACCAAGTAAGATCCAACATTAACCAAGCTTGGCAGAATCCATGAGATAGCACACCCAGACATCTATACAACATCATAAAATCAACCTCCAGGAACAGTACCAGCTCCCTTACACTTACCAAAGAAGCGCAAAGAACCATCAACCGCCAAATGCTAGGGAAAAAACACTCCTCAATCCAAGCTATGGGAAATACCTAGCCAACCGAACCAACCAAAATCAATCATGTCCCCATTGCCTAATGCCAGAAACCTTGAAACACACCTTTAGTGAGTGCAACCACTACCAACAACACCCGCATGATTTCCACCATTATCAATGAAGAATTGGCTCACCGACTACTTTCCCCGAGTTCCTTAACATCAAAAAGAAAATCCTAAAATTAACATACAATGACATAATTCAATTTCTTCAATCATCGAAAACCTTAAACTCATTAAAAAATGGGGGGATTTAATTAATTAAATCACTTCCTCTCTTCTCTATGTTACTAACAACTAACCAACCTGCTTCTACGAACAACTTAATATGGCGAAAACTAAGACGAGACCACGCTATACAACTGAGTGACCAGTCGGACACAAGCCCACAAAATCAACCCAATCCGACGGTAACAACCGAGTGGCCAGGTAAATATGAACTCACCCAAACCAGACAACCACAACAATACTATTCGGACTCATTTAGCTGCACACTGAAAGAACGAAAGAAAAATTGGTCAGACGTCCAAAGGCCAGGACCGCGGGCCAAAAGCCCAACCATGGGCTAAGAGCCTCCCTGAGAAAGCAGTATCACATCCACGTTGATACCCGGCTCTGGCGGTGTGCCACTCAGGGGTGGGTGGGAGACTAACGACCAGCCAATGGACACATGGTTCATGCTAGGGGCTGTAAACAGTCGTAAAAGCACAAAAGTGTATAACCGATTTAAACATATGTCGATTCATTCGCACCTTTCTACACAGAATAAAAAGTAGCAGTAAAATAGATCTAATCAACAAGAGATAGTTGGTGGTGGATAATAGATGGAGTCTATGTGGTGAAAAAACTTCAAAAGGAGTGGTGGTTTCCAGTCAGCTTAGACTTTATGGCGAGACGCAATGAAGCATGTTGTCATTTGCAAATGATAATAATGGAAGAAGCAGATAAGTTGAGAGAATTCGACTATACGAAATATGTGAGAATAGAAATCTTGAAGGAGATTTTTGATATTGTCATTGAAGTGGCATCTTTTTTTGGAATGTATCTTTTCTTTTGCAGAATGGCATTTTGTCAAAAGGGCTTAGACAATATCAGGAAAGCGGAAGACCTAATGAGAAAACTACTGGAAAAAGTCAAGAAGCAAAAGAGAGGAAAGAGAAGAAAAGCCAAAAAAGGAAAGAAGACTTTGAAAATTTAAATCAGAACTGGATAAAGATACAAGAAAAGTTTAGAGCTCTGGGACACCCTGACTGGACGACAGATGAAGAAGAAAAGAAGAAGACGAAAGGAATTATTTTCAAAATCAGGAAATGATGAAAGAACCGGAGAAGATAAAAGAAGAAGAACCCAAAGGACACTTTTCAAGGTCGCTTCCTATGCCTCGAAAATATCTTGATTTTCATTTTGCCATATATACCAAGAGTGGTAGCTCTGTGTGTGTGTGTGTGTGTGTGTGTGTGTGTGTGTGTGTGTGTGTGTGTGTGTGTGTATTTAGGTCATCCCCTTGCTACAGTGTTGCAAGTGTCCAATATCGTGACGTCATGCCACCTGTGCCCTCCTCTTGTTCCTATACAAAATGTCCATTGTCCCTATAGTATCCCAGGGTCATTTTTTTATCGGAAAAGCCGTCTCTATATAGTATATCAGGATGATTTTACTTCTTTGCCCTAATATGCCCAATATCGTCGTTTTCGCAAAGTCACGAAGTTGCTACACTACACACGAATAAAAACGAATTTACAGAACAAAGCCAGAAAGTTTCTACACTACACACAAATGAAGGATATTGCACCAAATGAACGAATTTTACCCAAATGATGGAACTTTTTTCATCAAATGAAGGATGGTATGCCAGTGAAAGAATGCATCAAATAAGATATCTAACGTCAAACGAAGGAATAATAATCGGAATAAAAGAACTCAACGTATAACTCTACCATCAATGACAAACACCGAGACCAATTCATTGCTAATCTACAATAAATTATAATATAAACTCATTGCTAATGTACATCAAATTATAATCTAAACTCATTGCTAATGTACAAAAAAAATGTCAGCTCATTGCTAAATATACAGCATGATCATAATGTCAACTGATTGCCAAATATACAGTAAAATTATGTCAACTGATTGCCAAATATACAGTAAAATTATGTCAACTGATTGCCAAATATACAGCAAAATTATGTCAAATGATTGCCAAATATACAGCAAAATTATGTCAACTGATTGCCAAATATACAGCAAAATTATGTCAAATGATTGCCAAATATACAGCAAAATTATGTCAAATGATTGCCAAATATACAGTAAAATTATGTCAGCTTATTGCTAAATGTGCAGCATAATTATAATATCAACTCATTACTAAATATACAAAAAATTGTACTGTCAAATGTGCTACCTTCAAGAAAATGATATTGATTTGAAAGCTGTATACATTTCCTTCTGATCAATGCTCGGTACCTTTCCTTTTGACAGATTTCGATCAGACACATACAATGAATGTTTAAAGTTCTGAAATTTATATTCACTGCATGTCATGTTGTTTATACACCAGAAAACTGCACGATGGCTTTTGAATCATCGAACCCTCAGCGAAAATTCACTTGAAACCAAATCAGGGTTGCATGACGGATGTGGCAGAATTTGAACAATGTGTTCCTTCGGAAGTCTGTCACGACAGGTGATTTACAAACGCGTGTTTCCATGGATTAAATAGAAACCTAAGATACCCGTGAGCAGATGGTGTCCACAACATTTAACAAAACTTTTGTTGAGTTTCCATGGCTTAAATAAATACCTCTGGTAACAATGAGTAGATAATGTCCACAACATTTGGCAACACTTTTCACAGGCATAATAAGGTCCAGTTGATACAACCAGACAGGGAACGGACCAACCCAACTTTTTCGTCCAAGATTAATGGGCATAAAATCAAGTTGACTGTCATAACACTGTGAACGATTTGTTGTCTGCATTGCATTTTTTATTGATAGATTCAAAGTAACAAAAGTATTGTATCAAAATATTAGGAACCTTTACGCTTGGTAAATAATGTATAATGTAATACACGGAAACTGAATTACCCATTATATTACCTTTACGCTTGGTAAATAATGTATGATGTAATACACGGAAACTGAATTACCCATCATATTGTATCGAATTTTTCAGTTTTGTTGCTCCACAATTACTTTCTCAATGATAAAATACATACACTGATTTGTATTTACGGAGAAAGGTAAACGAGGTAAAATACAATTATATTACCATTTCGTTGTATCTCTTACTTTTTTGTACTTATTTACTTCCTGTACTATAAATACAATAGCGCAACGTACTTAATATAATTAAAAATATTCATATTTTCGTCTTTCGAGAAGAAAAAAATCTCATCATAAATCTTTATTTCCTCTTTTTAGAAATAATGATACAAACATAGGAAAAAGTAACAGATTATTTATATAATTAGCACACACGGACATAAGAGAAGTCTCCTGGAAGTGTAGCTTCCCTTCGGGGATTCTAGTATGAGAGCACTATATTTTTTGTATGGTAAGGCGTGAGATATGATGTTGTTGTTGTTGTTGTTGTTGTTGTTGTTGGGCTAAATGCATTTTTCAGCACATGATAGATATGATATGAGAGTACTATATTTATTGTATGGTAAGGCGTGAGATATGATATGAGAGCACTATATTTATTGTATGGTAATGCGTGAGATATGATATGAGAGCACTATATTTATTGCATGGTAAAGCGAGAGATATGATATGAGAGCACTATATTTATTGTATAGTAAGGCGTGAGATATGAAATGAGAGCACTATATTTATTGCATTGTAAGGCGTGATATATGATATGAGAGCACTATATTTATTGTATGGTAAGGCGTACTCCTGTAAAACTTTTATTACTTAATTATAGTACACATCGTTGTTATTTTATACAGTAAGTAATATTTTAAAAGTTATGTCATAAACAGTTCAGCATGAAGACATGGATATCGTGATTTCCGCGATCACGTCTTCCAAATCTCGATAATTTAAAATCAATATTATTGTTAAAAAAAAATCCATGTATCACAGATGCATAGAACAGTTACATTTCTTTGTACTTCGGGCTCTTCTGGAACAGCTGGGACATTCCTTACCCTAAAGATGCTGGAAAAATACCCTATCCAAGAGACGTTCAAGAAATTCGTTATGTGATATATTATGAAAGAACACACCGTGACGAAATTCAAAATTATTTATAGCATGTACCCAAAATATTTTTCTGTCTCAATGTGCTTTGACAGCAAAAAAATGCATGGATTATTAATCTGATTAAAAATAGCTACTGAACTGACAAGCTTGTATGGTGTTAATTGGAACAATTATCAGAACGTTTATAAACCCTTTCTGTTCTGCAACATCGTTTCTAGATATCGGTATAATCTTAATAAAAATATGCTTGTTAATTTTTGTAGGAGATTGCATAATTTTCTATGGGGTTTAATTTCCTTTTATCAGTTTGGATTTTGATTCATTAAAAAGCAGTTTCAACAATTTTTCAGTTATATTGTTATGATGTTCGCAGTGTGGCAGTTTATGTCTAGCAGTGAGGAATATTTCTGCAGAAATGTATCATGATATCCTACCCAGCCACATTATTCTGACACCAGGCCGACCAGGCCTAACACTAATCTCTTAATGTTGGGCGCCTAGCGAAGCAGCTGTTTGTAACATTTTTATAAGTCCTTGATATGACTCGGCCTTGGTTTGAACCCGCGACCTCCCGCATCCGAGCAGGACGCTCTAACCAACAGGCCACCGGTCAGGTCATATTTTATGAGTTTCAGATACAATTCTCTTTATCCGAGTAATTTTCGCTCACTCATGACAGTGACAGAAAGAAACCCCTAACAACTGCATCGTATGGTGAATGGGTATTTCTGTGTGTAATGCGAATGAAAACCCTGGTGTTACTGGGAGAAAACAATATAAGAACTTACCCGCTGGAAAAATATCACATGTTTGGTGAACATTGGGATTAAATGAATAACGTGGTATTAAAGATACTGCCAGGGGCATTTGCTTGACTGAGCGGTATCAAACCCTGGCGCGATTCCACTAGAAGTTATAAGTTTACACCAAATTTCCAAAGACTTCCATACAACTTCTGTGATAAATTAGAAACCACATAAATTTTACTCTAATACAAGACCACAGATCTCAGAATTTTCCAATTATCTATCAACCGCACATCTACATTGTTTCTTTTCATCAACTTTCCGTACCGTCAGCATTTCACGAAGTAAAACTATACAACTTCACCAAACACAGGGAAATATTTTCCTACGTCACCTTAGGCCCGTCGAATCATGTTTCGGGCCCCATTTCGCCTATAAAATTGCATCACATTTGTCACCACGGCGACATACACGGTATCTACCGAGTCCCTTCTTGTTGATTCCATTGTGTAATTTACCATTCTCCTACCGTAAATACTGCACCTGCAGTTATACAACGAATCTACATTTTACTTGGGACTATGGAATTCACCAAAAGTAAAACATGGCATCATGGGAACTCACTAACATTTCCCTTGTGGTTATCAAAGTCGTCCATATTACGCCTGAGTGCATAATTGCAGTCAAAGTACTCCGTGACGTTTGCGCCTAATATAAGCTAAGGAATATTTCCACTACACCGAGTTCACACTAGTATAAGCTAAGGAATATTTTCACTACACCGAGTTCACACTAGTACAAGCTAAGGAATATTTCCACTACAACGAGTTCACACTAGTATAAGCTAAGGAATATTTCCACTACACCGACTTCACACTAGTATAAGCTAAGGAATATTTCAACTTCACCGAGTTCACACTGGTATAAGCTAAGGTATATTTCCACTACACTGAGTTCACACTGGTATAAGCTAAGGAATATTTCCACTACACCGAGTTCACACTGGTATAAGCTAAGGAATATTTCAACTACACCGAGTTCACACTGGCATAAGCTAAAGAATATTTCCACTACACCGAGTTCACACTAGTATAAGCTAAGGAATATTTCCACTACACCGAGTTCAGACTAGTATAAGCTAAGGAATATTTCCACTACACCGAGTTCATATAATCAAACAAGTGATCACAAAAATCTAAGAATTCCTTAAAACGGAGCACTATAACCAAAGGCGCATACTCAATCTTTATTACATTATCTACGAAATATCGTTTTAAATAACTCAGTAGTTTCAACTCAATATCAATCCACACGTTCAACCTCCATATGAAAGTTTACATCGCTAACATAAAGACAACATAAAAATATGAGAGAGAGAGAGAGAGAGAGAGAGAGAGAGAGAGAGAGAGAGAGAGAGAGAGAGAGAGAGAGAGAGAGAGAGAGAGAGAGAGAGAGAGAGAGAGAGAGAGAGAGAGCGAGAGAGCTTAGAATTGTGTATTTTATACAAATTTGCCGTTGTATGGACGTATTATATTATTTATCCACACGTTATTATACCTTAAAACAATATAGTGTAATTTTTTAAAAAATGTGTCCCAGGAGGGAAAATATTAAAATAGAAGCAAAGTGCAATATAGTAGTACACTAAAAATATGTATGTGTTGGGTATATCTGAACTATATACTTTTGAAAAGTGTTTTAGTTTTCAGGACTGCTAAGCACGTTATACCAACCTCATTCCAATGTGCACAGAGATCTACGGAAGAAGCTTTTCTCCTGTAAAAGCCTCTCTTTCTTATATGGTTTTTTTTAAAAAATAATTATTTTTCGATTACCGTTAGCAATAATGAACAAAAATGCTTTCTGAAGTGAAACCACTCAACAAACTGACCTTAGCTGGATCAATATTATTTCCTCAAATTTATATCTTTCACTCTCTTCCGTATCCTTGGTTTTAAATTCCGTATCATTCGTTTCAAATTCCGTATTATTGGATTTATTTCGGTGTTTTTTTAATTCAGACATGACATGCTGTAAGTTCGTATTTAAATTATCGGATAGATTAAATGCAAATTTTCCAAAATCCTGCCCGCCTTGGAAAATGCAGAAACTACAGGAAGCCAATTTTGAAAATGATCGTCAGACAAACTCTCGTCGTCTCTGCTATCTGAACTGTGAAGCGAGAAACAATACCGAGAAATTACATCCGGGATCGATACAATCTTTTTCTGACTGTTGAATGTGCAGCATGTTGGGATTGATCATTGGATTCATTAAGTAAATGTGGGAGGCATGTGGGCGCACGACTGAGGAACAAAGAGTAAAATTTAAATTTTATTTTCTGTCTTTGAACTCACCTGATGACCGAAGGGAGAATTTGCAAGGCTGTTCGTGCTGCCAAAAACCAAATTACAACTCAGTGATTAATAATAATAATAATAATAATAATAATAATAATAATAATAATAATAATAATAATAATAATAATAAATTTTAATGAAAATTTGAATGTGATTTATATTTTAAAAAGCTAAATAATAATTTTGCTGTTGTCAAAGTACTCCATATTACTTTTGATTACATAATTGCTGTCAAGTCCTCAATATAATGGTTGAGTGCATCATTGATTTTAAAGTCCTCGATGTGTATATATTTTGTTTTGCATTTTCTATGCATGTATGTTGTACATTCTAGATGGCATCTGCCATGGTAAAATATATTACAATACTTCAATTTCGAGTCATCGGATTCCATTAGAGTGATTCGTTGGGCATTTTAATACACATTAACTAAAATTGATTTTGTCTTTCCAGCTCCATTTTATTTTGTTGTTGTTGCAATTAACAGATTTCATATTGCAACACACTGTTAAGAATCACAATGGTAAAACGTTCACATGCTGATAGTTACAATGAATGGTAAAACGTTCACATACTGATAGTTACAATGAATGGTAAAACGTTCACATACTGATAGTTACAATGAATGGTAAAACGTTCACATACTGCTAGTTACAATGTAGCTCAGAGAAAGTTGCATCTTGACTGTTACCATGACAACAGATGCAATGGATTAACGTTCCATTATAAGAATAGAGGGCACCGTGATACGAAAATCGTGACGCGGCTCAGGTACATTTTATTTATGGAGGACTGAATATACATGTGCCCTTTTCGTGTCTCTACACTAATTAGTCGTCCTTGATATATCATTATTGTGCACGATTAGAGCATTTCAAGGTCAACAGGATGAATTTACGGGTGTATAAATGGATTTAAAATGTGAAAAAGTATTTGAAACCTTTAGCTAACGTATTGTAATACCTTTGTTTTTGTGTACATGCAAATTGCATAGAATTTAAGGTTTTGAATTTTGATTTTTACCGACATTCTTCAGCACAAGAAAGGCTATGCAATATATTTGGTCGAGGTAAAAACCTAGAAAAATCCCGAAAAGAACCACCGACCTTACAAGTTTCCTTTGATGTGAAAGGATTGCACCTAGACCACTCGACCACCCGGGTCATCTACTGAATTTAAGCAAAGCATGTAAGCATAAAGAGTAGGTTTCAATGTTTGATATACAAAATGTTTGAATATTTTTTTTATTAAATGCATGCTTCTTTTCATACAAAGTAAACAGAACTTATTAACATCGATTCAAAATTCAACTCTGAAATTTGCCATTGTATAAAAGCATTTTTGTTACTCCTAATCTATGTACATTTTGTATGAACGGTGTACGCTATGTTTTAATTGTTACATCAATACAAATTCTAATACGTTGTTACATATTTGCTATTTTAAAATTTATTCAAGTAGTGTCTTCCAAGAAAACATTCTGTATGTGTAAGAATAAACATACGGGCGCTGGATTCAAGTTAATAAGTCCGTATGTGACAAAATATTTTTTTCGATTTAAACAAAGAACACTAAAAACAGTTGTCAAATAATAAAATTACCAGATACATGAAGTACTGATGTAAACGAAAGTTACTCGAAAGGTCGAAACATACATACATGCATACTTCGTACATCAAACAAGTTACTCGAAAGGTCGAAACGAGGCGCATAAACGAAAATCATTATCCGTATTTAATACATCTTGTGGGCCCTGAGTGGCCGAGTGGTCTAAAGCGCTCTCCATTACGGATCACTGCCATCTCACCTATGTCTGAATGGGTTCGAGTCTAAGATTCAGCGAATGTGGATATGTGAGAAAGCTTGCCAGTAACTTCTCGTGAGTCGGTGGTTCTTTCTGCGGATTTTGCCGTTTCTTCCTCCACCATTAATACTGACGGCCAAGTATAGCCTGTCGTGTGCTGAAATATGGCGTTAAGCCCCAGAACAACAACAACAACATAATACATCTTGCACCAAAAAAGAACAATACTCTCGAATACGCAATACGCAGTGGAGCGTAACGATAAGCTTTCTCACATATTTGCAATAAGGTCCGTCCTATTTTTGGACAATTCCTTTGATTTTTTCAGCATACAAGAATGATCATGTACTACTAGATAATAGCGGGTATAACCCTATAAATGCACATCATAATATAACAACCAAACAACGTGCACGTGTTCACTTGATATCAATATGGGTCTGACAAATGTCAATAGCTTTACTGTGGAATATTTTCACCCATTAAAATCATTTGACATGCCTCGCACCAAAGACATCTATATCACTGGTCGATGATATACGCCAAACAAAGACGTGCACGTTTAACATATTTTGATAATATCTGCCTCAAAATGTGTTGGACTAATTGTGCCCTTAATCTATACCTCAAAATGTTAACATTTAATTGTGACCACAATCTATGCATCAAATGTGTAGGACTAGTTATGACCACAATGTATACCTCAAAATGTCTAGGACTAATTGTGTCCACAATGTGTGCATCAAAATGTGTAGAGCTAATTGTGACTACAATCTATGCCTCAAAATGTGTAGGACTAGTTATGACCCCAATATATGCCTCAAAATGTGTAGGACTAGTTATGACCCCAATATAAGCCTCAAAATGTGTAGGACTAGTTATGACCCCAATATATGCCTCAAAATGTGTAGGACTAGTTATGACCACAATGTATACCTCAAAATGTTAACAATTAATTATGACCACAATCTATGCCTCAAAATGTGTAGGACTAGTTGTGCACATAATCTATGCCTCAAAATGTTTAGGGTTAGTTGTGCCCACAATGTATGCCTCAAACTGTAGGACTAGTAGTTACCACAATATGCGGCTCAAAATGTGTAGGACTAGTTGTGACAACAATGTATACCTCAAAATGTGTAGTACTAGATTACCTTAGATGTCGGCCTAAAAATGTTTAGTACTAGTTGTGACCACAATGTATGCCTCAAAATGTGTAAGACTAGTTGTCTCCAAAATGTCCATCCCAAAATGTATAAGACTAGTTTTGTCCATGCTGTATGCCCCTAAAGGTGTAGGACTAGTTGTGATCACGATGTTTGCCTCAAAATCTGTAAGACTATTTGTGCCAACAGTGTATGACTCAAACCGTGTAAAACTAGTTCTACCCAAAATGTATGTTTCAGCATGTGTAGGATAAGTTCTACCCACAATGTATGTTTCAGCATGTGTAGAACTAGTTCTACCCAAAATGTATGTTTCAGCATGTGTAGGACTAGTTCTACCCAAAATGTATGTTTCAGCATGTGTAGGACTAGTTTTGCCCATAAAGTATGTTTCAGTATGTGTAGGACTAGTTCTACCCAAAATGTATGTTTCAGCATGTGTAGGACTAGTTCTACCCACAATGTATGTTTCAGCATGTGTAGGACTAGTTTTGCCCATAATGTATGCCTCATAATATGTAGGACTAATTGTGACCACAATCTATGCCTCAAACTGTGTGTGACTTCAATCTATGCCTCAAACTGAGTGTGACTTCAGTCTATGCCTCAAACTGTGTGTGACCACAATCTATGCCTCAAACTGTGTGTGACCACAATCTATGCCTCAAACTGTGTGTGACCACAATCTATGCCTCAAACTGTGTGTGACTTCAATCTATGCCTCAAACTGTGTGTGACCACAATTTATGCCTTAAACTGTATGTGACCACAATCTATGCCTCAAACTGTGTGTGACCACAATCTATGCCTCAAACTGTGTGTGACTTCAATCTATGCCTCAAACTGTGTGTGACTTCAATCTATGCCTCAAACTGTGTGTGACCACAATTTATGCCTTAAACTGTATGTGACCACAATCTATGCCTCAAACTGTGTGTGACCACAATCTATGCCTCAAACTGTGTGTGACTTCAATCTATGCCTCAAACTGTGTGTGACTTCAATCTATGCCTCAAACTGTGTGTGACCACAATCTATGCCTCAAACTGTGTGTGACTTCAATCTATGTCTCAAACTGTGTGTGACCACAATCTCTGCCTCAAACTGTGTGTGACTTCAATCTATGCCTCAAACTGTGTGTGACTTCAATCTATGTCTCAAACTGTGTGTGACTTCAAATCTATGCCTCAAACTGTGTGCGACTTCAATCTATGCCTCAAACTGTGTGTGACCACAATCTATGCCTCAAACTGTGTGTGACTTCAATCTATGCCTCAAACTCTCTGTGACCACAATGTGTGCCTGAAAATGCGCTGGACTAGTACCCAAGATATTATTGGCCTGAAATTGTATAGTACTGGTTGTGACCACAATGTGTGCCACAAAATGTGTAGAACTAGTTGTGCCCAAGATGTCGACTTCAAAATGTGTAAGAATAGTTATGACAACAATGTGTGCCTCAAAATGTGTACGACTAGTTGTGCCCAGATGTCGACTTCAAAATGTGTAAGAATACATATGACAACAATGTGTGCCTCAAAATGTGTACGACTAGTTGTGCACAGATGTCGACTTCAAAATGTGTAAGAATAGTTATGTCAACAATGTGTGCCTCAAAATGTGTAGGACTAGTTGTGCCCAGATGTCGACTTCAAAATGTGTAACAATAGTTATGACAACAATGTGTGCCTCAAAATGTGTACGACTAGTTGTGCCCAAGATGTCGACTTCAAAATGTGTAAGAATAGTTATGACAACAATGTGTGCCTCAAAATGTGTACGACTAGTTGTGCCCAGATGTCGACTTCAAAATGTGTAAGAATAGTTATGACAACAATGTGTGCCTCAAAATGTGTAGGAGTAGTTGTGCCCAGATGTCGACTTCAAAATGTGTAAGAACAGTTATGACAACAATGTGTGCCTCAAATTGTGTAGGACTAGTTTTGCCCAGATGTCGACTTCAAAATGTGTAAGAATAGTTATGACAACAATGTGTGCCTCAAAATGTGTACGACTAGTTGTGCCCAGATTTCGACTTCAAAATGTGTAAGAATAGTTATGACAATAATGTGTGCCTCAAAATGTGTAGGACTAGTTTTGCCCAGATGTCGACTTCAAAATGTGTAAGAATAGTTATGACAACAATGTGTGCCTCAAAATGTGTACGACTAGTTGTGCCCCAGATGTCGACTTCAAAATGTGTAAGAATAGTTATGACAACAATGTGTGCCTCAAAATGTGTACGACTAGTTTTGCCCACGATGTCGACTTCAAAATGTGTAAGAACAGTTATGACAACAATGTGTGCCTCAAAATGTGTAGGACTAGTTATGACAACAATGTGTGCCTCAAAATGTGTACGACTAGTTATGCCCAAGATGTCGACTTCAAAATGTGTAAGAATAGTTATGACAACAATGTGTGCCTCAAAATGTGTACGACTAGTTGTGCCCAAGATGTCGACTTCAAAATGTGTAAGAATAGTTATGACAACAATGTGTGCCTTAAAATGTGTACGACTAGTTGTGCCCAAGATGTCGACTTCAAAATGTGTAAGAATAGTTATGACAATAATGTGTGCCTCAAAATGTGTAGGACTAGTTATGACAACAATGTGTGCCTCAAAATGTGTAGGACTAGTTATGCCTACATGAAGCATCATATACAATATATGCATTAAACACCATAACGAGGCACACCTTGAGAGAAATGGAATAGAGCGTTACCACATAGCCACATTTACACAGGGACATGTTCACCTCAAGTATATAACCACAGCCAAGGTTAAATATAGCACTTAAATACCGTACCTAGAGAGATTTTGGGTTTATGCAAAAACGTTTATCAACACAATATTGGGAAATTTGTCTCCTTCAGCACATGAATTCGCCATCGGGTATACACTGGAAAAACTAGTTTGCATGAAGAACGTTCGTGAAGTAAGCACTTTGGTAGCCAACAACACTGTACTAATGATTGTGTTTACAGGTCCACTTCCCACGTGCAGACGCAGTTCAGTGTATTGACTATTAATCAGTCGATATATAGTTTTAGAACACTGTTGAAATCGTTTGTTTATCATTTTACTATTAAACAATCCAATATGTGAAATTTTACTCGTGGCATGGTCGTCAGCAGCACTTACCGCTTCGTCAGTGACTTATCTGTCAATGTAGGCTTCTGAGGCAACTTCAATTATATGCAAGAGTTTCATGCACACAGAGAGAGAGAGAGAGAGAGAGAGAGAGAGAGAGAGAGAGAGAGAGAGAGAGAGAGAGAGAGAGAGAGAGAGAGAGAGTATGCAACAATTTGATTGTTGTACTGTTAAAAACCGATATCAATAATGAATACTCAATGTAGCTTCCGCCGCCACGTACAATAGATCTTCAGACGTACATGCAGCTAGACAGACAGAGACATAATACACATTTGTATAACTGTTGGGTTCTGAGACAGACAGACGCATAGTAATGCGCATTTCCAGGATAGGCAAAATTGCCAGAAATTAAAAATTAGAGTCTAGACAACAACAACAAGAACATTTTTGATTGATTGATTGAGTGGTCGTTATTTAATCACGTATAGGATAATTAAAGACCAATACTTAAAGAGAAGAAAGGATATTGCACCGAAGCATATCACAGCAGACGGCCCAGAATTGTCTTTGCACAATTCAAACCCCGCAGACCTTTAAGGGCGGATGAGACATAAAGACGAAGAAAAATAAATGAAACAAAGAAGAAAGGATAAAAGGGAAAAAAAAACTTATCGTTGTCCTAGTGACGACAGGTGGACATGCACAGCTCCACCTATTTTAGAGGTTGATTATATTAGTGGTAGGCACTGTGAATTCATAATCCTGTGATTTAGTTTTACTCTGACCTGTCCGGATTTAGGTCCCTGCATCTGCTGTTGAGTTAATCGGGACTTATCGTGTCCTATCAATAAGTCACGTACAAAGGTCGCACTGGAAAGTTTCGTATTTTGACCCCTCCTCCCAATTTATTAAGGTAGAAGGCATGAGCCTAATTATCGCAGTCCTAGCATTTATAAATTCACACATAAGCTAAATCTGTTTGTGGTTTACCTTTGCTTTGAGTTAGGCTTGGAAATGGGTTTGTTTGTTGGTGACTGCCTGTCACAGTTACACTACCATTGGAGATCAAATGTGTAATTTGGGATGCACATGAGCAGCCGACATGGTTTACGTATTTACGTGTGTCTGCTACAGAGGTAAATTACCTAAAAAAAAACTAGATGGTTGAGGGTGGTAAAAAGTATGCTAATTTGCTATAGTATTAGTGAACTTTAAAGATGAATAAGGTACGTACTGATTCTTTTAGCCGCGCTGTCGCAGGAATGTTTTCAAAATAGCTCTTTGCTGTCAAAAATGAATGTAAAAAAGGGGGGTTGGATGTAGTATATGTTCAGTTTAAAAGCAACCACTTGCACAAAGAATTAACCTGAATACTTCAGTCAGAATCTTACAAGCATCCTTTCAACAAAAATCTTTAGTTATTGTTTTTTTGTATTGTTAATGTAATATTATCATTTTTCAGCCATTAGTCACGGATAGAACTTTGCCACCAAAAAAAAATATCGAGTGAGACCATAAGTCGATTCACGCAATGAGAACAGGGATGAGTACCAGATTTATGGTTTGAAAACTTTATAATCATGCTAACCTCATAAGTATGGGTGTATGCCAATTTTATTAACAGTTATTTTCTAAAACGGTACCAAAGGAAATAATTTTGCAAAAGCACTTCAAATTTTTTTGTCTTCTTTACAATAGTATTTGAATTTAGGCAATGGCTCTTGGACGATTATAATTGGGACGCTCTAGGAAGACAACAATTGGGACGCTCATGGAACATAACAATTGGTACGCTCTTGGACATTTACAATTGGGAAGCTATTGAAAGATTATAGTTGGAAGGTTTTTGAACATTTACAATTGGGACGCTCTTGGACAATTACAATTTGGACGATATTGGACAACTACAATTCTGATGCACTTGGAAGATTACAACTGAGACGTATTAGATGTTTACAACTGGGATGCTCTTGGATGATTACAATATGGACACTCTTGAATGATTACAATATGGACACTTTTGGATGATTACAATATGGACACTCTTGGATGATTACAATATGGACACTTTTGGATGATTACATTTGGGACAGCTCTTGGATGATAACAATTTGGACACTCCTGGATGATAACAATTTGGACACTCTTGGATGTTTACATTTGGGACAGCTCTTGGATGATAACGATTTGGACACTTGGATGATTACAATTGGGACAGCTCTTAAGTGATCACCATTTGTGTAAGACTTCAAATCAAATGTAGTTATGTATTACTTAAATAAATCTGTATGCCTGACACATTTTGTATGATATTGCAAGGAGAGACTTACACACTACTCATAGAAATAAAACATGCATACCATAGACGCATACAACATAAACCTCACACGGTTATTTCAAATCAGTAAGGTGAATGGTGATGGCATAAAACTCAAATTTTTTTGTGAGGTACACCCCCCATATATATATATATATATATATATATATATATATATATATATATATATATATATAAATATATATATATATATATATATATATATATATATATATATATATATATATATACTGTTAAATTAAAGAGTTCTTAATCCATTTATTTATAAATACTTTGATCAATTTGTTTACTTTAACTGTTGCTTGCTTTTATCACTTTTAGCACATATATTCTCAATTTTCCTTCGCATCCTGTTAGATATCAATTCTAAAATCAGTTGGCATACCTCTAATGTTATGCACATTTACCTTTTGTTACTTAAAATACACCTGTAATTACCTCCTTGAAGTGAAATATTACGTAATGACCTGTATTTTTGAATTCTAATTCCACCGGGGAACTTACGTAAATGGGTCTACAAAATACTAATAAATGGAAGTGAAGATCTACGGCCCGTTTAGTCAATAAGCAATCAGATCAACGGCCAATGTATGCTAGTAAATAGGCAATCAGGTCTACGACCCGTGTATGCTAGTAAATAGGCAATCAGATCTACGGATTGTGCATGCTAGTAAATAGGCAATCAGATCTACGGCTCGTGTATTCTTGTAAATAGGCAATCAGATTTAATGACTATATGCTAGTAAATAGGCAATCAGATTTACGGCTCGTGTATGCTAGCAAATAGTCAATCAGATCTACGGATTGTGCATGTATGTTAGTAAATAGGCAATCAGATCTACGGATTGTGCATGCTAGTAAATAGGCAATCAGATCTACGGATTGTGCATGCTAGTAAATAGGCAATCAGATCTACGGATTGTGTATGCTAGTAAATAGGCAATCAGATCTATGGCCCGTGTATGCTAGTAAATAGGCAATCAGATCTACGGATTGTGTATGCTAGTAAATAGGCAATCAGATCTACGGCCCGTGTATGCTAGTAAATTTGCAATCAGATCTACGGCCCGTGCATGCTAGTAAATTTGCAGTCAGATCTACGGCTCGTGTATGCTAGTAAATAGGCAATCAGATCTACGGCCCGTGTATGCTAGTAAATAGGCAATCAGATCTACGGCACGTGTATGCTAGTAAATAGGCAATCAGATCTACGGCCCGTGTATGCTAGTAAATAGGCAATCAGATCTACGGCCCGTGAATGCTAGTAAATTTGCAATCAGATCTACGGCCCGTGTATGCTAGTAAATTTGCAGTCAGATCTACGGCCCGTGTATGCTAGTAAATAGGCAATCAGATCTACGGCCCGTGTATGCTAGTAAATAGGCAATCAGATCTACGGCACGTGTATGCTAGTAAATAGGCAATCAGATCTACGGCCTGTGTATGCTAGTAAATAGGCAAACAGATCTACGGCCAGTGTATGCTAGTAAATAGGCAAGCAGATTTACGGCTCGTGTATTCTGGTAAATAGGCAATCAGATCTACGGCCCGTGTATGCTAGTAAATAGGCAATCAGATCTACGGCCCGTGTATGCTAGTAAATAGGCAATCAGATCTACCGCCTGTGTATGCTGGTAAATAAGCAAACAGATTTACGGCATGTGTATGTTATTAAATAGGCAATCAGATCTAACTCATATATCTGTAGTATGTTGCACCGATGGTAAATTATAGAGTGGAATAAACGAAAAGTGTTTGCCCAATCGTCGGCAGGTGCCGTTTATTATTGCTATGGTAGTAAATATGGTACAGGCTTACAGCCGAAATGTGCCTTAAAATCATGATTTGATTGGCCTATGGTGACGTAGTAAAAACAATTTCCTGTATTAGCGGGTTAAGTTGTATAGTTTCACTGTGTGATATAGTGGCGGTACGTTACAGAAAGTTAACGAGGAGAATCCATACAGTTGTGCGGTAGACAGGCAAATGGGAAGTTGTGAAATATGTGGTCTTGTATTAATTAGAGCAAAATTATTTATAAACTGGACACGTTGGACTTTCCATTTAACAACATTAGTTATATAGTGTTCTTTGGAATCGAGGGAAAACATATGACTTTAAGCGGGATTCGCGCCTGGGCTTGACATCTCTCTGTCAAGAAACACATTTGATTGTTAGAATATACACACAAATACGCGAGCGTGCGCGCGTGTGTGTGTGTGAAAAAGTGAATGTAGTCAAGTTTGTGAATAGCATAAATTCATGAAAATTATTAAAAAAAAGACTATTTAGAATTTAGCCCTAAATTAATGGCAGATTTATATCCTGTCAGAACGGTGATGACTGCAAACAAGTATATTATCGGACAAACGTAATTGCGTCTTATCCCTACAGTGAGACGGCAAAACCTTAACCTGAAGCGCTGGTGTATTTGACAATATCATTAGTATAAAGCAAATTTTGAAGAAAACGATTTACTCTGCTCATTTTTAAAATGCACATAGCAAAAGAACAGTGGATTCTTATCTGTGTATGTGTGTGTGTGTGTGTGTGTGTGTGTGTGTGAGAGAGAGAGAGAGAGAGAGAGAGAGAGAGAGAGAGAGAGAGAGAGAGAGAGAGAGAGAGAGAGAGAGAGAGAGAGAGAGAGTAAATTCAAGTATTGAAGCCAGAGGATATTGCTGAGTGAGAGACCTAGTGCACAGTACAAGCGTCACGGAAGAATACGACAGCGCATCAGTTCAAACTTGAGTCGAGAAAAAAATTGCGGTTATTCCCAATACTTTTTGCTAATATTCGCAATATGTCTGTGAATAAATACAATATGTATTGAGTATATTCACAAAAGTATTGGGCTTATTCCTAATGGTGTATATTTTCAATGCTATTATGAATGATTGTTGAATTTCTTCGCAAAATGTTGAAGTTTGCAGCCATGTTATAACTGCGTTTATCGCAAAAGAATCGCTTTTTAACGTATCAACTCTTTATCAAAGCATTTCAAATATTAGTAAAGGTATTGCTTTCATTCGCAATTATTTATTGGTAAAATTCTCAAATCATTATGCTTGATCGCAATATTCATAAATGTCTCTGGCAAGAATAGTTATAGTCACTTTAATTAATCTCTTTCATTTTCCATGATTCTCTCTCTCTCTCTCTCTCTCTCTCTCTCTCTCTCTCTCTCTCTCTCTCTCTCTCTCTCTCTCTCTCTCTCTCTCATTTTTGGTCTGGTGGCAAATTCAAATGTACATCATTTTATTTTATTGATTCACTCTGATACACTTGGTGGTTGCTGTCAGGGTTCATACAAAAAGGATTCACACCCACTCCATTTAGTAAATATAAATAAAGTGTAATCGTGTTTTCATCTTCTTGAATCCCATCATAATTAAACATTCCAAGAAACTTTTAAGAGCACTTGAAAATCTTTTTGTAAGTTGAACTATGTTAGTTTAGCGAGGCATCAACGGTCTTTTGTAGATAGTTAGTTTAGATTGCGGGATATTTATTGACTGTAGAAAGAACGGAGATCAATAAATATTTTCACATATGTCGAACAAGAAAGCCTCACTGGGTCTAAATAGTTGAAACATTAGCGACAGATTCATGGTCCGTAACTTCATTTAGGTCGTGCACAGAAACATATTTGAAACTGTTCCTTAATAATGGATGGTCACAAATCAACATATATAACAATCTGAATTGAAGAGCTATATTTTTATCTACCACTGCTTTGTTACATACAACAAATTTAATTCGCGAATGTTGATATGAAAATATAAGACAAAAATTTAGACATACTATGAGAACGAATACCACACGAAGATTTTATTAGGACAAAGATTGGTTTCATATATTTTAATAATTTTAACTGGGAGAGGGGTATAAATAAAAAAGAAGTGAACGATATTGTATACCATATAGTAATCATGATATTCTATATAATGTAATAGTCGTGATTTATACATTATGTAATAATCATGACTTTTCATGTCATGTAATTGAAGATATATATATATATATATATATATATATATATATATATATATATATATATATATATATATATATATATATATATATATATATATATATATATATATTCCTACACACAAGGTGCCCACGCTCGCCTCTAAACTTAGGTAGCTAATTTGTCACCAATGGATTACATTTCCTGTTTGTTTGATGCCACGCCAAATACGATATCGAATCATACGGCAGTCTCTCTCTCTCTCTCTCTCTCTCTCTCTCTCTCTCTCTCTCTCTCTCTCTCTCTCTCTCTCATATGCGGTGACTTGGGGTTAGCTATTTTTCAGCACAGAAAAGACACCACATAGTGGACAGTATATCTGGTGGAGGACGAACCCAGGAAAGACCCTAAGAAAGTACCACCACCTAGGGAATCTGGCCGCAAGTTTTCTCACATACTCTTGTCCGATCCTGAGACTCGCACAATCAGAGGTGAGATCGAAAGAGTGCGTATTATATTCTACCTGTGTCATCTACCGTACTTTGCCCATGGGCAAGAAACTTTTCTACAATTGCCTCGGTACTATATAACCTACTTGTATTGATGTGCGGTAAAGTACAAACCCAAACGCCTCTATCTCACTCCTCCCATCCATCTACCACCACAGACGTAATTTAAATTCCTTTAAATCAGAATAATTAGACCATAATGTTCAGCATACAAAAATATCACAATAACAGCTTGTTGCTCTAATTTATTGTGTGTACCATACATATTGCGTCTCAACAGTGTTCATATGTATGTATGTATGTATGTATGTATGTATGTATGTATGTATGTATGTATGTATGTATGTATGTATGTATGTATGTATGTATGTATGTATGTAGGTAGGTAGGTAGGTAGGTAGGTAGGTAGGTAGGTAGGTAGGTAGGTAGGTAGGTAGGTAGGTAGGTAGGTAGGTCCGACCGAGCAAGAACCCTGCAGACTAAGGAAGAACCCTGAAAGACACGAAGAAGAACCAAAGACCAAAGAGAAGTTAATGACTAGCTTTTATATATACCCACATTGGTTGAGCCGATCAGACTCAACGCGGAAAGAGAAGCGGAAATAGAGAAAAATAAAGAAATGGAGAAAGAGTAAATGAAGCATTAGGTTTCATAAAACAATAAGCTGTTGGGCATGGCTTTTATCTGGCCCCTTGAAATATGTATTTTGTTAGATGAGTGTCTGGTATGATAAATCGAAATATGTATTTTGTTAGATGAGTGTCTGGTATGATAAATCGAAATATGTATTTTGTTAGATGAGTGTCTGGTATGATAAATCGAAATATGTATTTTGTTAGATGAGTGTGTGGTATGATAAATCGAAATATGTATTTTGTTAGATGAGTGTCTCGTATGATAAATCGAAATATGTATTTTGTTAGATTAGAGTCTGGTATGATAAATCTAAATATGTATTTTGTTAGATCAGAGTCTGGTGTAATATTCTTAAATCAATCCCTACTAACATGCAACAAGACATTTGAGAAACACTGGAATTAAAATACTGTAATTCTTAGAACTATTCATTCTGTTAGTACTATTTGAACCAAGTTACCTTCGCTAAATGTTAAGCGTTTCCGTGTTATGGTTGTTTATACTTAAAAATCTGCAATGTCATTAGGTGTACCTCCTTACATGATTCTTAATAGTCTTCGAGCAAATTTCATATTCCTTAAGATGGGGGGGGGCGTGGGTCAGAGCGGTCAAAGACGCCTCTACCAATCACTGTGGTCTCATCTCTGTCCGCGTAGATTCTGTGAGCTGTAGATATTTGTTATACCCGTGTTTCAAAGAAGTCCAAAAGACTGACAAATCTGTCCATCCGTCAGTACGTATGTAAGGTTCTTTAACTTCTTAAGCATTGTTAAATTTATACATAAGAACTTTGGGTTAGTGATGATACTATTGGTGAAAATATTTAATTTTGATCAGGCCTGTGGTGATGGGGCCATAGAGTTAAATAATGGCACTTTTAAATAACTTTAAACCACATCTTGAACTCTGTCAAAGAAGTGCCCTTTATTTCATAATAAAATCTGTCAGATGCTACTTCGATCCTCAAACCATAACCGTATCCTCACTTACAAGACGTGACAAAAATTATAGATATAACTGACATTGACTTTGAGGTCCATCCTAAATCCATAACCAGTCTCCCTGGGTCGTACGTTGGATACATATGAGATAAATGTCATTTGGATATATATATATATATATATATATATATATATATATATATATATATATATATATATATATATATATATATATATATATATATATATATATATATATATATATATATATATATATATATATATATATATGCGTGTGTGTGTATGTGTGTGTAGTCGGTTCGATTGTTTCTATCATCTCATTCTTGACTCACTAAACAAAAATCCTTAAGGTTTCAAGTTATTTGTTAAAGTCTTGCTGAGCAAAAATAAAGCTTCTTAGTCGAAGTCCAAGAGATCTTTGTGATAATATTAACAATACTGGTTGAGGGGTTTAAACCGATCGATAAATGAACATGAAATATATTCTAATGTTATACCAAGAGTAGACCTAACGCAGTGGTAACAAACTCGCTTGTACCTCTGCAATTTTCGGTTAAATCCACAGGATAAACAAAGTGCAAAGTGTGGTGTGATGTATGCCCGCACAAATTCATGGATTTCAATCCTTTCATCGTTCCTCAACGTTGTGAGCCATCATACACAAAAATTTAGTAGGTCAACAACAACAACAACAACAACAACGACAATAATAATAATAATAATAATAATAATAATAAGAAGAAGAAGAAGAAGAAGAAGAAGAAGAAGAAGAAGAAGAAGAAGAAGAAGAAGAAGAAGAAGAAGAAGAAGAAGAAGAAGAAGAAGAATGGTAAAAGCAATGCTCATATATCTGTACTGTGCTAGATTACTCTAACAAAACTGAATCCGGTTATAGCAGATCCTTGAAACAAAACACTTTCTATTGCATTATGTGATGGGACAGCAGACCCTAGAGATAAAACACCTTCTATTTCATGATGTGATGTGACAGCAGACTCTTTAGATAAAACACATTCTATTGCATGATGTGATGGGACAGCAGACCCTAGAGATAAAACACCTTCTATTGCATGATGTGATGGGACAGCAGACCCTAGAGATAAAACACCTTCTATTGTATGATGTGATGGGACAGCATACCCTAGAGATAAAACACCTTCTATTACATGATGTAATTGGAGAGCAGACGCTAGAAACAAAACTCCTTTCTATAGCAGGATGTGATTGGAGAGCAGACGCTAGAAACAAAACTCCTTTCTATTGCATGATGTGATGGGACAGAAAACCCTAGAGACAAAATAGTTTCTGTTGCATGATGTGATGGGATGATGGGACAACAGGCCCTATAAACAAAACACTTTCTATACCATGATGAGATGGGAGATCAGACCATAATGATAAAACACCTTCTATATAGCATAATGTGATGGAAGAGTAGATATCAGAGACACAATACCTTTCAATGCATGATGCGATTTGACAGCTGACATTAGAGACAAAACGCTTTCTATAGCACGATGTGATAAGACAGCAAATCTTAGAAGCAAAACATATTCTATAGAATGATGCGATGGGATAGCAGACCCTAGAGACAAAACACATTCTAAAGCACGATGTGATTGGACAGCAGACCCTAGAAACAAAACACTTTGTATAGAATGGTGTGATGGGAGAACGGACCCGAGACAAAACACTTTATATTGCATGATATGATGAGATAGCAGACCCGAGAGACAAAACACTTTCTATTACATAATGTGATGAGATAGCAGACCAGAGAGACAAAACACTTTATGATGTGATGAGATAGCAGACCCGAGAGACAAAACACTTTCTATTAGATAATGTGATGAGATAGCAGACCAGAGAGACAAAACACTTTCTATTACATGATGTGATGAGATAGCAGACCAGAGAGACAAAACACTTTCTATTAATGATGTGATGAGATAGCAGACCCGACACAAAACACTTTCTATTGCATGATTTGATGAGACAGCAGACCAGAGAGACAAAACACTTTGTATAGCATGATGTGAGGAGATAGCAGACCCGAGAGACAAAACACTTTCTATTAGATGATGTGATGAGATAGCATACCAGAGAGACAAAACACTTTCTATTACATGATGTAATGAGATAACAGACCAGAGAGACAAACCACTTTCTATTACATGATGTAATGAGATAGCAGACCAGAGAGACAAAACACTTTCTATAGTACGATCAGTGCAACGTTACCAGCAATTATATTCGATCTACGTCGCTAAACATGAGGCAAAAATCAATCGATGGCATGCATTCCAATATACCATGTTGATTATTGGAAAGATTAGGCAGGCAGGATATTGTGGACCTCACTACTCACGATAATGTTTTAATTCATGGATTCTCAATAAACATGTATCACAAGAATTGTTCAAACAGAACGAAATATTTTCTCCCCTGCAGAGAAGAAACATAGTCGATTTTACAATATCGTGTTCACATTGTAGACATTGTCGATCCATGCAGTGAAATCAGTCTGCATTCTCTCTCTCTCTCTCTCTCTCTCTCTCTCTCTCTCTCTCTCTCTCTCTCTCTCTCTCTCTCTCTCTCTCTCTCTCTCTCTCTCTCTCTCTCTCTCTCTCTCTCTTTCTCACTCTCTCTCTCTCTCTCTCTCTCTCTCTCTCTCTCTCTCTCTCTCTCTCACACACACACACACACATACACACATTTGCACATAAAAATCAAAACCTTTATCTTAAAGACGAGAGACTTTAAATCATGTGACCAGGGTACATACACCTAAAGGTAAAGGCATCGAATACAGGTAAATAATTATTATTCATTATAAGTTAGTTTAAGAGTTGACGGCGACCGTGTAGGGCAAGATTGGATAACATCCATCTCAGGTTGTAACATGTCAGGATTTTTGGCAAACCGGGTTTAGATGTACACATCTGATTCAATAACCTGTCTAGCAATATTAAATCACTAGCTGTCTAGCAATACTTAATCACTAACCGTCTTCCTGCGGTTGTGACGATAAACCAAATTTGTTTTGACGCAGAGCGAAAGGTAATAATGTATACACACATTATTCTGCATTCTCGAGACCACGAACACGTGTACAACGAGAGAGAGAGAGAGAGAGAGAGAGAGAGAGAGAGAGAGAGAGAGAGAGAGAGAGAGAGAGAGAGAGAGAGAGAGAGAGAGATGCATTAGTTCTGACGTCAAAAGCAAAATTATAATTTATTTCTATAAAAAAGACTTGTTTTATTTGGTCTCACTATGAAATGGAATGCTAAAAGAAATGTGCCTATTATACAAAGGAACAATTTTATTTTGACTTAATAATGATACCAATAGCAACAAGAGCAAAGCTTTAAAAACAGATTAAAGTAACAAATGAAAACATGGGCATTCTAAGGTCCTATAAAAGTGTTAATGGATGGATTGACTTGCATTCAATTGAACATAATAATAATAATAATAATAATAATAATAATAATAATAATAATAATAATAATAATAATAATAATTAATAATATTCAGATAGTGTTGGCTAAGTATTAGGTCCACACAAATGATCCAGAAATATTATTTAAAGAGAGAGAGAGAGAGAGAGAGAGAGAGAGAGAGAGAGAGAGAGAGAGAGAGAGAGAGAGAGAGAGAGAGAGAGAGAGAGAGAGAGAGAGAGAGAGAGTACTGGATTATAAAACACGGTTCTTCTCAGTTTTGGGAGAGGAGCGAAGACACCTTGTAAAATGTATATTTGCAATGGACAGCGAGAATAAGTTCTCTTGAAGTAATAACTAAGCATAGAGGGGTTGGGATTTTTTAATAAATGTATTTACCAGCAATGTGTATGGCAAGTAACATGCGATTTCACAACATACATATCTTGCTTCTGAAAGCAAAAATATTTAAAATAAAGTTCATTGCAAACTCCAATATTGACGGTACAAGTTGTATAGTCTTTACAATTATCTGCATTCTTTTAAATTATTCGCATTGAGTATTTCCTCATACAGCCTTTAAAGACAGATTCTGTATTTGCCGTTTGTTTTTTTTATTGAAATAGTTAACTGTTTGATTAAAGCTGAAGCTTATATCTGACACCACCGATACCCTTTCTATCTCAGGTTGTCCCTTATCTACAAGGCAAACAATATCAGACAGGTAAAAACGATTAAGGGCAAATTGCCTGATTTATTAGTTAAAAAGGTTTATGTCGTCAGCGTTTTTATCGTTGTTTTGATTCACTGTTGACGTTGTTGTTCTTGTTGTTGCTCTTCTTTTTCTCTTGATTACCACCATTAAGTCTTCAAGTGAGAGACACAGATCAGGTATGTACAGTAAAATTTGTCAGATGATATCGTAGTCAAAGTGGACTTACACCTTACAGATCATTACATGGATTTCCTTTCAAGGTTAATAATGGGTATATGTCTATAATTTATATCTAGTTGTAGATAAACTTTAGAAATGAAAACTTGTATTTTGTAGATGCAAAAATAATGTTTTATTTTCACATTTGGATCACAAATCATGCAATTAAAAACGTTTGGTAAGTTTGTTCAAAAACGAAAAAGAAAGAAATGACAAACCTGCAAAATAATATAATAAAAGAAAACAAACTTACCTTTCTGTTTTCCTCCTCCATGATGAACGGTTAGTAAGTATATAGGTATGTGTCAGATAAGACTCTAGTACTGTCTGCCTTTCTAAAGCACTACTACAGTTCTTACAAAAGTACGGCGTCACGTGTAGCTATGACGACCAACCGGTGTGAACACCGAAAAGGTCGTTCTATTCTTCGTTGATCAAAGCTATTTAGGTTAGGCTTTATCAAACAATGGCACATTGTGCATTAGCTCACGGTAAGATAACTCAAATTCACTCATTTGAGGAAATAAAATCAATCTTCATTAGAACTGTGTGAAAATACAAGCTGTTTGAAGCAAATTACAGGTTTAGTTTAACCAACATCGGTTTAGAGCATGAAATTGTGTATGCCTTAGTGGAACTGTTATTAAAGAACAATCGTTTAATGTAGCACGTTAAGCATAGAAATATGTTAATTAATCCAGATCTGTAAATGCTCTATACAGTTTGATGGTGTTGGTGGGTTCAGTGTAGCAGGAAGCTGCATACATACATACATACATACATACATACATACATACATACATACATACATATTAGGCCCCCCCCCATGACCGCTCCGGTGGCTTAATGGTTAGAGCGTCCGCTCGGATGCGGGATATTGAAGGTTTGAATCCCGGCAGAGTCATACCAAAGACTTTTAAAAATGGTACTAACAGCTGTCTCACTAGGTGCTCAGCATTAATAGATTAGTGTTAAGACCGATCGGTCTGGTATCAGGATAATGTGACTGGGTGAGACATCGTACTACGTGTCTGTAGCATGATGTCCCAGTGCTAGATATCATTATAAATTGCCACACTGCAGACATCGTAGCGATATGACTTGAAAATAGTGAAAACTACATTAAAAATCCAAATCTCTCTCTCTGTCTCTGTCTCTCTGTCTCTCTCTCTCTCACACACACACACACACACACACACACACACACACACACACACACACACTTTCAATTACGTGCGTTCAGTTAAGCTCCACTAAATAGTACAAATTAATTAATCGGCTTGTACAGTTATTATGTCACTGTACTCACGAGTTCTTCATATAACAATGGCAGTATTATTTTCTAAGATTTATAATTTGTATTGATAACAAATCAGTTTTGAAAAAAGTTTATTGTGGCGACTCTTCTCCAGTCCTATTATTTTTAATGAATTCATTAACTGCTCTTAAGTATAGTTATTTTATTTATTGTATTTTTATTGCCATTTAAAAAAAATTCACTAGTTCTTCTCGCATTATTACATTTATTTCTTCCCTTCTTTGTGTATGTGTGTGTGATTTAGATTTTTAATGTAGCTTTAACTATTTTTCAGCAATATCGTTACGATGTCTGCAGAGTGACAGTTTTACAGTAATGTCTAGCACTGGGGCATCATGACGCAGACATGTGGCATGATGTCCCACCCAGTCATATTATCCTGACACCAGGCCAACCAGTCCTAACACTAACCTATTAATTCTGAGAGCAAAGCGAGGCAGCTGTTAATACCATTTTTAAAAGTCTTTGGTATGACTCGGCCAGGGTTCGAACCCGCAACCTCCCGCATCCGACCAGACGCTCTAACCACTAGGCCACCGGAGCAGTTCTCTTCCTCCTTTGAAAATACTGATCACATGTGTATGTGAGAGGGGTTGGGATGGTACCTTAACACAGCAGCCTTTCAAATTAAGTTATTTTCGTAACGATGGAAACATTATTTAATTATTTATGGTAAGTGGGCCATTATGGGGAAAATGAGTAAAACTGAATTTAAATAAAATGAATGTCAGAAACAACTCGGAGGGGAGAGGTAAGGTCTCCTGAGCACATGCCTGTCTTTCTTTTAGTTTAGTTCAGTGCTGTTGCCATAATTACAGAAAACATTTCTTATATCAAATAGTCATTACGAGGAACAGTTTAACTCTTTCGTGTTAGTGGTGGATGGGGTTGTAGATTTATCAAATGCTAACCTTTCCTTCAATTTAGGTGAATACTGATGCCATAACGACAGAAAACATTATGTATGGTCATTTAGTCGCAATGGAAAAGTGAGTTGAAGAGGCATATGTTCGATGACATGGACGGATCATTGGAAGGCGGTACTTCACGAGGAATATTGCATATTCAACCAGATATGACTTTACTTTAGGAGAAATGTCGCCACTGGATATTTACGTGTAGCAGATTTTGTCGGAGATTACAAAGGTGATGAACTGTCCAAATTGCATTCTTTGATTTATTGACACTTGATAAAGATATATCCATATTAGTTGGATTACTAAATGTTTGTCACCATTTGAGATCCCACTCACGCACAAATAAAATTATCATATCAAGGTTCTCTCTCTCTCTCTCTCTCTCTCTCTCTCTCTCTCTCTCTCTCTCTCTCTCTCTCTCTCTCTCTCTCTCTCTCTCTCTGATTTTTTTTAATACCCAATCACATCATCCTGTCACCAGACCGACCAGTCATAACACCGACCTCTTAAGGCTGAGCTCATAGTGAAGCATTCGTTAGTACCATTTTTATGTCTTTGGTACGACTCGGCTGGGGTTCGAACATCCGAGGCAGACGCTCTAACCACTAGGCCACCTGAGCGGTCTAACAAGGTCTTCTCGTCATAACACCTGGCGCAGCGAATGCAAAGGGTTATTATCCATATCATGTGAAAACACGTAATCATTGAGAGATCTCAGTAGTAATAAGAAAGGAGATTTCTGGCTTAGGGATCCATTTCTCTAATTGGTTCTAGGTCATAGACCCCTACCAAAGATGACCACATCACATCATCTCCAACAAATATTTTTAAGACCAGGATGTTTCTGGTTTTGGACCAGGGACCCTAACTCCCATGTACAGAAGGATCACCATCAGGTTGGTGGCAAAGCAGATTTTATTTCTAAAGGTTAGATAAAAAATATTGTCAGATTATTTTGTAAAGTTTAGATAAAATTATATTTGTTGGAGTATTTTACATCTCATCACAAGTTATCAGCATTTCAATTGTTGATATTAAAAATATTCCATCGGTACTGTATTAAAGGCTTAACTTTGATCTACCACAAACACAACGACGAGACTCAAAAAAATCTTTTATCTGTAGTTTATTAAGAGGATATTTTTATCAACAAAATACACTTTTGATCGATCAAGATCGATGGTACTTTTAGTATATTTCTGTAGACTGATCGGGTTATGAAAATAATATAATCTTTTAACAATCCCCGGCTTAAATTGTCAAGATAATAATAAAAAAAATATTGATTCGTGAAATTTTCAACCTGCATTGAGAAAATTCGTTTCCGCTTAAACGTATTCCAGATGTTTCATTTTTAAATTCGAATGTAAGTTGCTAACCATCTTTCATCAGATATTTGATCTTGCTTTTATTGCCGTTTTCAAGGTATGTATTTTCAAACATTTTTTTATAAGTTCACACAAAATTTTATATCCTAGCCACAATAACTTAATCATCGAATATCTTTTATCGTGACAATACCCAAGTGAAAATGTATCTATTCCATTTTTGCAATAACATTTGTCATCATAATTACTTAATCCACGTTTGATAACACCTGTTTCAAGTTTATGATGATTCGTCCGAATAGCCATTGTTCTTATGAAACTAACACCTCAGTCAAGTGCGTACTTATAATCATTGAATCAAATAAATTTCTTAACGAAATCACGTGGTAAACATTTTGTACTTTCCGTTATTTTATTATTGTCAAGCAACACGGCATATATATTACTTCGCAATCCGATAAAATATTTGATGATGAGTTTATTTCATCTTTAAATTTACCAATAACCTTTTTATTTGTATCATCATAAATTCAATGTCACGAGTATTATCGGAAAGATCAAAGAGATGCCTGTTATCATAAATATTTAGATAGACGTCATTGTCAGAGCAATCAACTCCATCTATTTCATAGACAAGACAGTCGGTATCAGTAAACAATAATTTACTTGACGGCCACTTCGCCTTAAGGAAATTGTAGTGGAAATTATCCACATTATCCACTTTGATAGATCAAGCACAGAAACTCCAAAGTTTTAAGTTTGTTTTAAGTCGTTGTATTTCGACAAGTCGCTTATTAAAACTTTCCTACTAACAAAACTATTATCTTATACAAGTTTATTTCTGCGGTTGATATCATTAATTAGCTCGATATTTACTCATTTTCTTATATTTTTCATCATTTTTCCAAAGACAGAGTTATTCATGAGCTTCAAAATAAGTTCTGGCTACAGCTCTTCTAGAAGTATTTGAGCTTATATAACCTCTCATCCAAAGCGACTGATTCAACTTATATACACGATAAACATTTCTCAACCCAAGACCTGCACCTACCACTTATTTTAAAACTTTATAATGCAAAATATAATTTCGCTTATCAAGTAAATTTGGAACTAGATTTATTTACCATTGAATTTTGTCTCCGTGATGCTATTTTGTCTTGTTCTTGAGATAATAAACTATAATCTATTATCACTTAAGCCGCACAAAATGGGTAATCGTTTTGTAAGTCGTGTAGCGAAGTAGGATAATCGAGATTACCTTCAGCAAAATACGAAACACCATCTGGTATCTTTTTCTGTTTCCACTAAAATTTGATCAGGTAAAATTCAGCGAAATCCACCAAACAGCATTGCTTTTGACATTGCATGACCGTATAAACTATTTGAGTCGAGGTAAATTATGTAAATTATTGGTTTGTTAGGATCAAAATCTTATTATCTGCCTCAGAATATTTCTTCGTTATCACGCTAATACCACCTCCAATACTTTTTATCAATAAAGTTGAACATATCGACGTCTCTTAATAATTCAAACTCAATTTTACTAAACTTTAACAAAGCATCCCAAGATAACCTATGAGCAGAATAATACTAACAGGGATTGTTTGAATTCCTCTGTTAAAACTGTTATACTATCCACTACATATTTCAGCTGAGCTGTTAAAACCATTACACTGACCACTACATATTTCATACACTGACTACTACATATTTCAGCTGCCCTGTTAAAACCATTACACTTTCCACTATATATTTAAGCTGTCCTATTAAAACTATTACACTGTCCACTACATATTTCAGCTGCCCTGTTAAAACCGTTACATTGTCCACTACAAGAATTGTATTTGAGTTGCACTGTTAAAAATGTAACTGTCCACTATGATTGTATTTCAATTGCTCTCAATAAATATATTATTCTTCTACAAGTAATTTTCTGCTGTTTCAAATGATTTGAAGTTCAACAGAAACATTTCATTTTGAGATGATGAATTTTGATTACTGTGATGGATACATCAATCACCTGTATTACTGCTACCGTAATATTAATACCCTATAGTCTTACAACAAGAAAATAGCGAGAACCAAAATGTAAAATTCAACAAATAATTTATTTCCCCAAAATACAAAAATGGAAAAGGGGAAAATAGCTATAGGCATTGTGAATAAAATCCCAAATAATCATAGAATGTCTAACACAAGTTATAACGAAAAAGTCTTAATAAATGTTAGTGGTATTCCAAATAATTTTGCAAGACTTAAGTTGATTTGTAGTCTCTAATGTAATAATGTACTAATGACCTGAATTGTAATGCTGCACTAACAGCCTTTTGTTGAATTACAATAATATAATCCAAGAAATCCTTGTTTGACTATATTTCCATTTTGTTTCTGTACAAGGATATTATAGATGAGCACATTGTTCTTCCAGTGAAAAATTATGAATAAATAATTTGGCCAAATCAAATACTGAACACAACAATGCTTCAAGATCCCACAGCAAGATAACAAAGATTACAGTTAGGAGCACAATGAACTTGATGTTGGATAAGGTCAAGTCTAGATACAATCTTAATGTTCCATATAATAAAAAACAAGTCAAGAAAAAAAACACCTCTCCAAGCAAAAACAAAACAAACACCAATACAAATTAAATGAATATAACAAAAACTATAGATTTATTCTGAATCCTCCAAGTTTCATTTGAATTAATCTACGTTTCTTATACAACCCTCATGTCGCAGGGAGTATATTATTTTTGTGGTTTTCCATATGTATGTCTGTCTGTAGGTCCATCAGTCAATCCGTACTCTTTCATACTATCTATTTTTCCAATGAAACTTTACAAGAATGTTGATCACAGGAAACAAACATAATCTATTTAATTGGAAGTTACTCCATCAAATTCCTAGGTCATAGTGGCTAACATCTCTCTGTCAATCAGAACAATTTTTCATTTCTATATGAGAACTTGTTATACATCTGTCCAATGGTTGAACAACTTCATATTTGTTATTGTTGAGAGGATATATACTATTGATTAGATGTGGGGGATATATATACATATAGTTTAATACAAACAATACTATCATATTGGTTAGAGAAATTAAATTCGTACTCTATAGAGTTTCAAACCAAGGTCCGCGAGAAAATGGCACCCATCGCCTTGCCTGCACGCACCAGCCCATATACCGTCATGACTAAGCACGCATCTCCAAAAAAATGATGGCACTGAGTCAGTGTTATATGAGCTCGTGCATAGCAGTCACACTCACATGACAACCTAGTAAATAATTCTCATACATATACACAGTCGTTCCAGATTCCTATGAAAGAAATCAAGGTATATAGGATTTTTGTATTTCAAAAAAATTATAAATATGTACCAGACAGAACAGACAGTGCTATCCCTGGATTCTGTAGTAGAATCTTGATAAAAGTCGGCAGAAATAATAGTTTAATACAAACAATACTATCATACAGGTTAGAAAAATTAAATTCGTACTCTATGGATAATATATATATATATATATATATATATATATATATATATATATATATATATATATATATATATATATATATATATATCATCTGAGAATCTACAGAGAACAAACTGTCTCAGAATCAACCGACGGTGGAACATGGTATCCTCTCCACAGTCACCTGAAAAATTGCATGTACCTCCTGTCAGAAAAGAAAGGGCTTAAGAAATGGGGGATTGGGAATAGATAGAAAACTACTCAGTACAGATCAGCACTGACAGAACAATCTGGGGAAAACATTTCTCATTTCCCTGATCTGCAAGGCCTAGTGAGCTGAATATCGAAATTATATTATTCAAAGCTTATTGCTGCGCAATGCATTGCACTCCTCTAGGACGTACTTTGATGAATGTATCAAAAGAATGCTAGTTATTTGGTTATAATATTTTTTCCAAAAGCAAATTGTAATAATTTCATAAATTGCTGTTGTGCCTTCAAAAAACTCAACCAATCCCTACAAAAACTCTCACCAAACAAACAAAACTTTTAAAATAAGATGATAAGAGATTCAAATTTTTAGAGACAGAAAGATACTTTGAAACTGTGTTTTTACATGTAATTGCTACAATGACATGATACAACTCATATGAAATTGCTACAATGACATGATACAATTCATATGAAATTGCTACAATGACATGATACAATTCATATGAAATTGATACAATTACATGATACAATTCATATGAAATTGATACAATTACATGATACAATTCATATGAAATTGATACAATTACATGATACAATTCAAATGAAATTGCTACAATAACATGATAGAACTCATACAATTTATATGTAAATGCTACAATGCTATGATCATCAGTAATGTTATTCTGAAAAAGGCTAGTCTGTTAATAACTACTCTCATATATTATTATAGAAAATATAGTTCTTAGCATGGCAAGCCTTGATGGTCCTTCACTTCAAACAAGCAATACAATTCTGTATATGGTAAGTTGTCTTCAATACTGGATGATATTTTTATGCTTCCACCCTGATGTGGACCGATACCTATACTGTTAGAAATATGTGTATTAACTAGACGATGTGTTATGTACTACACCAAGACCAATGGGTTCCAATCTGAAAGTCAGAGACAAGGTCAACATAACTGTGCATCTTAATTAGACAACGTATAGCTTACCACATACAAGCTCATTGTTTGGTCAGAGTTTGAAGGTAAACAGATAGATTTTAGTGTTCACACATACAGGCTCATTGTTTGGTCAGAGTTTGAAGGTGAACAAATGGATTTTAGTGTTCACACATACAGGCTCATTGTTTGGTCAGAGTTTAAAGGTGAACAGATGGATTTTAGTGTTCACACATACAGGCTCATTGTTTGGTCAGAGTTTGAAGGTGAACAGATGGATTTTAGTGTTCACACATACAGGCTCATTGTTTGGTCAGAGTTTGAAGGTGAACAGATGGATTTTAGTGTCCACACATACAGGCTCATTGTTTGGTCAGAGTTTGAAGGTAAACAGATGGATTTTAGTGTCCACACATACAGGCTCATTGTTTGGTCAGAGTTTGAAGGTGAACAGATGGATTTTAGTGTCCACACATACAGGCTCATTGTTTGGTCAGAGTTTGAAGGTGAACAGATGGATTTTAGTGTCCACACATACAGGCTCATTGTTTGGTCAGAGTTTGAAGGTGAACAGATGGATTTTAGTGTTCACACATACAGGCTCATTGTTTGGTCAGAGTTTGAAGGTGAACAGATGGATTTTAGTGTCCACACATACAGGCTCATTGTTTGGTCAGAGTTTAAAGGTAAACAGATGGATTTTAGTGTCCACACATACAGGCTCATTGTTTGGTCAGAGTTTGAAGGTGAACAGATGGATTTTAGTGTCCACACATACAGGCTCATTGTTTGGTCAGAGTTTGAAGGTGAACAGATGGATTTTAGTGTTCACACATACAGGCTCATTGTTTGGTCAGAGTTTAAAGGTGAACAGATGGATTTTAGTGTTCACACATACAGGCTCATTGTTTGGTCAGAGTTTGAAGGTGAACAGATGGATTTTAGTGTCCACACATACAGGCTCATTGTTTGGTCAGAGTTTGAAGGTGAACAGATGGATTTTAGTGTCCACACATACAGGCTCATTGTTTGGTCAGAGTTTGAAGGTGAACAGATGGATTTTAGTGTCCACACATACAGGCTCATTGTTTGGTCAGAGTTTGAAGGTGAACAGATGGATTTTAGTGTCCACACATACAGGCTCATTGTTTGGTCAGAGTTTGAAGGTGAACAGATGGATTTTAGTGTTCACACATACAGGCTCATTGTTTGGTCAGAGTTTGAAGGTAAACAGATGGATTTTAGTGTTCACACATACAGGCTCATTGTTTGGTCAGAGTTTGAAGGTGAACAGATGGATTTTAGTGTTCACACATACAGGCTCATTGTTTGGTCAGAGTTTGAAGGTGAACAGATGGATTTTAGTGTTCACACATACAGGCTCATTGTTTGGTCAAAGTTTGAAGGTGAACAGATGGATTTTAGTGTCCACACATACAGGCTCATTGTTTGGTCAGAGTTTGAAGGTGAACAGATGGATTTTAGTGTTCACACATACAGGCTCATTGTTTGGTCAGAGTTTGAAGGTGAACAGATGGATTTTAGTGTCCACACATACAGGCTCATTGTTTGGTCAGAGTTTGAAGGTGAACAGATGGATTTTAGTGTCCACACATACAGGCTCATTGTTTGGTCAGAGTTTAAAGGTAAACAGATGGATTTTAGTGTCCACACATACAGGCTCATTGTTTGGTCAGAGTTTGAAGGTGAACAGATGGATTTTAGTGTCCACACATACAGGCTCATTGTTTGGTCAGAGTTTGAAGGTGAACAGATGGATTTTAGTGTCCACACATACAGGCTCATTGTTTGGTCAGAGTTTGAAGGTGAACAGATGGATTTTAGTGTCCACACATACAAGCTCATTGTTTGGTCAGAGTTTGAAGGTGAACAGATGGATTTTAGTGTCCACACATACAGGCTCATTGTTTGGTCAGAGTTTGAAGGTGAACAGATGGATTTTAGTGTTCACACATACAGGCTCATTGTTTGGTCAGAGTTTAAAGGTGAACAGATGGATTTTAGTGTCCACACATACAGGCTCATTGTTTGGTCAGAGTTTAAAGGTAAACAGATGGATTTTAGTGTCCACACATACAGGCTCATTGTTTGGTCAGAGTTTGAAGGTGAACAGATGGATTTTAGTGTCCACACATACAGGCTCATTGTTTGGTCAGAGTTTGAAGGTGAACAGATGGATTTTAGTGTCCACACATACAGGCTCATTGTTTGGTCAGAGTTTAAAGGTGAACAGATGGATTTTAGTGTCCACACAAAAGCGCCTGAATTGTTTGCAAGATTTTAATCAAGCCTTTCACAATTGCTTTTCTCTGTTAGACAATGTTTTGATTACTGACTCAGGTTGAGTCTGACTCAGACTCAGACTCAAGTATCAGACTCAGATCTGAGTACCCGATTCAGGCCCGAGGTTATGATCAGAGATGGACATCAGAGGTCATCTTAGAATATCTTAGTTTGCTCCGTACCTCTATTGATTAATATACTTGTGCAACAATATAGGCTTATATGAAACTTTTCCTTGCTGGTACAGTAACTTTTCGATTTATTATCTATGGGTGGACACGTTAGTGCTCAATATACATGTTTCTGATACAAGTCATTTGCTAATTTGGTAACATTTTAAATTGATTTTATTATCCAAAATTTTGCTTCAATGGAACTTATACTGTGCAGAAATTGTTTTGATTTATATTTCCTTACAGTTGTAAACCATTTTAAGCCCTTGCCCAATTATGTCATTTTTAAGACACAATGCATTTTCAATTGAAAATCATTTGCTGGAAGTAATACTTGAGGTAACTGCTAAATAATACAACCAACATTTAATTTAAACCTACATTTTCTTTTTCTGTACCACATTTGAGAAGATGAAAACTCGGATAAAATAAAAATGTTTTTGTGCATTATTTTATATTTAAATATGATGAAGGTTTACGTGGTTAAAAATCATGAATCCAGTGAATCCAAAAATATTTGGACTCCTTTTCATTTATGTTCTAATTTTTAAACACAAGTAATGCATGAACCAACCCAAATTCTGATATGCAGACACTGAAAAACACTATGAACCAATGGCTGACTAATGATCCTTCCATATTCAAAATCTTCAAATGAATAAACCCACTCTCTGACATGTGAATCCTTTTCCAGACTAATGAACCCCTTGTTGTCAAATCTATGAACTAACAAATTCTCAGACTTGTAAACCTTTCAACTTTGTACATAGGAGTCATGAACCCTGAAATCAATTAACAAGTGGGCTGCTGACACCTATATTTTTTGACCTTGCAAATCTTGGGAAAAATATATATTTGGGCTAAAGTGTTTGCAAATAGAGTTCATGTATAAAAATGTTTTGACTTAGGAGCTTTTGAAGCATCAAGCAATTACTTCCAGCACATTTCCAGTCCATTTTGGAGCTGACTACAAAAATACAAACTTTTCCAGCACTTTGGGGCACACAACAAATACAAGCACTTATCAGTACTTGGACACTCACCAAAACTACTAACAATTTTCCAGTATATTTAGGAGCCGACATAACTTTTCAAACACTTTCCCAGAACTCTGTGGAATTGACCACAGGGCTTTTCAAGAATTTGTGAAAATGACCACAAATTTCAAACACTTGTCTGGTATTTTTGGGGACTTAAAACAAATTCAAGCTTTTTTAAAGATTCTGAGAACCCTGATTTACCCAATTTGTGTTAAGTCTTCTGTACTAGCATTAGCAGGATACAAGCAACTCTTGTCAGCTTTACCTGCTGGGTCACAGTGAGCTTAAACCTGACCCTCTAAATTATAAGCAACAGATTCCTCCCTGTCCTATAAAAAAAACTTGTGAATATTGAAGATGGCATACAACTGCATGTCTCTCAACATTGTGGCAATGATCTTTAGGTGACTGCCAACTATTCTGTAAACATTTAGAACCTTCTAGAATGAAATTTTCCATTTAGGTAATAGGTTGTTTTTTATTTTTAGAAAATGCTAATTGTGACCCGAGGTCAGGCAGAAAACAATATAAACTTGTTATTGGAAAAATTTATTAGACCATTAAGATTGTGTCCAGTATTTCATTTGGGCTGGAATGTATTTATTCAAATTTTATTCTAGTGATTCTTCTATGGAAATACAAAGTGCTCAAAAATAACATACTTGGATTTATAATGAAATTTCAAATAAGGATATATTCTTCAATCAATTTGTTGTGATCCAACAAAAAACTGTTGGCACATCAACACAACACTTGCCACCACAGTGTTGGATTCATTTTGGATTAACACTAAAGTTTTATCAGAACTTAATTAGGACTTGTGATAGAAATTCAGGGATTTGGGAATTTTTTCACAGTACTTCAAATTGTTAACCTTTTCTCTTTATATTCAAGGGAAATAAATTATTTGAATTTTACAAAACTTATTGGTTTTTCACTCTAGATAATATCCTATTATCTAGTTTAACACCACAGATCATACAGACTGACAAATGTCATGTCCATACAGAATGACAATCATCAATACCATACAGACTGACCATTATCATGGCCATTGTGACTGGCCATTATCATGGCCATTGTGACTGGCCATTATCATGGCCATTGTGACTGGCCATTAACATGGCCATACAGACTGACCATTATCATGACCATGGAGACTGGTCATTAACATGGTAATACAGACTGATAATTATCATATCCAAATTTCCTAAAAAAGCAAAATGAAGGCATCACAGAACATGGAATAAGTCAACTGTAGCATTTGTATGTTGACAATTTTTTTCAGTAATCTACCTTTAGGAAAATGACCAAAGTTTTATCCCCATCCCATCTTTTGCTGGTCAAACATCTGTCCCCATCCCATCTTTTGCTGGTCAAACATCTGTCCCCATCCCATCTTTTGCTGGTCAAACATCTGTCCCCATCCCATCTTTTGCTGGTCAAACATCTGTCCCCATCCCATCTTTTGCTGGTCAAACATCTGTCCCCATCCATTTCTTTCAGGTGATGATGATATGCACAGACTGAAGAATTAAGATCTCTCTGTACATAAACTAATGATCAAAGTTTGTTCCATTCATGAAAACTCTCTGTACATAAACTAATGTTCAAAGTTTGTTCCATTCATGAAAACTCTCTGTACATAAACTAATGTTCAAAGTTTGTTCCATTCATGAAAACTCTCTGTACATAAACTAATGTTCAAAGTTTGTTCCATTCATGAAAACTCTCTGTACATAAACTAATGTTCAAAGTTTGTTCCATTCATGAAAACTCTCTGTACATAAACTAATGTTCAAAGTTTGTTCCATTCATGAAAACTCTCTGTACATAAACTAATGTTCAAAGTTTGTTCCATTCATGAAAACTCTCTGTACATAAACTAATGTTCAAAGTTTGTTCCATTCATGAATATCAGAGAAAGAAAGCAATGCAAATACAATCAAGTTCCATCTATGATGCTGATATATGAAATACAGATTCTAAAATATCCAACTCAAAAGTTAACATTGTCTCCTATATGTCAGGTGACTGACATTAAAGGGGCTACCTGACAGGGGTCTTGCAGCAGAGTAATTCGATATGCAAAGAGTGTCATGTTATCAATGGCATTTTACAGGTCACATGGATTATAAGCTGCATTATTACCAGTGATTTTACGTGGTATTTTACAAGTCACATGGACTCGTGTTATTTATGAGCATTTTATCAACAGCATTTTGCATGTCATATGGACTATACTCAACTATACTCTGACTGGTTAAGTATTATATGCCTATTAAGCATATTTTTGGGGGGCAAATTTTTGGACAAGACTATATCTATATTATGTTTAGTTTTTGTACATGAAGGTAAATTATAATGATCTTCTATAATCAACAATTAATCAATTTTGTACATGGGTACAGATTATATCATAAAATAATAAGAGTGCATGGAGATTGCATAGTAATTAAAAATAGATGTCAAGTTTCAATAATAAAATCTGTTGCCAAGATCGGATTAATTTCTTACTGGCTGGTGTGATCAGGTGGATTTTTAGAAGAATTGGATGAGCTAGGTCAAATGAATATGTATTGTGAAGTATTAGATTGAATAGTAACATCTGCCATGTGGGATATAGTACAACATATCATCATAACAGACTATTGTATTATATAAGGCTAGAAGCACGCAATCAATTCATTCTTATTTTGGATTTCATCCTAGTTTGGAATCTTAATTCATGTTAAAATCAGTCTGCAGCTGTGTTTTTAGATAATTTGACAGGAAATATCTGTTAGGATTATTCGAAAATGCTCATTCGACCAAAATAATAGTCTGGGACTATTTTAAATTATTTCAACCGGTTCTTGACAATGCCATTGTGATATATATATTCAATATCTGAAATTCATTTAGAGCATTAGATCTTTTTAGATATGAATATAAATTTTTAGACTATCTTGGATTCAATTAAAAATACTTTCATTTTATAATTTTGATAATTAATATGTTACTCAAGTTATGAAACATAACTAGTGGGTGGGTGACAGGATTTGCATTTCCCTTTCCTCAGCAATAATGAAATGACATTAAAGATTAACAATTTACAATTTATTTTAAGCAAATGCCATGTTTTAGCTCAAAGGGAAACTGTTAATTTCAAAACAGAACATCTTTCCAGATTGACAATAGTTTCTTTTATTATATACATCTCTTGATATCAACAAAATAATGATATATGATATCAAACTTAAAGAAATAACAATCTTAAGATGTTTTCCACATGATATCAATGCAAAAATATGGTTGATAATCAAAATATGACAAGTCTTGACAGGCTTGTACAGGCAGCATACACTGCCAAGAATTTTGCTTTTCAAAACTATGAGGCATTGTCATAAATCAAAATATGTTAATTGAGGGCAATTATGTTCTGAGACAAAATATGGGACGTCTGAACATTTTGCATTAAAAATACTGGAGTTATTTTCATTGACTCCCATGCACACAAATATGACAGTCCAGTTGTTGGCTGCAAACCCAGCTCATTTTCAAAACTGTAGTTTATATTCCTCTTCCATACATATTTCAGCTCCTACTGCACCTCTCATAGATTTATTCTTTTTTAACACCAGCTTGTCTAAGTACAAATTCTGAATCCTTAGTTCCTATTACAAACTAGTATTATTTTTTCCTGGCTATTTTTCCCTTTTTGGTTGCTGCAACTGCCTCTGCAGCATTCTCATCTTTCTTTGGGTCTTTTTCTGCATTGAAAGTCTTTAATCTCTGAAGGATATCTAATGTTGTCAAATTCTCGGTCTTGAATAAAACTTTGTGACCATCAACTGTAAAAACAAAAAAAGGATGTGAACTATTTTACTGGATAGTAGCAACCATGGAAATTTTCATTCATCTGCTTTAAGATAACATTAATGACCATGTTATAACCCAGATATACTTGGAGATAACATTAATGACCATGTTATAACCCAAATGCTTGGAGATAAAATTAATGACCATGTTATAAGCCAGATGCTTTGAGATAACATTAATGACCATGTTATAAGCCAGATGCTTGGAGATAACATTAATGATCATGTTATAACCCAAATGCTTGGATATAACATTAATAACCATGTTATAAGCCAGATGCTTGGAGATAACATTAATGACCATGTTATAACCCAGATATGCTTAGAGATAACATTAATGACCTTGTTATAACCCAGATGCTTGGAGATAACATTAATGACCATGTTATAAGCCAGATGCTTGGAGATAACAATAATGACCATGTTATAAGCCAGATGCTTGGAGATAATGCTAAAGGTGGCACTCTACAGTTTCATATTTTGCACAGGGTTAAGAATTTTAAAGAATAAGAATTTCCCTGGGCTTCCTCACTGGTTATACTGGCTTAAAAGAAACCTTGTATATCGTAAGTATTGTTCAAAGAACCTTTAATTCCCTTTTTTTTGGTGTATGATTGATGTTTGTAATATGGGCGATAGAATAGAGTATACAGCTTGGCCTTACTCCAGATGTGCACCTTTCAAAAAAGTGGTAGCTCCACTTGGCCATTTTCACTTCCTGAACTTCAGAGGCAAATTGTAAAAAGAAAATGAGCTAATAACTTTTTTAATTATATATATATATATATATATATATATATATATATATATATATATATATATATATATATATATATATATATATATATATATATATATATATTTGGTAATTCATTCATTGCACTTTCAGAAGCTGGTATTATCTAGCCTGGCAAAAGCTATTTTCCCTATTTTAACAGCTGCCAAGGATAGTGTACTTTAGACAAATTCAGGTTGATTTTTTGAGCAAAAGGGAGCAGTCATTTTAGTTAGCAGAGTGCTCAGATCATGTACAATTTCCAAAAGTACAATATCCAAAGAAATGTCAGCCAAATTACATCAAAGTAGGATAGAGGTATGCCAACATTCTCTCCATTGTGCATGTTTTAAATGCAAACAACTTCACCTTACATACATCTCTCTCTCAAAAGTTCAATATAACTGGTGAGATTCCCCAAAGGCCATGCTGTTATAACCCAGATGCTTGGAGTTAACACTAAGGTCTATGCTGTTATAAGCCAGATGCTTGGAGTTAACTTTAAAGGCCATGCTGTTATAACCCAGATGCTTGGAGTTGACACTAAGGTCTATGCTGTTATAACCCTGATGCTTGGAGTTAACACTAAGGTCTATGCTGTTATAACCCAGATGCTTGGAGTTAATGTTAAAGTCCATGCTGTTATAACCCAGATGCTTGGAGTTAACACTAAGGTCCATGCTGTTATAACCCAGATGTTTAGAGTTAACACTAAGGTCCATGCTGTTATAACCCAGATGCTTGGAGTTAACACTAAGGTCCATGCTGTTATAACCCAGATGCTTGGAGTTAACACTAAGGTCTATGCTGTTATAACCCAGATGCTTAGAGTTAACACTAAGGTCTATGTTGTTATAACCCAGGTGCTTGTTATAACCAAGATGCTTGAAGTTAACACTAAGATCAATGCTGTTATAACCCATGTGCTTGGAGTTAATGTTAAAGTCCATGCTGTTATAACCCAGATGCTTGGAGTTAACACTAAGGTCTATGCTGTTATAACCCTGATGCTCGGAGTTAACACTAAGGTCCATGCTGTTATAACCCAGATGCTTGGAGTTAACACTAAGGTCCATGCTGTTATAACCCAGATGCTTAGAGTTAACACTAAGGTCTATGCTGTTATAACCCTGATGCTTGGAGTTAACACTAAGGTCCATGCTGTTATAACCCAGATGCTTGGAGTTAACACTAAGGTCCATGCTGTTATAACCCAGATGCTTGGAATAAACACTAAGTTCCATGCTGTTATAACCCAGATGCTTGGAGTTATCACTAAGGTCCATGCTGTTATAACCCTGATGCTTGGAGTTAACATAATTGGTCATGACAATAATAATAATAACTAGACAGGTCTAGCATTGTGAACCCTGCTAGTTAAAATATGCATTTATATATTTTACAGTATAAAGAATTTCAAATAAGTATTATAATCTTTACTCTAGCTCCTTTCATTGCATGGGTAATAGACTCTTTATCTCACCCCTTGCACAGTTTGGTAATATCTTCACCCATTCCCCTTTCACTGCATGGTTAATTGACTCTTTACTCCAGCCTCTTTCACTGCATGATTAATTGACTCTTTATCCAATCCCCTTGAACAGCATCGGTAATAGATCTTTTATCCCTGGTATCATTACATGGGTAAAAGACATTTTACAACACCCCATTTTATGCAAGGGGAATAGACTATTTACACCACCCCATTTCGCAGTAAGGGTAACTGACTATTTACCCCAACTAATTTCACTATATTGGTAATAGAATCTTTATTTCCAACTCCAATTTTACAGTACTTTTACCTCATTTTCTTTCACAGCAAGGGTAATAGAATCACAGCAAGGGTAATATAATCTTTACACCGCCTCTGTTCACAACAGTGATAAATTCATTACCCCACACTTCCTTTCTCTAAAAAGGTGTGGCTCCAACTGACTAGTGGTCTAAAGCACCCACTACTATGGATTACTGCCATCTGACATCTCTCTGTCTGGGTTTGAGTCTTGGTCTTGGCCAATGTGGGTATATGAAAAAGCTTGCCATTGGCTTCTTGTGGGTCAATGATTCTTTTGAGGGTTTTCTGAGATTCTTCCTTCACCATTTATGCTTTCTGCAATGTATAGACTATCTTGTGCTGAAAAATGGCACTGAATGCAAGAACAACAACAACAATTCTCAGAAAGGGTAATACTCTTCACCCACCCCTTTTATTTCAAGGGAAACAGACTATTTACACTGCCTCCTTTCACAACATGGGAGTCACAATAATCCAGTAATGTGTTGAAACTGCCAATAAATAATAATTAACTAACTTTTTGCCACAAATGAAATAAGAAATAATTAAAAATCATTAATTAATGTCAAGATATATATTATGAACAGATGTTCTTCATAAAAAAATGTTATATGCCATCAACAATCTTTGTAAATGTAGATGGTGGAAACTCACGCAACTGTTAGAAACCAACTCCCTTCTGTTATAACTCTATGATCTTAAAATAAGTAACTGAAATGAGTGAAAACAAAACATGTTTAGTAAAACTGAACAAATTATTTGCTTCCCAAAAATACAAAATTAAAAAGAATTTACAGTATTGTGAATTAAATCCCAAATGGTCTTTAAAGTTCAATCAAAATTCCAAAAGTATTCAAAATGATTTCCAGTTCCAAATGAATTTCAATCTTGAATGTGCTGATACACCAACAGCCTCAAATAATAGTAACAGCCTTGAAGTATCATAATGATATAATCCAAAATGTCTATAAATGAATTCACAATAATCCCAAAATAGTGATTTCGTACTAAGTATTATTGAACACTTTGTAATTCCAATGACTAATTTAAATATATAAGGCAAAAAACTTGTTTCTAGTCAGCAGATCATTCCTGTTCTTTGTTGCTGTCCATAACATCTTTTAACCCCAGGTTAAAAAAATTTGCCCCCAAAAACTTCCTGAAATTGATTTGAGCAACTCAGCTGGTTTAGTCTAGTGTCTGAAGCTCTTAGTACATTACACACATTACACATACACACACACACACACAACACACACACACCCCCTCTCAAATTTTAAATTAACACAACTAAAAGACTGATTTCACCTCAGATGTTAAGATAAGAATGAGTAATTCTGAAGTAAACAACTTTAATATAAAAACCTAATATGTGGGACCAAAGTTCATTTCTATAACATTCTAAAGAACATGAAAATATGTATATTTCAAATTATCACTGTCCTTGTCACAAAAGCAAAGTTTGTAGAGAATAATTGCCATTTTCTGAGGCATAAGCAATTAGGAAATAACATTACTACCCAGGAAGAAAATAAATTGTTACATGATGTTATTTAATGAGTTATGGAACTAACATGTGTTGCGGTATATTAATTACTATAATCAAAATTCAGTGATTAGCTAAATATAATTAAAATAATTTTTCCAGAAGAAGCCTCATATGGGTCTACTAAATTGTATGCAATAACAGGCCTGACCCAACACAATTTTTATTTGATCACTGTTGCCGTATAGAAAAGGCAGCTACAAAGAAATTTTCATTTGATCACAGTTGCTGTATAGACAGGGCAACTACAACGGAATTTTAATTTTATCACTGTTGCCATATAGACAGGGCAGCTACAAAGGAATTTTCATTTGATCACTGTTGCTGTATAGACAGGGCAGCTACAACGGAATTTTAATTTTATCACTGTTGCCGCATAGACAGGGCAGTTACAAAGGAATTTTTATTTTATCACTGTTGCCACATAGACAAGGCTGCTACAAGGACATTTTCATTTTATCACTGTTGCCGCATAGACAGGGCAGCTACAAGGAAATTTTCATTTTATCACTGTTGCCGCATAGACAGGGCAGCTACAAGGAAATTTTCATTTTATCACTTTTGCCATATAGACAGGGCAGCTACAAGAAAATTTTCATTTTATCACTGTTGCCATATAGACAGGGCAGCTACAAGAGAATTTTCATTTTATCACTGTTGCTCATAGACTGGGAAGCCACATGGAAATTTAGCTCAAAATCAAAGCAAATTGAATATAATATTTAGAGCTTAAAGTTTCCTCTTGGATAAATCATTCATAGAATGTAAATATGATTTGCTGGTCTTACAGTGATTTGGTTGATATTAACATTACAGTCTATGGGACTAGAATTAAAAGTAAAGTGTCTGCATGTGTGTGATTTTGGATTATTAACAAATCTTTAAAAAAATTTCAATCATTCTGCTTAATATTTGCAGTGTGGCAGTTTAAAATGATATCTAACACAAGGGCATCATGCCCCAGACATGTGACATGATGTCCTACACAGTCACATTATCATAACACCTGGCCTACCAGTCATAACACTAACTTCTTCAATGTTGAGCATTGAACAAGGAGGCTAAGTCTTTGATATGACTTTGGACAGGGTTTGAACCCATGACCTTCCACACTCGAGGCAGATGCTCTAACAACTTAGGCCACCGGAGCAGTCTAAAAGTATAGTTATTTGTTAGATATTAACATTAGTCTATGGGACTTGAATTAAAATGATTTGGTTGATAGTAACATTACCATCATTTGAACTAAAAAAATAGAGTGATATGTTTGATACTAACATTAATGTCTTTTTAAATGCTAAAATGGCTTGGTGACAAAATTTAATTAGGGTAGTTTTGATTATGTGGCTATATTTAAGTGACTATTCTCAAAGTAATGATGTACTATTATTTCAAACACAGTGAGAATCAGGAGCTTGAACTGATGTAAGTTTATTATGTTAGTTATATAGACTTATATGGACTAAACACACCATATGACAACATGAACCCAACACAACATAGGACAACATAAACCCAACACAACATAGCACAACATGAACCCAACACAACATAGGACAACATAAACCCAACACACCCTAGGACAACATGAACCCAACACAACATAGGACAAATTGAACCCAACACACCATATCACATAAAATCAACACACAATAAAACATGAACTCAACACACCATAGGTCAACTTGAACACAACACAACATAACACATGAACTCAACACACCATACAACATGAACTCAACACAACATATGAAAACTTTAACCCAACACACCATAGCACATAAACTCAACACACCATAAGACAACATGAACTCCACACACCATAGGACAACATGAACTCAACACAACATAGGTCAACTTGAACTCAACACACCATATATGAACTCAACACACCACACAACATGAACTCAATATGCCATAGGACAATATGAACTCAACATACCATACAATATGAACTCAACATGCCATAGGACAACATGAACTCAACACAACATAGGACAACTTGAACCCAACACACTATAGCACATAAACTCAACACACCATTAGACAACATGAACTCAACACACCATAAGACAACATGAACTCAACACACCATAAGACAACATGAACTCAACACACCATAAAACATGAACTCAACATGCCATAGGACAACATGAACTCAACATGCCATAGGAAAACATGAACTCAACATGCCATAGGATGACATGAACTCAACATACCATAGGACAACATGAACTCAACACACCATAGGACAACATGAACTGTGCTTACAGAAGGAACATTATGTGACACCTTTGGAGTAAATGCTTTACATTAAAATGTTTTTAGTAATTTGAAAGCATTCATAAATTGTCTAGAGAAAATTTGCCTGATGTGTAAAATATGCAAATAAATTGCTTAAATAGATATCTGTCATTACACAGAAAATGCTTGATGGTATCCATTGGTTTCTGATACTCACCAAATGTAATGTCAATTCTGGGTTCAGATTTGTCAGACATCACATTGACCTTCATGGAGCAGTTCTGATTTGTTTGCAATATCCTGGGAGAATGCATGTGAAATACCATATCCCTGAAGAGAAAAAATATCCACATTCGATTAAATTTGAAGTAGCATGAGGCAACTTTATGCTGCCAAATAAATTATACACAAGTGAAAATGTTGCTGAATTATGCATACTCTCCACTTACATGCATGAAAATGATACTACCCTAGTCATATCGACAGCTCTGATAGCATGGAATCGAAATAAAGCATTAAATTTGAAGAAAAAACCCCCAAAAGAACTGCAAATTACTCTCATTTAAAAACAAGGGGGAGAGAGAGGAAAAAGACGTGTCTTTAATCATGCACCCATGGTAATATATGGGGGATCTACATTATTATTATTATTTCCATCAATTCATCTGGGGACCTCTCCATTGGCTTAATGGTTAGAGTGCCACTCTCGGATGCTGGAGGTAACTGGTTCAAACCCCGTCTGAGTCTTATTGAAGACTTTATAACATTTGTACTAACAGCTGCCTCATTAGGTGCTTATTATTAAGAGGTTAGTGCTAGGACTGGTCGGCCAGGTGTCAGGATCATGTTTCTAGGTGGGACATGATGCTACATAACTACGGCATAATGTCCCAGTGCTAGACATCACTTTAAACTGCCACACTGTAGAAATGGTAGTAATACTGCACAACTTTGCGAATGTAGACTGAAATTTTTTTAAAGTTATGTTAAAAATGCACACACACACGCGCACACACACACAGAGTTTACCCGGGCATAATTCAGGCAGTTTTTCCTGTAACTTGATCTCTGTCTACACAAATTATGTGATATTTAGCATGACAAGACTATTACTCTCAAATTTCAAAGGTTACAAAATAGGAGGTATATGTTGATATTGTATAATGTGTAGCATAGTTTGCAATATTTAAGTTTGCCATATTAAAAAACTGTTAAAGCTACGTTAAAACACACAATAACTAAAAAACAAAAATTACAATGCTATAAATATTCAGTAAGAATCATATGTTACCGGTATTAATTGATCATGCTTATAAACTTTAGTCATGGAAGTGTAAAAGTGAGGTACATTTTTTGTCATCAACAAAATAAGAAAGAGAATATGGATATTCATCAAGGTTTGACAAAGTGTGCAATATCTTTATTGTATCTGTATGGATGAAAACTGCACAATTCTGAATACCTAAAGTTAATGGATAAAAATATGAACTTATAATTATAGTTTACTTCTTTGTATGGAAAAATATAAACGAGTTTCTAGCTAATACTGCATTTCAAAGGTTGGCAAGTATTACTCAGAAAAATTCGATAATTTTTGATACAAATGCGGTAACCTATAATTATAGGGATCATTATCCCACCTGCCAGCTTCAACCGGAAACCTATGATTTGCAGTTCTAAACTTAATAATAATTTTTTACATATAAATTTTGCAATGATATACAGACCTTTTCTAAATCTAATCTAGTATTAAATAATTTGATTTTTCCATATGAATCTTAACCCAAGATCATCTAATATAGATTTTACTTCAAGTAGCCATTTATTGTCATACAAATTGTTTGTATAAGAGAATACAGACAATAACAAAATTTTTCTTCATAACCACTAACCAATATAGCCCAATAGTTGATCATGCAACATTTAACATTGGTGTGTGTGTGTGTGAGTGTGTGTGCAGACTTACAACAGGAACACAAGAAATGTGAATGACTCCAAAATCTGAATGAGACTAATTGCTTAGTTCTCTCTTTATATACACCATCTATTACAACTGCATTTCGCAATCACCTTCACGTGACTGAATACACTACTGATTTTGCATTGAATTAGCCTATTCATGTGACCAAACTTAACCAATGGGAAGTTACTGAATCATTTTAGAAACGTTGATACACCATCAGCCAATGAAAGATTAAGCACCATTTTTGTCAACACATACCTAAGCATTTATTTATAGATATTATGCAATGCCATGCTTTTCACAGGATCAGCTAACATTGGCAGATTTGACTGTAGATATTCTGTACAATTTATATACATGAATTAAATTAATAAAAATTAGATAAAATCATTTATTGGGAGTTACAAACAACATACATATGCGTAACATTAGAATCCAGTAAATAACTAAATCATGATATATGAGGTTTGTTTTTTATTTTTTAAATTCAAAAGTTTTTGTGACAGCTGAATTAAGCCTAAACACCTTTTCCATGGTTACATGTAGCCAACATGTTACAAGTGTCAAACATGTAATTAGAGGGTCAAAAATACAATTATATTTGTGATATTCTCCATTAACTAGCAACATACATTTTTGTAAAAGAAAAAAATGGATATTTGAATTATTTTGCCATGAATAATAAAAACACGCAGTTAATGTCAATACAATCATAACAAGATTCATCTGGAATTTAAGTATATTCCTTATTGATGATAACTACCGACATACAAGTAGAGTGAAAAAGAGCTGTGATTCTTTCCTTTGTTGGCATCGTTAGTCTCAAGAAATGATGGAAATGTACCCATGAGAGGTGTCCCAGTTGGTAGTTGTGAAGCGTCTTCTGTGACTATGGAGCCCCACATGGGAGTGACAATCCATGTTGCAGTTGATGCACTTGAAGGTCAAGTCTGGTGTCTCAACTTCCTCTGAGATCATTTTTCAACAGCCAGCAGTCATATCTTTCATATCAGTGATCAGAGCTGGATTTGTCGGGAGCAAGCTCTTCCCAGGCGTTGATATCGATCTCAAAAACTTTCATGTCGTTCTTGCAGGCATCCTTGATGCAGAGGTGTGGCCATCCAATAGATCTTCTGCCAGAGGCAAGCTTAAAATAAGGGTCTTTGGGGATCGATCCATCATCCATTTAACGTAATAGCCCAGCCATCTGATGCGACGTTGGCATAGGAATGTGACCATGCTGGGAATCTTGGCACATTCAAGCACCTCATTGTTTGTTGATGATGATGCTGGCAGGATTCATGCCTTAAACATCACGTTGGTTTTCTTTACTCTGATGGTCATCCAGAATTCATTCAATGCTTTAGCAAAGAGGTCCATCAGGTGTTGTAGTTCAGGTTCTCTATGAGTGGCTAGTGCTGTATCATTGGCAAAGAGCATGTCCCTTATGGCTGCTTCTCTTACTTTGCTCTTTGTCTTCAGTTGTGCCAGGTTGAACAGTCTGCCATCTGATTGCGTGTGCAGGTAGATCCCGTCTGTGGATGTCCCTGAAAGGCGAACTTAGCAGGACAGTGAAGAAGATGCCGAAGAACATGGGGGCAAGGACACAGCCTTGTTTCAATCCGCTGTGGACGTTGAATGGATGGCATGATGAACCATCATACTGCACTGTGCCTTTCTTGTCATCATGTAAAGACTGGACCATGCTCAGTAGCTTTGGAGGGCATCCAGTATTCATCAGGATTCCGAAGAGTCTGACCAAATTGAATGGCTTGGTGAGGTCTATAAAGGCCAGGAAGAGGGGTCTGTGGTGTTCTCTGCACTTCTGCATTTGCCTGTTGGAGAAGATGGTGTCGATTGTGGACCTCTCTTCATGGAATTCGCATTGGGACTCTGGATACACTGTGTGAGCAAGTATCTGCAGTCTGTTCCGGAGGACTCATGGAAGACTTTACCCATGATGCTGATTAAGTGATATGCCCCTGTGAAACTTACAATCAGAAAAAATACCACACTAAACCGGCACAATGGTAATACCTTTACCTCTGCCAGTAATCACGAGACAGCTATGTCTATATAGAAATCAGAAATCATATTTATGTTGTTATCTAGCCACCGCATGCAATAGAAATCAAATAATGTGTAAGAATTCACACATTTCTTCTGACATAAATTGTGTGGAGCAAGATATGTGTCTTAAATTAATTTTGTATCAAGTATGCTGACAAATGATTTTGGTCAATGAATCGCATATTAGCAAAGTAAAGTTATTTCTATAGAACCCTTTGAAAACATGAATGGTCTCTCCATAATAAAGAATAATCTTGAGTGTATGTTGTACAGAAATAAAGATAGAAACGATTGTAAATATGTTATAAAACTAGATTCAGAAGACGATGTCAATTTCAACATGGGAAAGGTGAGTTTCTATGATGAAGCCATTTGACTTTGCATGCTGTAGTTCATAGTTATAAAAATGGTTTAATCATTAACAATGGAAGTTTGGTAATTGATCCCAATTAATCTGATCTTATTGTATTGCTGAAATGAATAATTATATCAAAAACTGTGAAATCTTAAATGCTCAACAAATTCAAGGCATTCTGCTTGGTCATATTAACATATGTGATCAGTCTTTAAAGAAAATAAAATAAATACCAAACTTATGTTATATGGAAATGATGCACTACGACATAAAATATGATGCTAAATTATTTCAGTGCAGTTTCCAGTTTGTTGATGTTGGTGCATTGAGCTAAATTATGTATTTGGTATACTGCTTTGCAGCTATAATGAATTCAGTAGATTCATTTATCATCTCTCTCTCTCTCTCTCTCTCTCTCTCTCTCTCTCTCTCTCTCTCTCTCTCTCTCTCTCTCTCTTGATAGATATCAAATTTACATTTCTCGAAAATGGCACAGTCAAATCAGGCTAAGTCTTGGGGGGGGGAGTTCAAAAGAGTCCCAACTTTTCATAACACAAAAGTCTATGCATCTATTACTAAAAGTACACAAAATGCCCAATAAACATGCACAAGAATAAAATAATAGTCAAATTGGATGTAACAAGCAACTGCATGTTTGTCTGAACATTTTGTTTCTTTTCTTTTGCTGGGGGGTGGGAGTGGCAGTGAGTTCTTAGTAATATTTTGTATTATTTCTTCTGACATCCAATCACATGATTTATGGAGGTGTTACTTAAATTTGAGATTTGAATTATAAAAAGGAACCAGGCCATGAAGGCAAGTTAAACATTAGAGTTTGTAAATTACTTTCAAAATGAGCTAGAATAGGCTACTTCTGCCTGATGGAGAATAACTCTGTGACCATAATGGTGAAAACAAATGCCTTAGATTAGGTTTATGTCTCAGACAAGGATATGTATAGCCTTTTCAGGATTTTTGTGATTGTGAAGTGATAAGACGTGTGACAAAATGATAAGTGATAAGTGATAAGACGTGTGACAAAATGATAAGTGATAAGTGAAAAGACGTGTGACAAAATGATAAGTGATAAGATGTGTGACAAAATGATAAGTGATAAATAATAAGACGTGACAAAATGATAAGTGATAAGATGTGTGACAAAATGATAAGTAATAAGATGTATGACAAACTTTTAAGTGATAAGATGTGTGACAAAATGATAAGTGATAAGACGTGTGACAAAATGATAAGTGATAAGACGTGTGACACAATGATAAGTGATAAGACATGTGACAAAATGATAAGTGATAAGATGTGTGAATAATGATAAGTGATAAGATGTGTGACAAAATGATGAGTGATAAGAGGTGTGACAAAATGATAAGTGATAAGATGTGTGACAAAATGATAAGTGATAAGACGTGTGACAAAATGATAAGTGATAAGACGTGTGACAAAATGATAAGTGATAAGATGTGTGACAAAATGATAAGTGATAAGACATGTGACAAAATGATAAGTGATAAGATGTGTGACAAAATGATAAGTGATAAGACGTGTAACAAAATAATAAGTGATCAGTGATAAGATGTGTGAAAAATCATAAGTGATAAGATGTGTAACAAAATGATAAGTGATAAATGATAAGACATGTGACAAAATGATAAGTGATAAGATGTGTAACAAAATGATAAGTGATAAATGATAAGACATGTGAAAAAATGATAAGTGATAAGACATGTGACAAAATGATAAGTGATAAGTGATAAGACGTGTGAAAAATCATAAGTGATAAGATGTGTAACAAAATGATAAGTGATAAATGATAAGACATGTGACAAAATGATAAGTGATAAGATGTGTAACAAAATGATAAGTTATAAATGATAAGACATGTGACAAAATGATAAGTGATAAGTGAAAAGATGTGTGACAAAATGATAAGTGATAAGACATGGGACAAAATGATAAGTGATAAGACGTGTGACAAAATGATAAGTGATAAGACATGTGACAAAATGATAAGTGATAATATGTGTGACAAAATGATAAGTGATAATAGGTGTGACAAAATGATAAGTGATAAGACATGTGACAAAATGATAAGTGATAAGACATGTGACGAAATGATAAGTGATAAGACGTGTGACAAAATGATAAGTGATAAGACATGTGACAAAATGATAAGTGATAAGACATGTGACGAAATGATAAGTGATAAGACATGTGACAAAATGATAAGTGATAAGACGTGTGACAAAATGATAAGTGATAAGTCATAAGACATGTGACAAAATGATAAGTGATAAGACGTGTGACAAAATGATAAGTGATAAGACGTGTGACAAAATGATAAGAGATAAGATGTGTGACAAAATGATAAGTGATAAGACATGTGATAAAATGATAAGTGATAAGATGTGTGACAAAATGATAAGTGATAAGTGATAAGACATGTGACAAAATGATAAGTGATAAGACGTTTGACATAATGATAAGTTATAAGTGATGAGACGTGTGACAAAATGATAAGTGATAAGTGATGAGACGTGTGACAAAATGATAAGTGATAAGTGATAAGATGTGTGACAAAATGATAAGTGATAAGTGATAAGACCGGGGCTCATGCTACCAGGCGAAGCGGGCGAAAAAGTCACCTGAGAAGCATAAACTTTGCTTTCTTCTGTTATAAAAGCAAAAACGACATCGCCCTCTGATTTTTCGAACGTAATACGACTGTAGATTACAACTTTGAGATGCCCCCTCGCTGTAACCAATAAGTTCTGGCACTGCTGTAACCAACGCCAAATGTATTTACGATGCATTGATACCAATCAGCTTACGGCAACAAAGAAATTCATGCACATTCACATACAAGTTTTAATATCTAACTGACCATTATCCTTTTCCGGAGCAAGATATCACCGCTTGATTTCATGAAGTTGGCCCTACTGTGCTATGATGAATAGAAGCCAAATTCTGTTTCGAAATTTAAACATCAATATGCAAATAGTAATTTGCTTTTAAAAATATGATAAGTGAAGAGCATTTTCTAATTTATACCCTATTTTTAATAAATGGAGATTTTAACATCTGTATTTGCGCATTTTCTGTATAAAATCAGTTTAAAACCGTAAATGAAATTTTAATGGTGGACATCGCTGCATATTTGATATACCACTTCATTAAACTATGAAAATACGAAAAATATATATATAGTAATGAAGCAAATAATATTTAACCAATCCATGTAATTATTACCAGTAGGTAGACAAACCATAAATATGCAGAACTTTTAATGGGTTTTTGTAACAAGGCAAGAAAGTGTGTAGTTTGAGACCCCCCATCTAAAAATAGATGCACTCGCTCTGTGCAAGACTAATAAGATTTTTGGTTGGGGCTAAAAAGTAGGGTCCAGTTTTGTCAAATATCGACTTTAGTGCTTCAGTGTGTTGTTTATGAATAGTTATATTAATGTCTTATCCGGAAAAATGAAATCAGGACAAACCGTGGTTTGAAGTCACCTGTGCATTTATTCCCATGTATATATATTAGGGGCTGTTTCAAAAAATGCTAGAAATCTTTTTGACTGTAATTGCACACAAAACTTAAGAAAAATAAATAATTAAGTGGTAGTTTATTAAGCATTTTTACCAACTTGCATTTACAAGGCTCTAATCTTGTTACTTCTGACAGTGAAAATTAATTGCAATGTATAGCTTCATATGTGATTTTTAAATAATACATCCAAAATAAACTTCATTTACTTCAATTCAAAAACAAATATACTAAGTATGAACAGAATGGGTATGAATATAATTTTGTATACGCGTACAAAATATATTGATGCTCACAAACAACAAATATTTTTCAACTTGAAAATAAGGCATTGCTTAAAACTGTTAAAAGCATACCAAGAAATAGAGTTCATCATTAAAATGATAATGCATCTCTGTGTGTGTGTGTGTGTCTATATATATATATATATATATATATATATATATATATATATATATATATATATATATATATTGTTTCGGTCTAACTTCTCCCTGATTAACTCCCACTTCTCCCGTTTGGACCAAAAGGAGAAGTCACTTCTCCCTAAAATTTAAGTCTAGGTTGACCCCTGAAGACGTGTGACAAAATAAGTGATAAGTGATAAGACATGTGACAAAATGATAAGTGATAAGTGATAAAACATGTGATAAAATGATAAGTGATAAGACGTGACAAAATGATAAGTGATAAATGATAAGATGTGTGACAAAATGATAAGAGATAAGACGTGTGACAAAATAATAAGTGATAAGCGATAAGACGTGTGACAAGTCTAGTAGAACAGATGGTTGGGGTTACACATGCACGCCTTATGTTAATTTTAAGTACTGCTAAGGTGTTGTCAGAGATTTCATCATACTTTATTGATACAACATCAGACTCCTCTAACAAACTTATTTTATAATGAATCAAAGGTAAATAGCCAGAAATAATAATTTAACTAAATACAATTAAATGGCCAGTCCCATACAGTACATGGAAAATAACTAGTAAGTACATTCAATCTTCAATCATTACTCTTTTAAGTACTAAACATCTAAACATGCATTTAAGTGTAAATTCAGTGTTTTCTTTTGTATGAATGTGTTTAAACAAAAGCTGTGCTGTCTGGAATTTTATTGTCCTTACCTCAGAGGATTACTTTTCATATTTAAACTAATATACCCTGTTCAAGATAAGCTGAATAAGTAGGGCCTCTTGTAATGTCAGCGTACAAGTAAAAAAATATATTCTAGACTTTTTAAAAGAATTTCTATGGTTATATATATGATCAAAAAAAGATCACTAATTGGTGAAATGGTATTCAAATGTGAATTACCCATGACATGTCAGTCTTTTAATGGGTGGTCTTCATTGATTGGATGTTCAAATGTCAAACATTAATGCAGATCAGCCGATCCAGTGGAGATGCCATTGGGGCACAAGCTGATGCAGTGATTTGTAAACAATTTATTGCTCTGTTGTGGAGCATTATCGTAGAGGGAGAAGTTGAGGGCTTAAATCCCCCACCAGATTGCCTGATGTTATGAAAATACAATTGAGCTGTACGGTATGCATTATTGGTTTTAGCAGCAACATGTAATTTCAACTTGTGTACAAGTCATGAATAACATATTTCATGTAAATATGACACTTTCTAAATATGCACAAAAAGACTTCAAAAGTATCTAGAACACAGAAAAGGTCAATTTTTCAAGCTAAATGTTCAGATTATTTCTATACAACCATGTGGGAACATGCAATTTCAGAATCAAAGACCATGATATTATTTAAAGTGACAAACGATCAATATTAAAAGTCATGGAAAGGTGAATCTATTTCAAAAGATATAATATGAATATTTCATTTTTAAATTCCTCATACTCAATGTTTTTTGCTTCTTTTATAAAAAAATCTGGAAAAAATCATGTCCAGAGTTGTGGCCTCTGTGCTTATAGCCACTCTGTTGCCATGGCACCGAGCTATGTTAAATAAATTTCAATTAAAAAGAAATAGGAGGTGAAAACTGCTTTGCCTAGATGTACCATATAGACTTATAGCTTTTCAATTGGTCGCCTCATCAATGACTAGGCTGATAGAGGAAGGAAGGAGAGGGGGTTAGGGTGGCACTCTACAGTTTCATATTTAGCATAGTAGGGTTAGAATTTTACAGAAAAAGAATTTCACCAGGTTTCCTCACTAATTATACTGGCTATTTAAAAAGACTTTGTATATATATATATATATATATATATATATATATATATATATATTAAGTATTGTTCAAAGAACCTTTAATTCCCTTTATTTTGGTGTATGATTGATGGGTGTAATATGGGTTAGAGAGTATACAGCTTTGTCTTACTCCAGATGTGCACCTTTTAAAAAGTGCTAGCTCTACTTGCTCATTTTCACTTCCAAAACTTAAGAGATAAATTGTACAAAAAAGAGCCAATAACTTTTTTACATTTTATGTATTTGGTAATTCATTCAATGCACCTTTAGAAGCAGGTATTGTCTAGTTTGGCAAAATTAATTTTCCCTATTTTCATAGCTGCCACAGATAGTGTACTTTAGACAAATTCAGGTTGATTTTTGGAACACAAGGGAGCAGTCATTTTAGCAGTGTGCCAAGTGAGGCTCATAAAGGTCAAAGGTCAAAATATACACTTATTGTTTAATATGAAAGAAAGCAAACTTGCTTTGTCATCATTTATTTTTTGATTTCATTGCAAATAAATGAAAAGAAACATTTTCACTGTGTATTTCTTTTATTTAATGCAACAGTTTTCAATTTGTGTTGACTTTTTTCCTATATTTTAGGTCTTCTAATTTCCCCATAATGAAGGTCACTACTCACACAAACATGCCTCAGGGCAAATTAAGTAAGCTAGAGCAAAAATAAGCATAATTAGCTTATTTTCATGAATAAAATCAATGTTAATATACCATTTTATTCAGAACATCATACATAATATGAAAATATAAAAAATAATTGGAAAAATGTTTATATTTGTTTTTAAGGTGGACTCTACAGTTTCGTATTTAGCATAGGGTTAGAATTTTCCAGAAAAAGAATTTTCCCGGGTTTCCTCACTAGTTATACTGGCTTTTTAAAAAAGACTTTGTATATCTTAAGTATTGTTCAAAAAACCTTTAATTCCCTTTATTTTGGTGTATGATTGACGGGTGTAATATGGGTTAGAGAGTATACAGCTTGGCCTTACTCCAAATGTGCACCTTTCAAAAAAGTGCTAGCTCTACTTGCTCATTTTCACTTCCAAAATTGTAAAAAAAAAAGAAAAAAAAAAAAGAGCCAATAACTTTTTATTTACATTTTATGTATTTGGTAATTCATTGCACTTTTAGAAGCTGGTATTGTCTAGTTTGGCAAAATTCATTTTCCCTATTTTAATAGCTGTCAAGGATAGTGTACTTTTTTAAGACAAATTCAGGTTGATTTTTTGGAACACAAGGGAGCAGTCATTTTAATTTAGTAGTGCGCTAAGATCATTTAAAATTTCCAAAAGTACAATATCCAAAGAAATTTCAGCCATATTACATGAAAGTAGCACATAGGTATGCCAACATTCTCTCCACTGTGCATGTTTAAAATGCAAGCAACTTTACCTTACATACATCACTCTCTCAAAAGTACATAATAACTGGTGAGTGCCACCAAAACTAGTGTTCACATGGAGCCTGCAATTCTGACTATAATTCACCTGACAGATCGAGTGTTGTTTCCATATGGATCAAAAGAAAATTTAAAATTCTTTATAGCACGGAGATGAAAAGTCTGAAGTAGCGTCCCAATTGCCTGTTTAATTTTCAATGACATTTTTTGGACTGTAGGTTAAGGCCTCATATATCATTGAAAACAAGTCATGTGACTGATTACGATTCTTGGGCCGATTTTAACTATTTGTAAAAAAAAAAAATTTCTTCTATTGAAAGGAAATAATTTTATACTGCACTTTAGAAGCCTACAAGCAAGGAAAACATTAAATACACTCTTTATTTCAGTTTTTCTATGTCTTAAACGAAGGAATGCATGTCACGTGGCAATAACCTGTCCAATCAGGATTTAAAGCACCTAATGGATGCAATATCTTCATTTGTGTCGAGGTGCCGAAGTCATTTCAATTTAGATTTTTTGTGGGGAACTGCAGGAAAAAGTAGATCTATGACCGTAAGTTTTGATTGATAGAATGCTCTGAATTGATTTTACAATATAAACAATAGTTAGTCGATTTTTATTGCAGTTAAAAAGGCAAACATTCGCAAAGTAATACGTATGAAGGATTGACACCATCGATATATGGGCGCCATTTCTATGGGACTTGATTAAATATGTAGCCCCTGATAATGAAGTGGAATATATCTGATACATAATTGAATTTTGTAAAACACTGAGGGAAAAAAAAAAAAACACTAGTCATTTAATATGGATCATATGGTAGCCTTTTTAAAAATAATATTGGAAGCAAACAGACTTGTTGATCTGGTTACAGCTGGTTAGTCGCTCTTCTCCTAGATTTCGATACGATAGTATCAAGGCCCATCATGTAAGAAATACAATTAAATCCCAATAGAAAACAAGTAATTGTATTAAAATGAAAGTCAATGGACAAATTGGTAAGAGGTGAAACGAGTACGATATATGCAAAGTTGGTTTATACAGTGAAAATAAAATAATTGCAGGAACAGTCGCAAAGATCATCTAGGAATTTTTGTTATTCAGTTTGATGAAATTTGGTTAGAGAAAAGGGTTGAAATAAATATGTAAATAAGTGCACATTGGCTTGTATCATTGCTTACAATTTACCTGTCATACATGCACTATAGTCTGACTCTGCGCCCCGTTTGTTTGTACTACTGTACTGATTTTAATGACAATAACGTTTTAATGTGATAAAAAGTGCACAGAACAAAGTTGATTGAATCATTGATTTATAATTTCTAACCTGACTGATCAGAAGGCATTAATACTGGCATCCCCTTGCACCTTACATGCTTAACAGACTTTTCATACTAACATGGCACCATATTCTTTAGTCCGAGTTTCCTCTGACCCTTGACACCCCATTTTTGATATTTGGTTTTTTATGTTGGGGTGTAGGGTCAGAGTCTATTCCCTATCAAAAACTTGGAATTTGCCGACACCATTTGGTGTCGGCATAGGGTACTCTCCAACTATCAGGCCTAGCAAACTTAAATGACCATACATTGACCCATAATTACATTAAATCGATAGAGAAATCATTTATCTTCTCAGAAATTACAAGCATAACACCGATTTTGTCTTTAATCCGTTGTCAGACGAGACGTAACTACAGCGTTGATGAATTTTGACCTCGTTCGAACCATTTCTAGTAGAAATGCTAGTCACATGACTAACCAAATCTCGCAGCCGATATGCATACACGTCATAGGTCAAATAGTCACATGATAACAACAAAAAACGCGTTTTCCCATACCCTTTGTGGAAGACGGCAAATGTGTCACCTTCATTGATAACTGATTTTATTACATCATATTGTAGTTCTTTAATATTAAAATAGTATCCCTTTTCTTAAAGTATCTCATTGGCAAGAGCTTCCGTGTAATCGTCTTTACCTGCCATGTTGCAATATAGGTTTATGCACAAAACCTTCCATTCCAGTATTGCAGAAAGAAGACAAACTCGAAAATATTGAATGAAAGTCACGCAATGTATACAATAACAAGAAAAAAAACAGGTATTATTCAACTTATTAATTGGGATAACAGCAGCCCGAAACATGTCGCTGTCGCATCTTCCTGGAAAGAGGCTGACTGATCACGCAGAAACTACATGTCAACGCACTTTGTTGTTATCACGTGACTATTTGATCTCTGACGTTTATGCACCTTGGCTGCGAGATTTAGTTAGTCATGTGACTAGCAATTAAAATGGTGCGAACGAGGTCAAAATTCATCAACACTGTAGTTACATCTCATCTGACAACGGATTAAAGACAAAATCGGTGTTATGCTTGTAATTTCTAAGATAAATGATTTCCCTATCAATTTAATGTAATTATGGGTCAATGCAAGGTCATTTAAGTTTTCTAGGCCTTATAGTTGGCGAGTACCCTATGCCGACACTAAATGGTGTCGGCAAATTCCAAGTTTTTGATAGGGAATAGACTCTGACCCTACACCCCAACATAAAATAACCAGATATCAAAAATGGGGTGTTAAGGGTCAGAGGAAACTCGGACTACATATTCTTTAAACTTTGGGCTAGTTTATTTCCATCAGAAAACATGATGATGCAGTTATTCCTATTTGGTAACTGCTGGATAATATCGTAAATTACCTTAACGTTGAGTTTGGAATTATATCCCTTTGCACACATTATAAACATAATAATTAAACCACTTGTTAAATCCATGTAAATGGGAAAATTGTTGTCATTCTTTTCTTTTGCTTGATTTGACATTGTAAATATTGATAGCAAAAGATATGTATGTAGGTCTATTGTTGCGCATCAATTCCTTTGCTGAAAATGGACTGGTCCAGGAACTGTCAATCATGCCTGTCTATAATATTGAAAATGTTCTTAAGTATAAAATGCATAGAAGATGACGGTGTTAGGGTCATTCTACACTTGTCAGGTTAGAAAATATAAATTAATGAATGAATTAGCTTTTTTCCTTGCACTTTTTATCACATTAAAGATTTTCATTATTGAAATCATGGGGGTTTTACAAACAAACTGATTGATATACTCCGACTACAGTACTCCCCCTCTTATACAGCCACCCCTTCTGCACCGGGAAAGTAGCCTTATCTGGCAGGTGGCCTTTCCAGAGGGGAACTAAATTTTTTGTGAGAAGTATATGTATGTAGTAAGAAAGCTTCATTTTTCAAAGAATTTAATATCTTCATTTAAAAGCAACATTAAATAGTGAACGGTTCTTGTGCTATAGTTGACTTATTTCAACTGAATTTGCATTAAGTCTTATTCTTGGCATAAGCGTGATATGCGAGCGGATGTTGCACATTGCAGAACCATTCCAAAACGTCATTCAAATCTTGGTACATACGCAATTCCCTTTCCATTTGCTCCATTTTCCCACTGCTGCTAAATGACTTATTGATTACGATGTTATTTATTCGAGTCTTTTCAACATAAAATTATTTTATTCTAGTCTTTTCTAAAATCCGAAAATTATACATAAATTTGTTTGACCAGTCCTCCACCTCACCCGATATCGTAGACTATAATAACCGACTTTTTCTGAAATAATCATTTACGTTTTGACATGTTAATATTTGGTAATGAGTTATTCCAATGTTGCTAACTGTATGCGATTTAGTTATGCAGACCATGCATTTGTTGAGCAGACGAAATGCTTTCTTTGTAAGAAAGCCACAAGTTGTGTTGTCACCTGATTTTTCAGTCTTTGTCTAGTAACCTGTTTCTTTTTTTAGACAATGCTGACCATGTGATCTTGACCTTACCTCCAGTTATAATCATCAATGTTGCAACTACAAGACTGATAAAACAATTTTTTCTGCATTTAAACAAGATGTCATATTTTTAAAGGCAACAATTGTCACCTGATTCATTAGTCCCAGCCTGGTACCCTATTGTTTTTCCATTTCTTGCCAAAAAAGGCTTGGGTATATACCCAGATTTGATCTGAACAATAGAACATCCCAGCCATTAGGATTTATAAACTTGACAATTGTTGGGTAAAACCACAATTTTTTGAAAGTTGACAAGCTCAACATCTTGCAAAGGGAAGACAATGAGGCTATCAAGCCATTTTCCCTCAGACTTTTGTATTGTATATCAATACTGCCACTTCTCAGCTGTTACTACAATTAATAAGTGTAATCTTAACAATTATCATTGGATAAACCAGACATATTATGATAACAGACAGTAAGGATGTACCAATTATGTGTATGTAACTTTTTGTATGGATAAAATTTTGAGTCTTTCTCAGCTTTATGGAATAAAGGTGGCTTCTCCTGAGGTGTAAATGATATAATATTAACCTTTGTGGTACATATACATGTACAACACTTTTTTGAAGAACAAAAACCTGAGTCAGAAAACAGAAATCAGATTACTTAACACAATTAGCAAAAAAATTGTTAGGAATCCATATTACAAAATAAAATGCAGCTGTTTGTGAGAGGTAAAATTTTATATTTTTGCACAAATATGCTGGTCCCAGTAGCCAGGTGACCTTTTGTGAGGGGTAATTTTGAACACATTCCTTTGTGCCTTCAGATTCTGGCCCTAAGGAGCGGGTAGCCACTGGTGAGGGGGCGTTTAAGAAGGGGACTACTCTGTGTGTGTGTGTGTGTGTGTATATATATATATATATATATATATATATATATATAGATATATATATATATATATATATATGTGTGTGTGTGTGCGTGTGTGAATAACAGGCCAAATTTAAAATTTCATCTTGGGTTAATAAATATGAAATTTTTGTGTAGGTCAAAGCATCAGAAACAACAAATTAGCAAGTAATGTCAAAAACTAGGTTTTCAGTGAAATTTTGCCTTATATAAATGTATGTTTAATTCTTTTGAGTCTTGACCTGACACGTTTAATAAAATATTTTCATAATAACTTTTCATCTAAACAAGATATCTCCATGAAACTTGGCAGTCTTATAGAATTTTTCATGTAAAATTTAAATATCTGCAGGCAGTAACATAAACTATGTCCACTAGATTTCAGTGTAGGGAAGAATATAAGGGGTTAAAAAAAATAAAACTTTCTTCTACAAGACAATAAAGATACTGGAAAAGATATTTTTAACACATCATTTAATTAAGAAGTAAACATTGCCATACATTGTAAACAGTTAATCAAATTTTCTGTGCTCTGAGAATGCACAGTGACGTCCATAATCAGAAAAATTCAGCAAATGTATAATTCTTTTTCTTATAAAAGTTGAAAATTTCTGTCACAATTCCTTTTGACAGTTTCAATTTCTTTTTACAAGATTTTGATGATATTTTATCAACACTTATGCCTGTATTTTAGTAGTAAGGTCCAGGATAATCCATACTCTATTTTTGCAATGAAAATGAACAAACAAAATGATTTAATGAACAGTTAAAAAAAGATATGTATTTATATATTTAAAAAAGATATAAAATTGCTGAGCTGTACTTTCTCATGGTATGAAATATAGATCTGTAAATCGCATTTTTGTTCTCAATTCATACCACCTATCATTGCGAGTAATTTGGTTAAATTTTTACAGATGTCATTTTGTTATTAAAATGTTAAAACATTTGCATACAATTTGACATTTGTATTTGGATAAAAGTTTTGAAAGAGAAACAACGTAAAATAACTCAAGAGTAAATTTGTTAAATCTACATGTACATGTCAGCTTCAGGATGATCATTTATATGACAGTTTACTCTATTTCACAAAATATTTAATAAATACAAAATAATTACTTACCAATACAGAACACTTTAACAGTGTACATAAATCACAGCATTTTTCATATGATCCCCGATTATTCACATCAAAGTTATGTTTATCCTTGTGGATCCAATATGGTCTCTATGCGTCTTATAGTGGTCAACTTGTAAATTGTTAAAAATTAAATGTGGGTACTTAAATATATACGTTCCGAAATTTGGTATTGAAAGTTTAAAATATGTATTTTGTAATGGTATATTGAAATTTTAAATATAATGTTCATGAGTTGAAAAACATTAGCGAGACATTAAATGACTATTTTCTCAACACAGGGTCTTCATATGCAAATTTTCAAAACACCATTGGAAAAGTCATTCAATCCTTATTAATATTCTAATACCTCATTAATATTCATGAGGTTCTAGTGACCAGCATTTGCAAAACAAGCACATTGATATTGACTTTAGCACATAGGAAATGGCATTATCTGAAAGCTGAGGATTTTGATAACTGATGATTACATGAGCATATGGTTAAACAATAAAATGTAAATATTAATTAATTTATATGCATTTGTAGATAATTCAAAAGCCTTTTAAATAAAATTTATTTCATAAAAATGTTATGAATATTGATTTTAATACAAATTTAGCACACACAAGAAAAAGTCTATTTTCACCCAGTTTACTGATACGGAATAGGCACTGTCGGATGTTGCTTTTAATTAATGAAACAGAAGATAACCAGACTGTTCTTGAGGCATAATTTACAAGGGTCAGGGTTTGGTTAGGACTTGTATACAAGGACATTTTGAGGAAATGTGTCTTGTCCAATCCAGAATTCACAGCTTTAATTGATCAAAATTTACATTTATTAGTGTATGTCCAATACAAAAGCCAAATCATGTGTAAAGCTTGTTTTTATGTTTTATTCATGTGAAATTAAAAATTGAAAGGGATTGGTAACATTTGCCTCCTTGCTTTCCAAAGAAACCTTACAAGGAATATGTAACATGACAATCCAGGTATTTATTCCTTTTAAATGCTTACCAGTGTGAGTATTGTTTAAACTAATTATTATAGACCAAATGTATCAAGCAGATTTTATAATATTTTGTATCAGTATTACAGTCCTACCCACTTATATAGACATCACTTATGGCGACAAGCAGCTTATCTTGACAATAAAGCAAAGTCTCAATCCTTGGGTCTACTATTACTACCAAAAATTGCCATGCTTATGTTGACGTTGAAATAAAAAAAAAAAATGTTTATATCAACAGAATCCCTTGATCCCAACTTGAACAAATCTTTTTTATGTCCACAACCTGCCAGTTCCTACCCATTCTTTGTTCAACAATTGATCTTGTCACTAGGCTTTAATTTTACCACCTTATCATTTATGTCAGGCAAGTGGCCAGTTCCTACATGTAATTTATTCAACAAGTAGTTGATCTTGCCAGCAGGCTTTAATGTCCAGGTCAGGTTTTATGTCCACAACCTGCCAGTTCCTACCCATTCTTTGTTCAACAATTGATCTTGTCACTAGGCTTTAATTTTACCACCTTATCATTTATGTCAGGCAAGTGGCCAGTTCCTACATGTAATTTATTCAACAAGTAGTTGATCTTGCCAGCAGGCTTTAATGTCCAGGTCAGGTTTTAAAAAACCCTCAAAACAAGCTTTTGTTTGGTCCTATAAAGTTGGCCTCTTGCGGTGACTTAAATAAAAGCAATTAAATCTAATTGGATTCTTGCATTTTCCAAAGTGCTGTGAAAGTTTTCTTTTTTACTTTAATTTTATTTACGCTACCAACAGCAGTGTAGACGCTGATTAAATTTACAGTCTCTGGAAACTAAATATCTGGCTGTTAAGTGAAGTTGAGAGGGGCATCATGCAAAGATGTCTGAAAAATTTTAAATGTATTTAGCTGACATTGTTACAATATTGTATTATAAAATAATTTTCTTTTAATACCTCATTAGCACATGTCAATGTATACAATATTATGCCTTCATTAATCATACCAGTCACATATCTCTTGTTTGCATATCTTTTGTTGCTTTTTTTTTTCATGATTGACTTCTGTAACTAAATACAAGTACTGTTTAAAGCAACTTGTTGACAGATGTTCATTTCCTTGTGAATAGCCCCATCCCCTTGGTAGCCTCAATAAGGATGGGAACATACTGACCAAAATCTAGGTCAATTTAAGTACAAGTACATGTATTTGAAGCATGTAAATAACTGATAATGTTGTAATGATTTTCAAATCAGGATGTGACCATGCAATATTTTATGGTGGATTTTATTACACAAAGGTAACAAAAATATAATTTGTCAATATACAAGTGTCTTTCTTGATGGTTTTGTCTTCATGTATAGTGGCATAGTGGTCTAAAGGCTCAGGGTTACCAATCACTACCATCTCACCTGTGCAAGTCTGCACTTTTATCAATAAAGCAGATGAAATTTCTGACATCCTAATGGAATTGTCTGCAGTTTTATCAATAAAGCTTGACAAAATTTCTGACATGAAATCACCGTAACGAATTTATAATCTATAAGAATTTATAATCTATAATCGTTAAGGTGATTACATGTAGGAAATTTCATCGAGCTTTATTGATAAAACTGCAGACTCCTGTGGTTTAATCTTTTTGCCACCCTCCCGCCCCCAAACACTTATTTTGACTTCCACAATTTTTTCTTAGGTCCAAGCATATTATATGGGGTAGCACTAATGAAAACAAACTGCTAGTTGCTACCAAAGGAGTCTGACATTTTGTCTGTTAAGTACCTTAGATCACTTTAATGTACTATAACTATATGTATATTCATTAAACAGATAAGGTGATTTTGTGTGGTCACAGATTTTGTTGTACTTTATTGACAAAATGTCAAGAAGTAAAAAATATAAGTTCTATGAAAGAAAAGTCCTAAATGAATCACAGTTCATATCCCGATAAAATTCTAGATGGATACATGCCAACCATTAAGCTTTTGGTGTAATCATTATGATTTTCACTAAATTATGCCTTACGCATAAATGTATTTGGATTACGTTTTTTCGGTGTATATCCCCCTACCAAAAACTTTAATGGTTTGATATATCATCCCACTAATCGCACAGACCATATTCTAGAAAGACTGCTTCTGTGTAACTATGACATAAAAGTAAGCTTGTCTGTGGACTAGCAGTGACTTTCCAAAGTATTATATTCTATTTATAGCAACTGCACTATTTTCAAGAATAGTACTTTAACCCTTTCATCACAGCGGTCCAGGGAAAGTAAGCTGTCAACACTATGGACGAGTTTTCAGTCTGGGGCAGTGTTCTTTGTTTATGTTATAGTACCCGACTAATCAGTCTGGGGCAGTGTTCTTTGTTTATGTTATAGTACCCGACTAAATATCTTTCAGGGTACCTCTAATAACTTCCATCTGGTAATGTAGATGTTATATTTGGATTATCTCGTGAGTTTAGCTTGTATACAACTAGAAATAACGAACAAAGTAGGAACTTTGAACAAAGTAGGAACTTTTAACGTGTTTTCTGAATGCTGAATTTTGTATCCAAAATGGCGGCGTTTGAAGGATTTTTTTTTTTAGAGGAGAGTTTTCGGAGGATTTAAATAATTTTGACCTGATAAATTTGTTTGACAATGAGAGAAGACTATGGAGAGACAATGGAATGCACTTGTGGGTGACAGTGATGACGATGAAGATGACTTTGAAGGTTTTGAACCAGAGGAATTGTACGCTCCACGTGGGTTTTTTTTTTGGACGAAGCCTGAAAACCAAAGAGATTTGTTTCAGTTTTCTGACAGAATTGGGCACACCTGAGAGTTAGATGACTCCAGGAAAGCTTCGGATTATTTTCAAATATTCTATTCAGATAAAGTTTTTGGAAAAATTGTCCATTTAACAAACTTCAATGCGAAGATCAAACGTGGCAGAAGCGATATAGGTCACTTAGGTGTGTGGACAGATCTCACCTTGGAGATCATTTTGGTTCATCTTATAGAATTTTATATATTATGGACACCATGAAAGAAAGACTTGTGTTGCTACTGTGATTATTCACTAGTACATCTAGGGTCAATTGAACAAGTTTTGAGAACATTCTAAGTTTTCTAAGAGGTAATAAAATAATTACTTGTATTTTACCTGTTGTTACCTGTTTATACCTGCATTTTAACAGTTGTAATAGATATGCACATTTTATTAAATTAGTCATAAAATTTGATTTTGAACCTTGATTTTGACACCTAATTTAGCCAGATATCTTTAACATTGGCAAAGTTATGTTGTTTTAAAGTCCACAAGTCATTTTGCTTTACAACTCCAAAGTTACTTAGTGTTGAGGACTCTATGCCTACAAAGTCAGTGATGAAAGGGTTAAGAATTTTGACCTAGGTTTCTATTTATAGCAGCTGTTTGGCTGAGGAAGGAACAGACTGGTTTTTTAATTTTTAATCTTTGCTCACATATTCATATGAGGTACAGAACCATTTTCCGAGTGGTCTAAAGCGCTGGTGGTTCTTTGGGTTTTTCAGGGTTCTTCCTCCACCAGTAATACTGGCCTCCATGTATAGCCTATCTTGTGCTGAAAAATGGCATTAAACCCAACAACAACAACAGGACCATTTACCATTGTTGGTAAAAGTCGAGTCCGATTGATTCTATTGATGTGTATGTTATGGCAACATGTTTCTCAAATGATTTCACAGATGGATTAGAAAAAGAAATACAGTCTTAGAGATGAGTACATGAATTACACAATTCAGTGTTCCATTCTAGTTTCACACCCATAGCAGACCTGTTTACCCAACCGACCAACCGTATTTGTACGGAATAAAGCCCATCCATACCGTCATACGGTCATTGAACTGAAAATACGATTTGAGGTTGCATTTATTTATTACTTTTTAAAATTTTTTAAGCCGTTTTTCTTTCCGTTTTGTATCGTCTCTGCGGTCCGCATCCGCGTCCGCATTTTGTGCCACGTCACTTATTTTGACATTCTCAACATCCGGTCGTTTAAACAAAGGAAAATGCCGATGACAAGAAAGTTTCAGCACGAAACTGATGATGAAAATGGAAAGTCTAACACAGAAAGCAGCATTTTCTACCAGTTTATTCTACTCTGTGGCTATGCCTTAAACCATCGTCCAAAGGAGAACATTTTGTGCATTGCACTGTTTGCAACTTAGACTTTTCCTGTGCACATGGTGGAAGGAATGACTGTTCACGGCATGTGGAATCAGGAAATCATACAAAATTGAAATCATTAGTGAATGGAAATAGAAACATTTTGTCAATGATGAAAGGAAAGGAAGTCAGTGATCAAAACATATTTCAAAAACAAATAACACGTGCTGAGGCGATTCTATGTGAGTTGATTGCAAATATGAATTTGTCATTGAGTACAGCTGACAAGTTAACGGAAGCAATGAAAAATAATTTATGAACCTTATTTCCATTCTAGTAAATATTGACAAAGATGATACTAGGTTTTATCAGATAAATAAGATTGCCTTCACCTATCTAAACTTATTATTTTCTAAGTGGATGGGTGGTAACAATGTCATAATGTTTTATATCAAGTCGTCCTTAACCAAATAAAATAGAGAATTGGCTTTAATTAAAATGTTATGAATATGTGTGAAGCTGAGAAAACAGAATTTTTAGAGAAAGTAACGGAGGTAAACAACAATAAATTTGGTTATGTTGTATTTTTTTGTGGTTTTTATCACTATAATATGAACAGGATGTTTAAGTCAGTGGTGTTCAATTTCTGCATATTTGTGCCTTGAAAAACAGAATTAACTGAATAACAGCGTCTTTGCAAACTAAGAGTTATTTACACAATATTGTATAGTCAGTATGTCGTGTAATACTACATAATGATAATTATAGTATATTGATAGTATCTACTATTTGTGTGCTGAAAATACTGACTGCGGTCTGAAAATACTGACAGGCATTGCTTAAAATACTGACAGGAGGTCTGCCATTGCCGGCTGTGTGGAAAGGATTTTAATATTGGTTGTAGTATAAACAAAGACACCTTGAATTAGATCATTTTACTAACTCCGACACTAAGGTAACTTATTTTTTACAGCAGTATTTATTAATAATAATGAGGACTTTGAATAGCCACAGATCTCGCTAGGATTTTAAAACTATGACTTTGAATAGCCACAGATGCTAGGATTTTAAAACTATGAGTCCATGACTACTAATTTGGTAAAAATAGCAAAAGTTGCAGTCCCACCAGCAAAAGTTACAGTTTAAACTAAGCCAGAAATCACATACTTTCTTACACTAGTCTACGGTCGCATCCGAGCTATCAGTTATTGCAACTTTAGCACGGTTCTGAATCTCGTTGAATTCGTCATCATTTTTCTGTTTTAATTTGCAAACAGCATTTTGTCCAAGTCTCTTGATTTCGAGTTCGACGAGCAATATTTATACGACAAGAACCGGAAATGAAATCAATATCAGTGTTTACGCTGGGCTTCACCAATGTCACAAATTGCAAAAATGTTTTACATATTGGCTAACATTGGCAAATATTGGTTTTACATATTGGCCACAAAAATATACCTTCTGGCCATATCTTTGTCTACAACATCTTTGGCTGATAAAAACTAGTCTTGAGTTTGGAGTGGAGAAATTCAAGGAACCATGATAGGAAGCTGCAAACTTGGATATAAAAATGTACTTGAATCAATTGCTACATAAACAAATCCTTATTTCATATTGACAAACCACCATAAAAGTTGTTACGTCATAATCCACTTATGCAGATATCTGCCCTTGATACTTGTATACTGTAATATAATCAAAATAGCCATGCAACTGAACAGCTACAATGGATGGTCTCTGAGTGCAGAAACCTGACATGACTACAGTTGACCACATGACAATAATTTAAAAAAACCACATAAAATACCCCCAGAAAAAAGTTTTGCTGCAACTTCAATGAAAACTGATTACTCCTGAAGCACCGATATATAATAAGGAATTTGTTTTAAAAATGTGTAAATGTTTTACAATTCATTTGAGGTTGCCGCAAATGGGTATTTGTTTTATCCTTTGTTTTATCCGTCAAAGGAAACTTTTAGCTGCACCTTCAATAACACATGCACCTTCATCAAAGCAAGGCGGCGATCAGTCGGCAACAAACTAAAACTAAAAAAAGCATTGCTTCAGTTTTCATAGTGATTAGATCATTTATTTTGCAGCAAAAGTTTCCTCCTTGCAACAAAAACGTGTGTATGGAAGACTCGTGTCTGCAATTTTATGTGTCCCAATAAAAGTTTGCATCCAAATATGCGTAATTAAGTGTTTCCAAGATATCTTATAGCACCTAATCTTTAGCTCTAATTGCTTTACAAGATTTGACAATTCTTAAAAATAATAAAAAAAACATAATAAAATGATTACAAAAATAAAAACAAACACCACAAAATTAGAAACAGAAAAACATGCTGTAAATTAAGGTAAGGATATGTTAAAAGGATACATAATTAGGTCATTATGATTGTTCTTGCAGTTGAAATAGATGGGTTTTAAGGGTGCTTTTGAATGAGATCACTGTGTCTAAGTACTGTGGGCAATTCGTTCCATGTTGCTGGGCCCTGGTATGCAAAAGAATGCTGTCCATAGGACTTCAACTTCATAGTGGGAATATTGAGAATGCGAGGCATAAGCAGATGTATGTCAGATAGGAGCCAGGCATAAGCAGATGTATGTCAGATAGGAGCCGGTCAGTGAAATGTAGCAGAGAACAAATTGTTTAATTCAGGATTGTATGGATAGCCAGTGTGTAGGGTTCATAGCAGCGGAAAGGCATGCTCTCCAAGCAGCAGTATTTTGAAGTTTTTGAAGTAGATATTGAGATGAACCAGATAGAATTGAATTACAAAAGTCCAGTCTTGAAAGTACTAAGAACACACAAATGTTTTAGCGGCATCAACTGACAGTTACATGAGAATGGAGTTGATGCGTCTCAGATCAAGATATGTAGCCCGGCATATGTTCATGACATGTTGATGCAATGAGAAAGTACTGTAAAGATTGACACCGAGGTTTCATACTGACTGCTTGAATTTAATGTTGGTGTTGCTGATATTTATTGTCTGAGATAAAGGATGTGAATGGGAACTTTGTGTTGTAATCAGGATGGTTTCAGTTTTATCATCATTCATCAGCAGCTTCCTCAGGGTAAACACAACTGAATTTAAAAAAAAAATCGAATTTCTAAAAAAAATCTCAAATCCAATAGACAAAATTATCATTACAATAATATGTAATGGGATAAAATATAAATAATTTAAAACCTAACAAATAAATTGCATATACATAACGAACCTACTGCATGCATCTTGACGTCATCTCAAAATCTTGGGTCTCATCTCAAAATCTTGGGTCGGAGTCGGCTTTTACACAGGCAGAGGTCTCATAAATGATTATGTATAGTTGGACGAAAATTATTTGTTTGGGACATGGAAGTTCACTTTTGCAGGAGTCCTCTATATGCTCAAATAGCTGGGCCACAAATTCAAAGGGTTGCCACCCTGTTTCAACCACCAGCTGAGTTGTGTTGATCAATTAACCGTTTTAGCTATGTTGGTATTTGTAGTGATAGTTTCGTGGCTATAAGGCTACTAGATGTATATGTTGTTGTAAGAAATAAAAGAACTCGACTCAATAGGTTGGTGGAGAGTTCAAACTCTTAGACTAGCTGCTTGCAAAAATAATCACGAATTTCTCAATTCTCAATTATTTAAAAATTTTCTGTATGGTGCTAGTCATGATATTGTCGAAATGGTCTGGTACTGCTAGTCGTGATATTAGTAGAACTATAGGTGGCTTGGTATTTTAATGTACATGTATAAGAGTAGATTTACAAATGTTTCTGAAAGAAACTAACCAAACTAGAATTTTTCTCAGCTCATGTGTTGTTAACACTGATTTGAATTACCGTTCTGCGTATCATTTTGAGAACATCTTCACCATCAGGGGAAAATAAATGTATTGCACAAAAAGTGAAAATTTCATTTGGAATATACCAAACATTGGCTGTACATTCAGCCATCAAATACTGATATACATCATGCTTTTTTGCACAGTGTGCAACAAATTTTAGTATTGGGCATGGTGGCAGGGACAAAGTGAGGAAGAACTTAGGTAGCACAGAGGTTGAGAAACTACATAAGACATTTTTCAAGTGTTAGAAGTTTTAAAAAGAAAAGTTTGCATATGTCATAATTAGCTAGAGTTCAGTTTTCTGCTCATGTGCCGACACCATGGATTCATGCTACATGCAAGAATAATCACAAATTTCTCAATTCTCATTTTTTTTAATGTTTCCATTAAAAGCTAGTTGTGATATTGGCATTTGCCAAAATGGTCTGGTACTGCTCACCTGTTCAGTGTTTCAGCTTCTGAATGAATACCATTTCCTACAAAAATTTTGGTCTAGCATTCATCCATTGAACATTGATCTACATTATGCTTTTCACACTGTAGTGTGTCATGAATTTTACAGTTGGGAATGTCCACAAGGGCTGATAATGTTGCTTACAATGTAACTGTCATTACATATTACTGTATGACAGATAAGTTGTAAGAAACCATATGAGCCCCTGTGGGCATGTGGCAGAAGGATGTGAAAAAAAGCACACTGCTAAAGCACCTCAAGCAGATTTAAGTTTTGGAGCACATTAAATTAAGTAGTAGATGTAATCATTGTAAATAGTATGTTTGGTTTTTATGTTGGGATTTTCATATAATGCAGTACATTCTGAGTGGATGGAGTTGGTGAATGGTATAATTTTTCACTAATTGTGTTTAAAATTCACAAATTTTGATCCCACTTTTCATTAATTGCGACTCTGGAATTTGGAGATGGGAAGACCCAGAGATGTACATGTTATTATCAAAGAACATCAAGCTTTCATTATCTTGTTCCTTTACTTGTGTAGCTGAATTAATAGTGCATATAACCTTGAAAGTAAAATGTGAAGACTTAGACAAAATGCCATTTTGAAATTCGGTTAAGTATTTGGGGGTTAAAGGGCAAATTTACGAAGATTGTAATGCAATGAAGATTGTAATGCAATGCGACTCAAGTGCTAAAGTTGCTAGATTGATCATTTTGATGGAACAGTAGTCAAGTTTTAAAAAAGTATGTGATTCCTGGTATAGTGTTTGGAATAAGGTCTTTCCTTGAATTGACAAAATTCAGTCTGACTGATAGACAAACAAGAGCTATATGTCAGTGGTGTAAAGAAGTTTGAAGCTTTAACTCTGTGACAACTACTGGTTCTTTTCATCTGGACATTTAACCACTTAACCCTTTAACTACTACAGCTGTTCTGCAGTTTCGCTACTGCTGAGTGATAGCTATCAGTTACTGAGACTATTGATACTGTTTGCTAGGCTGAATACTAGAGCATTGTCATGGCTGACTATGGAAACTGACAATAAAAACGGTTACATTTATATTCATTATTTCATTAGTTTTTGCTGGATTTCAGTGAAATAAAAAGCAGCTTACCTTGTATGATGTCTGTTATTCATATATTTCCATTTTATTTACTCCTACAACAATCAGACAAGAAATCCCCGTCGCGTAAACTGTTTTGAATCGCACAAAATAAATCATCATTTGAATCAAAATCACATACATCTAGTGTTGAAACGGGACTAACATCATCTGATCCATTTACTAAGAATGATCCATTAAACTCTTCGATATTGCTTGCACTGAACCCTTTAAAGTCACAAATATCTGACTAGGAATCCTTTTTTGTTTATCTCAACTACACGTGTTTTGTACATTGCCGGAAATTTCCTTCCTGCGTGTCTAAATTTAACCTCAGCTTTCCAACTGGTATCAAAATGTTCAGTAACTAGTCTTCTCATTGGTTATGATAATGAAAAATAAGTAAATATCTGTATTTTCAACCAATCAACGTTTAGTTAACATAGCAGTTACGTCTGCATATATGCGACACTGGGGTTTTGAGTACAGCAGAGCTACTCGATCATAAGCGACACTGGGGTTTTAAACAAGGGTTATTGATATATGCGTCAGTGGGGTTCAGGAGCTATTTACAGGTGACGCTCAGATGCGGTAGTCGTAGTTAAAGGGTTAATTAAGGTATGCCCAATATGCTTATGGGAGGGGACTGCAACTTTTGCTGGTAGGACTCCTGTTTTTACCCTAATTGGAGTCCTGGACACTAGTTGTAAAATCCAAGTGAGACTTCTGACAGTTCACACACTTTCTAGTGTTTTTTCAGTTTATGGGATGCCAGCAAACTGGTTTATACCTGATTATATTTGAAGAACTATCAGGGTAATGGATGTTAAGAAAACAGTAATTGGTTTTGGCAAATATCGGGTCAAAGGTGATGAATAGTATTTCAGTTAAGATTAGAAATGCCCACTCTATTTCCCATTTCCAAACCCAGTATATCAAGTGGATTCAGCTAAAAAAAAGTAAATTCCTTTGACTGAGGGCCTCAAGAAAGATTAGTTCTTTTAGACTAATTGTGTTACCCTCTTTAAATAAAGTAATAATAATAAAAAAAATAATAATGATAATAATGGGTTTATAAGATTTATGTTGAGAAAGAAGCCTTATGCTGTCAGATATTCAGGTTTTTGTTAAAGAAGCAACTCAAAAAGTTCATTCAGTTTGCTGGTTATCCATTTATCTTGCTGTTGAGACAGTTTAAAAGTTGTCATACTCTATCAATACATTCATGATGACTGACAAAGATGCCAAGTCAAAAGTATATGGTTTAAGAAATTGATTCAGTGTTACTTTTTTGCAACAGTTTGGCTGCTTATATATGACTTCATGTTATATTTTATATTTATAATGTATATGGTATGTGTTGAATGATCATTGATTATAATCGTGTAAAGTAGGCCCTGAGAATCATCCAGCATTCAGCATAGTGTATATGATATGTACTGAATGATCATTGATTATAATCGTGTAAAGTAGGCCCTGAGAATCAGGCCCTGAGAATGTCCATCTTTCAGCATAGTGTATATGGTCTGTGTTGAATGATTATTGATTATAATCTTGTAAAGTAGGCCCTGAGAATCATCCATCATTCAGCATAGTGTATATGGTATGTGTTGAATGATCATTGATTATAATCGTGTGTAAAGTAGGCCCAGGTCCATCATTCAGCATAGTGTATATCTTAACAGTTATTAAACTGAAGCATATCATACAGGTATTTGCTTTTTTTTGTTGTTGTTGCTAGCACACATTTCAACAGATAAAAGTATATGAATAAATGACTTATAATGATGATCCCACTTTTTTTTTTAAAATGGCCCCAATTTTTACACTGGGTTCAGTGGCCCCATTAAAGTCATGTTTTTGGCTGAACACTAGATCTAGCAGATTTGACTTTTAAGTTATGTTGTAAGTTATGAATATAAAACCTTAAATTTTTTCATATTTATGTTTTTGAAGAAATTTGTCTTTGATTCTGATATAAAGCTTTGCCTTATTATAATCATCTTGACCTCCATGATATATTGAGAATAACATAGTATACAGAATCATGGCATAGCAGTCCCTATACAATTTTTTAAAAATAATGAGTATATTTAAAAGGAACTAAGATCAAATTTCACTTTATTTAAAACCCATTGTTGTACATTGTAAAATTTTGGATGTTTTGTCTACCTTAGTACTGCATTATATCCAGAACTGAGTTAAATTAATGTTTGTTATTATGAGAGATACCTGTAGATGATTGCAAAGAAAATTTGTCTGATTTTTCTGATGTATGTAATGGTAATACATTTTTTGTGTCCATGCAAATATTTCAAATGACGAATATGCCTGTCTTTGACAGATGCCAAGATCGAACAGAAGACCACGTTCACAGAGTCGAGATTCCTCTTATGAGGATGAGTACAGGAGGAGGAAAAGGAAGAGGAGCAGCAGTCGGTCACATTCCAGAAGGTATTTATCTTTTGTTGTTGTATGCCCCGAAATGACATTTATCAGTGTCCGGAGGCATAGAAACATAAAATAGGTTTTATCATTTTAAAAGACATAATATAAGGCATTTAACCCTTTCATCACTGCAGACCGCAAAACCGGTCAGGGGGAAGTAAGTCCGTAAACACTATGGGACCGACTTTTCGGTCTGGGACAGTGTTCTTCTTTAACATTATAGTACCCGACTAAATATCTTTTGGGGTACCTCTAATAACTTCCATCTGGTTATGTATGGATGTCCAAGGATGTCCAATTCCTGTTTTAAAAATGTGCTTACATAGAATAGTTTGCTGAAATTTCAAAGAAAACATTTGAAGCACCAGTTGTTATGAAAATATACTTAGCAAATGGAAAAATTTCTGTCTCACTCATGCAATTATTTGATGTTAACACCACAATAAGAAATGGGCATTTGTCTCCAAAGCTGTCCTTTAGCGGTGATTACAATAACTCATGCACCCTTAATCAAAGAAAGGAAATCCGTACCAAATTTAAATAAAAGTAATGCAGTCGAAGGTGACTGTACTGTGAAAGTTTCCTTTTTGCAGGAAAAACTTATGTTTACAAATGGGATGCAGGGTTCAAGCTAGACTTAAATTGTAGGTGACTTCACCTTTTGGTAAGTACAGGGAGAAGTGGATGCTAAACTGAGAGAAGTGAGACCAAAGCAAGAAATGCGAAATATATATAAGATACAATATATATATGATAATGCATCGATATATGCCTAGTCTCCCGAATTGTTTTGGAGTCTTTTGATTTTCGACCCCATCTTTTGATCTACCAATTTGCCGACAAGATCTCCCGCAAATTAAATAAACTGTCAAGCATAGGTATTTGCGGCTAAAATAATATTCAATACACTGTTCATGACTGGTGTAATCCATCAATCGAGACATTTGTCTTGTTTCCTTATTTCTCTCCACTCCATTACACATCATAACGAAGTGTAGGGGAGTAGAGAGAGGTCAGGGAACCAGACTATCAAGTTATTACAATCAGAATGTTTTCTGCCTTTTCCGTCAATTCGAAAAATAAATTCTGATATAATTCGTCCCTATTGAGAATTGCATTCTGAACTACATTTGCTCACATGGCGCAATTTGGCAGTGAAAGGAGACACATAACAATCGGAATATCGTCAGCCTGTGCTGTTGTACAGTAAGTAGTGCACTCCGCCAGAGGCGAATCACCAAAGAACTGATGCATATTCATACAACTGCTTTGTGGCTATTATTCATTACTGGTTAGAGACCAATTCTCACCACAAACCAATTGCCACCATAATAGTAACTCTGTTAATAATAATTACCTGATGCTTTTTTTCAATCGGGCTTGTCAGCTATAGTCACCCTTTTTATTTTTTAAGCAGGTACCAAAACTTTGAATGCAGTCGCGAGTTATTATTAATATGACAACTGGTATGCGGCGAGAATTGGTCTCTAACAAGTATAGTTATTTGACTTAGTTGTACAATCTGCAATTTCGTGCTTATACTTAATGAGAAAAATAGTCGTTATGCTAAACCCCCGGATTTGGGCCCAATCTCCCTGATTTTGAACACAAGTCACCCTGATTTGCTTCCAGATAACTTGGCATGTATGGCATATATATACATACATACAGGGGTCCTGCAGGTCATGGAATCCTGGAAAAGTTTTGGAATTTAAAAAATAAATTTCAAGGGCCTTGAAATGCTATGGAATTTGTCAAAAACTTGCAAAGTTTTGGAAAAGTCATGGAATTTGTGACAATGGAGTTAAAGAAATTGATTGCTTCAAATTTCATAGAGCACCAAAAACCGATTAAATAAAATGATAAAATTACAATCGATAAATGGTTTCAATTCATATAATAAGAGTAAGTCCCCCAAATGGAAGTATCGCATGATTTCCGGTGTAGTTCACTAAATAAAAGAAAGCAACTGGAAAGTAACGTGTTTTGTTAATATTGTAAATAGGAACACATAAAAAGACTACATAGAATTGTTTCCTTCTTTCTTTTGAATAAAAATTACATTGATCATTGAATTATGACATGAATTACTACATAGTCAAAGTGTGCTAGCCCAGGTAAATTTAAAATGTACATATTAAAAATATTTGTTGTTAACTTCTTATTTTAGATTGAAAGATGTCATTCTTTATGTTCATTTACTTGACAGTGCAAGATAATGCGGTCCTTGAGTTTTATGAAATGGCCCTGGAAAAGTTTTGGAAAAGTCATGGAATTTGTTTTTGTTAAGTCTGCAGGAACCCTGTCTTTACTTTTATTAATTTTAAAACCCAATTTTTAATTGGCACCAGGTTAAATCCTACATGTACTTGAACACACATGCACACAATTTTAAGCCAGATGAAAGGTGGAATTTTTCCCCATTAATTTTCAATTTTACAGCAGATCCTTACCTAAAACTGCATGTTATGGAAAATGTATCCAATCTTAGCAATAAAAAATTTTGTTTGTGTTCCATAAGAACAAGATAATCATTTTTTAAAATCTTTAGTCAATGCAAACAACATTTTCTGTACAGTTACAATATTTACAATTTAAAAAACAAAACAAACAAGCATGTGATCTTGAAATATGAATTGGCAACACAAGGCATGTTTAATAGGGGAGATAACCACAAAATTGCACTTGATCAAGCAGGTTCTGTTTAGGTTATATCCCTTTTGCTTAACAGTTGAGATGACCAGTCAGTCTTTATATGCATTGCCAGCAACATTCCAGGTTGATGAGCAACATGTTTCTACTTTTGCAGTGTTTGTTATTTATTACAAGTTGAACCATGGTTATACACAACACTTTTTGCCAATAGGTTGCTTTTTTTTCTTCTTGGAAAAGGTGGAAAGTTTCTGATACCAGTCCATTGCTTTTAAAAATTTGATATATGCCCAGCCCCCCCCCACTCATCCTTGTAGGTATATAAAGTTTTTCATGTGAAATAATTGTATGATTATTTTCGAAATTATTGCACAAATTCATTCAAAGCAATATTATCAAACTTTTAACAAGAGCAAAGCAATTTTAGTTATGTCATATCAAGACTACAATTGTTTTCATTAAATACCCACAGGCTGATCCACACTAAGCATACATGCCAACCATTATGATTTTGGTATAATCGGTACACTTTTTTTCACAAAATTATGCCTTACACTTTAAAAATATCCAGATTATGCGTTTTCAATATATACCACTCCAAAAAAATGAATAATTTGTCTGGTCGTTTTTATTAACATTCAAATAATCCACAGACCGTATTATAGAAAATACGGCTTCTGCCTAACTAGGTGATAAGGGTATGTTTGTAGACTGGCATGCACTTTCCTAACAGTGTTATGTTCTATTTTTAGCAGCTGCCTTATTTCCAAGAATGTTTGATCTAGGTTTTTTTTTATAGCAGCAGTATGACTTGGTTATGAGAGAACATACTGTTTTTCTAATATTTAATCTTTGCTTGTTGATTCCTTTTTCTAGTTCATATCTGGTACATAACCAGTCTGTAACTATTTGGCTCTAAAAGTCGAGTCAGATTTATTCTATTCGATGCATGTGTTAGGAGCAAACATGTTTTTCAAATAATTTCACATATTGATTAGATAAAGATGAAGAATGGATACAGAGATGAATACAAGAATTACATTGCAGGCTGTGTGGAAAGGATTTTAATATTGGTCTTTGTAGTAAAACAAAGAAACCTTGAATTAGCTGGTTTTACTAGCTCCAATACTAAGGTATCTTTTTTTTTTTTTTTACAGCATAGCTCAATTGTGGACACAAATTTTATAAATGCGGGGGCGTTGTTTACTAAGTTCTTAATAGAACAGGGACTACCCCTAGCGGTAGAAGATGCTAAACCTTTGTTCAAACTGATGTATTTTATGATTTTCAAAATTGCCAAAAATATGCATGTGCAAGAATATAATCATCTGATATTGTTAGGTATTTAAAAGAAGATCTGAATCACTTAAAATTGCACAGGCAAATTGGACCGTTTGGTAATGCCACAGACAGGTGTAGAGATTATGATGACAAAAGTTTTACTCAATCTGTTTAAGAAATGCTGACAACGAAAAGGGCAAGAATCAGCGTGCTCTTCTTTTATCAGAATTAACAGTAGATTTGCTTGATAATGCTTTGAATAAACATAAGTTGGCAGAACTGTATGGGGTTCCAGCTGATAAAGCATCAGTAATGACTGCAATTCCTAAAAGAGTTGCATTCTATATTTTGAAAAATGTCTCCACATTGTACATATCAGGTTGTCCCTGTCATTTGCTGCAGGAAAGGTTGCCAATAAATTAGGAGAACTTCTGACATTGTACTTTCAGTTGATCTGCGATGGCACCATATTTCCCAGCTAAAAGACCCAATAACTGGAAGATATAAATTTTCTTTTCTTTGTAAGGTTATGAAAAGAATGTTGGTTTTTTATGATTTTAATGCTGACTGTGAGAGATTTTTCACTATTGTTAACAAAAATAAACTGAAATCAGATTCTGGCTCAGTAACAAGGTTTTTGAAATGCTGTATGAGAGTCTGTTGCTTTTTAAAGTTAAAATGCTACATATGAAAACTTGAAGCAATTATTGATGTTAAAAGACTAAAGGGGGTAAATAAATCATGTTGGACATATGCTGATTGAATTTTATCCTGCTATATTTGGATTACTCATTTTCTGTTCAGATCACTCTTTTTGTCACTTGGATTACACTTTTTCCTTTCCAGGTGTTTGGATTATGTTTAAGTACAGTGGAACCCCGCTATAACGCGCCCCGCATTAACGCAAATTCGGATATAACATGGTCGTAGATGGCTCCCGAAATTTCGTATATTCATTCACACATGGAAATTTTTTTTAAAGAAAAGTAAAAAAACAAAAAAACAAGAAATTAACTTCATTTTGGGCATGAGATTAGTTGTGACTTTAAAAATAATATTTTCGTGGCATGGTTCCTGAAATTTGAAATTCATTTACGTGTATTTTTATGGGACCATGAAAAATATTTGTTTAACGTACGAGAAGTAGTGTGTAAAACGTTTATTATAATTTGGTGGAAGAATTTGCATATTGCTTTTAATAATAAACGATCGGAACTTAACAATTTATCAAGGTTCTTTAAGTGATTTTGGAGAAGTGATCGTGTATGAATTCTAAAATAATAAGATATATATAATGTACGAGAAATAGTGTACAATGCTTGGCTTCTGAAATTTATCAATTTGAACAGGTAGTGGTGAAGCTCCGTATCCCACTCTAGAAGAGAAAACTGGTTTCAGTAGGTTTTTGAATTGTTAAGCCAAAAAAACATCAGAAGTGTTACTTATTATGGATCCCTGAGTAAAGCCAGTAAATCGTCTTTGTGATTGTCTTCCGTGAATTCTGTAGACAGACGTTGCTCAAACAATAACGGACATGGGCTTCTTATTTAGCTGCAAACACAGCCAAGCCGCAGACCAAGCGGTGGTTGATACAAAAGTCGCACAATTTAATAAATATCAAAGGACGAAAGCCACCGATATGTATACTGTGCTTGGCATTGTGGTCAAATAACAAACAGTTCAAAGTAAATAATATCCACTTTATAATCTGTAAATTAAAAGGGCTTGAAATTGTACATCCATTTGGCTTAATTTTGTTTTAAATAAAAAGTGATTCATAACCATTGCAAGCCTTCATTACTTAGTTATCGAGCTTTATCTGTGTACGTTGTTTGCTTATATATAATTTTTTTTTACTGTTATGGAAAAGCAAGTTCAAAAATGCAAGTCATTTTCTGCTAAAGAGAAACTGTATGCCCTAGATCAACTAAAGAAGGGCAAACAAAAAACTCAGCTTGAAGACGATATACATTTAGCAGAAGAAGCACTCAAAAAAATATGAGCACAGACATCATGATATCCTTAACTTGTATTCAATAGATGACATCTGTCCTATATATGAACACATATCGGATGACAAAATTTTTACAAATGTCGGGAGGAAGAATGAAGCTGCACAATCAAAACCTGAAACCAGTGATGATAATGATGACGATGGCACACCAACTCCCCCCACCAAAAGTGTCTGAAGCAGTAGTATATTTAGAAGCAAGTTTAAGGTGTCTGGAAACACAAGATGTTGACAGCGTCAAGTCATTCAATCAAGAAACACTCTTGACTTTGCTAGAACCCAACAGTTCGTAGCAAAGAAACAAACATCATTGAATATATTTTCAAGAAATGATGAAATTTAAATTTGGGACCACACTGACTTTGCACTTTGGGCAACGATTAATTTAGCAGTTTTCACATGCTTTTTTTGATGTTCACAAAATCTGAAATAAAAGTCATTTGCATGCTGAAATCATGCTTTGATTGTTAATTATTCTTGCAGTTGTCGCATATGATAAAATTTTGGCAGTATGAAATTTGTACAGACACAGTATGTAGACCGGGAAAAGCTGCATGCAATGACCGTACCATATCAGACAGCAAGTAAATGGTTTCAATAGTTTGTTCATCCTATATTTTACGCAATGAATTCAGACTATTACAAAATTATTGAATATTTAAATCTGTACAATTTTTAATGAAATTACATCCATTTTGGATGAACTGTATGCCACGACAGCACAGTAGCATACAGTGTTGATACACTTTTCATGATATAGCGATAGTCTGGCATTATCGGTCAATCTTTATTATCATTCAAACAAATAAAAATTAGTAAATGTTTTTAATGCACAGTAATAACCTATAAATATCTTAGCCAAAGCTTATTTTGAATATATCTTAATTAATGCAATCCAGTTAATATTCATCTGATGATAAGCAGACTTTTGATCATTGTACATGTATACACGTACATGTATATGTTCTCGGAAAAAAGTTAAATATTGTAAACCCCACATTAACGCGACCCCCGCTTTTAACACGATTCAATTTTATGGACCCCGATCATCGTGTTATAGCGGGGTTCCACTGTACTTGAATAAAGTCTGTTGTTGACTTTCCCAGAAGAGATACTAAGATTGACAAGTTAGAAACAATCTGCTAGTAAATTGGTTTCCACTGAAAAGTGTTTTCCTTAATGTAATAATTGACAGTTCTACAAGTACACTAATAGAATTAGATTTTAGAGATTTAAATTGAATAGTCAAGTTTTCATGCAAGAATAATCAAGTAATATTTTCCACATTTTCATATTTATCTTAGCAGAGAGAGCCATCATTCCAGGAGGCGCTACAGAGATGATTATGACGATGACTACTCAAATGGTAGCTATCGTGATCGATCTGCAACACCAGACAGAAGGGGCCATCGCAGTCGTAGCCACAAGTTTTGCGAGTCAGACAACAGCAGTCACTACCATTCCAGACACAACAGCCACAGCTCCAGTCGAAGGCGTCATAAGCACAGCAGGCGGCATCGACGGAGTTACAGGCACAAGAGAAGGTCTACTTATAGTTCTAGCTCAAGTCGGGTGAGTATTATTCCGAGGGTGGAAAGACAAAAAAGTCTACCGCCGGCGAAAGGTACTAGTGCAGAGTTTTACTTTTTCTATGTTCTTCTATGATCTAGCTCAAGATTATACCTGACCACTGGGTTTGTTACAATCATAACCCAGTTATGAGAATTGATTCACTTTAAATCTTGAGAAAATCAAAAACACAGAGTAATAGTGGATATCATGATAACTTTGTTTTATGGTGAGATTTAGTGTTCACGTTATTAATGGCAGCGTTGTCAACACGGTTAAAGTTTTGTTTACAGCATTTAAGGACTAAAATTATTTATACTGAAAAGCATTAAGATGTGGATGAGGCTGGGTTCTGCAAAATATTTTTTAAAAGTTTTCGTTCATTTATAGTTTGTTTCCCCAGGTGTATTGTAATCTTGAGCAGCTTGGACAGTATATTTTAATAGAGTTGATTCAGTTCTGTATGAAATACTTTTATTAAGACAGGGTGGGGGTGAAACTTAAATAATATATATATATATAATCCTTTAGTTTAAACCCATTAATTTGGTAACAGTTACAACAATCGAGGAATTGTAATTACATACAGGAAATCCTTTTTACCATGTTTTTTTGTTTTTTTAATCATCTTAACACTGGTAAGTATTAAACACTGCTGTAATTACATAATTACAAAAACATCTTTGTTTTTTGTCATTGCAATGTTTAGAATTAGTACTAGATATGTCCAAACTGTTTTGCTGTGAGGAAGAAGGTATACCCATCTTTGAGAGTGTTTCTTAGAACAATTTTTATTGAGCCAGTTAAAAAGTAATTTTGTACCTTAGTATCTGTTGAAGAAAATTATAAATAGCCTGTATTTTGCTAAGGTCATCAACATAAATCTGAGTATCTGTTGAAGAAAATTATAATTGGCCTGTATTTTACTAAGGTCATCAACATAAATACTTAATGTCCTTAACTCGTGGGTAAGCATTATTCTATTAACATTATTTATCTACATGCCCACAACACATTGCCATTTGCCTCACTAACTCCAAACTGTCATTGTCCCATTGAGTTAACCAGAGAACATCCAGCCATAAAATGCCATTCTCCCACAAACCCAAATTGTCATTGTCCCATTGAGTTAACCAAGGGACATCCCATCCTAAACTGGCATTTTCCCACAACCACAAACTGTCATTGTCCCATTGAGTTAGCCAGGGGGCATCCAACCCCAAACTGTCATCGTCCCATTGAGTTAGCCAGGGGAGACATCCCACGCCAAACTGTCATCGTCACATTGAGTTAGCCAGGGGGCATCCAACCACAAACTGTCATCGTCCCATTGAGTTAGCCAAAGGGGCATCCCACCCCATACTGTCATTGTCCCATTGAGTTAGGCAGGGGGCATCCAACTGCAAACTGCAGTTGTCTCATTGAGTTAGCCTTGGGGACATCCTGTCCCACACTTCCCAGGCTTCCCCTAATTTTAACAAATTTCCATATCATTATATGTAGTCTGAGGGATTTCAGATATTTCCATGACATTGTATCCAGCACTGAGGACAAAAATTACTTTCTATTATAATAGTTTGTCTTTAGAGTAATCTTGTTCTACATGAACTTAACTTGTAATTGCAGATTAAATTCTTAAAAGCATTTGCAACAATGTTCACACAAGGTCTAGGATATTAATAAATTATAAAACAAAAATTTACTTTTCGACTAACATTTTTATTATTTTTTTATGGGGAATGTGTGAAAAATAACTTAACTCTATGCCAGCTGATATTAAGACTTAAAGTTTTGTTTTGTCCTCTTGTTGAATGATGGATGTAAAATATCTGTACACAACATGGATATAGCATTGCCTAACACTTTTGTTCATGTAATACATATCTACTTTTATTTGTTAAAAGAGGTTAGCTATGATGGGCTGCATGGGGAATAAAAGGTAGAGCCTTGTGCCTTCTGGTTTTATTGCTACCTTTAACTGATCTGACACCAATTAGTGCTGCCCTCTTTCGATAGAAATGTGATGGCCTGTCTTCATATGGGTAAGGGGCTTTATATTTACTAGTCTTCCAGCAACTTGAAAATTTCATCAGATTAATATTTATTTTTTTCATCTAGCCAATTTGACAGTTCACTTTTAACACATTAAGGGTTTGATCAGAAATTAGAATGGTCTTGTGTATCACTGTTTTTAGTAATGATCGCAGCTGTTTATCTTTCTTTGGCATGCAAGGGGTTAAAAACATAATTGAGCTCATTTTCTCAGGTGGACCAAATCAAATAACTAGTTGTTGTAGCAAAGGAATGTTTATTATTTGGGGAATTTAAACTGATGTTGTAAAAAAAGGAAGCATTGAATCCAAGAACATAGTGAACAATCTTCACCATATACATTAATTACTGTTGCTAATTAGGGTTGTTGTACAGTATTGTCCCAAATATCGTTTGAATTCGTGAAGTTTCTGCTATGTTAATTACTACTATAAATAGCCATTTAATTAATATTAATAAACACACATGCATGTACATACTGTTTACAATAAAGAAAACGACTATCATGAAATGTGAACAAAGGATTATGTCAGTGTTGGTAGGTTTATGGGTGAGTATGTTGCAGTGATTTTGTTTTGTACCACAGGAATTAGATTTTTTTAAAATTCCATTCTAATCAGTGTGACTTGTAAAAGATTTTGATATATTGAACCTCTTTAATCCAATATGTTTGGATAAATTTGGTTGTAAAATTAGTTAAGCTACACATGGAAACAAAAATCTACAATTTCAAAAGTGAAAATTTTCATGATTGTGGCAAAAAAAAAAACCTGCTATAAATATGGGCAGCATGGATTCTAATTCACAGTTACCGAAGAACTACATGAATGATAAAATTTACATTTCAGTGTCCTGAAGATTGCTGAAAATAATGATTGAATCTTTCAATTGGTTTTCAATTCCAGAATTACATATGTATAAAAGAATATTGTTATTCGCTAATCATGTACTATACAGTTTCATGAAAATATCAAGTTTCATTCAATAAAAATAATCAGGTTGTGATTCCATTGTTTGCACAAATGTTACAGGTGTTCATAGACAACAGTTTCTTTTTTGGCAAATGTGGAATTTAAGAGTTTGTATTAAAATAGCCACAGATTGCAGAAACAGTTGTACAAATCTTTCAGTCTTAAATCGTGGGTTCTTCCTAACAGAATGTGATAGGATAGTCTGTAGAGAAAAAAGTTCATCATACACAAGATTAGAAGTGTTATGCTAAACTGATTGTGTGAAATTGTGAATCTTCCTTACTCTGAATGAATGTGTCATTTTCCAAAACTTTTCTTGTATTATCACTTTTCTTAATTTTGCATTAATATGTTAATCCTAACCTGAGAGGTCAGATAAATGTTCTGGATCCCAGGTTATATTGAATAATCCTGTCGTTTCACCTTGTACATTTATTATTTTCCCCTGCTGTTGTGCAAATACTGATAGTTGCACATCTGTTCCCCAGTCTTGAATTGAACCTGACATGGGTCTTTGATCCACATTGATGGGTTACTGTGACCTACATCTGTCTGTTCAACTCTGAGAGCTGCTTTTGATATCTACTCAGTAGTTGTTTACTTTGTTTATTAACTAGATGACTACCCCTCAAACAATTTGTTTTCAAATTTTCATTTTTCAGATTAAAACAATGTAATTTTTTTATATCTATCCAACAAAAATATCTGAAGATTAATTTGTAATTGTAAGATTTCTCAAATATTTGGCATTAAAAATTCTGGAGTCCATTTCCAAAGTGAATCTAATAATTAAAAACCATTGGATATCCACCAAGAAACTGGCTGGAACAAGGAGGATTCTTTGATTGTAAAGCACATTGTGATATCTTAAGAGAACTCAGTATGACTGCCCAGTGTTGGAATGAGTAAAAGGAGGTAGCACGTTTCCAGAGTATGCTGCTGTACTACCATTTCAAGGAATCGGGGGGGGGGATTAAACATCAGTTTGCATACATCCATAAGTTGTGCGAATTAGTTTTTTTATGTCAGCAGGTTTTACAAGAAAGGAGTGATAATACTTGTGTGAGTTGTATTTGGAGCAGACAGTGCTTGCTTAAATAAATAAGAGGACTGGTCCTGATTGAACTGAAAACATCTACTTTTAAGCCAATTGACCAAATGTAACATCTCTCCATATAAAAAAAGTGTTATTTTGTATAGAACTGATTAAGATGGGCTAAAAATGTGATTGACATGTTGGGTGTTTATTTGAAATTATACAGGTAAACCACTGATTTTCTGGATGGTCTGGCACCTCCTTTAGTCTTGACAGAATTTTAAGAAGGCACTTGATATTCCTACACTGCTAAATTAGTTTACTTTATATGCTTAGATTGGATTGTTTACACTACAATTGTCAGCTGAACATGTGTTTATAGACATATCACTATCTTACAATATGGAAAATGTCATTTCCATTCAGCAACAATTTGTCTTGCAATTTTTGATGGGTCATTGTGAAATTTGTGTACATTTTGCAGACATCACCCAAAAAATGCACTTTTTCCCACGTTTTTTGTAAGAGTTGTTGCCCTTTCTGCTAAAGACTTGCAGCAGTATATCATCAGATTTTGTGATTGCAACTACTGTTGTAGTTTCTGTGTTGTCCATCTTTTATCAGTCCCTTAGCACAAGTTTGCTTTTGCCTAAAATAGTTTTGGACAATTGCCATGAAATTTTTCACATTTATCCCTTGTCAGGTTGATCATAAATGAAAATGGTATCAATCCGATGCCCATTATGATCTTATCAATACAGGGTTTTCACTAGTTAGAATATCTGGTTGGTCCTAAATAAAAATTGTGCAAATCCAAGAGCACCACTATTGTGTTATGGTCAACATCAGATTTTATTACCTAACTTAATGATGTCTAGTAGGTCCACATTATGTATGGCTGTTGCACTAGCCATCTTGAAAAACTTGTCACTACTTGTCCTATAAAGCTGGTCATACAATATTGTATTTCGCAACAAATGACTTCTTGTGGTGTCTGGTTGATCCTAAATGGAAATGATACCAATCTGATATCCACTAAAGCCACCACGCCTTGCTACGATTGTGCCTCCACAATGGAAAATAGCATGAGGACTTCTTATGATCATAAATGTCTTGATCTTGTTGTTAATGGTGCCAATCTGACATCAGAATGTCCACCATAGAATCAAGAATGTCAGAGATGGTGTTGTACTCTGCAGCTTAAAAGGAAGAAATTGTTTCTTTGAGTTCTAGAAGTTCTGTTAGACTTTACTTGCATTATTTTCAAAAGAACTGTGCAGGAAAATGTCATAATTTTAGAGAAATTATCCTGGGAACCTCCAGATTCTATTAAATCATGGGTACTTGATCAAAGAGAAATTAAATGTGTTCAAACCTGAATTTAAGTCAAATTTCTTTTTTAAAAATTTGCAGTGTTTTATAAATATCACAACCTAATGTCACCTGATATAAAGTCATATGCTTATTTAGAGCTTGAGCTGTGTAACACTTTCATCATGCAAAAATATTATTCAAGGTTACAACTGATCATGACTGTTGTGTGGCAGGAACAAATAACCAGCCTGTTATTTCCACTGTACCATACTGGTGGTTCAAAGAGTTGTGTGAAAAAAATTGGATTTAAGTCATTTATTTACTGGAAAAGGCAGACTATTTCTTTGCACATGAAAAAGTACAGTATTTGCAGCTCAGTCCTCTAGGATTGTCAACTTGAAAACAAAGTCAGTGCTGCCTTTATAAGCAATTGCAGAAAACTTGTATACAGTAAACAGGTACTTTATGGCTCATGTTATTACCTGGATTTTTATCAGTGGGCGGATACCAGTTACAATCCTTAATTGTGCACATTTTTAACTATAGGCTTGTCCCAGTTGTGACAGAAATGGTAGAATGTGCCTGGTGATGGTGCAAATTATTCACCATTTAAATCCAGTAAATGCATACTCTTTTTTGCCTCCTATTCTATAAATACTCCAGGGTCTCAGAAATCATTTAGAGTGCACCAAATCCCCAGATACTGTACCCTGTTGGCCTGCTTTTAAAACTTTCTGTGAGTTGTACCAAATCCATTCTTATTTTTGTTCTGATACATATTGATTTAATTGAATTGACAGTATGTTTATTGTTTAATGGACAGTTGTACCTTCCCTTCCAGTGTCATTAACCAACCAGCCAGCTAGACATAATTTATCTGCACAGCTGTGTATAGTTATCTATTTTCTGTACACCTGTAATTTGGTTTCATAGACTTTGGACAATAGCTATCTCTCTTAGACAAATTGATGATGAAGGCATAGCATAAAAAAAATTCCAGTTTTTCCACTCGTAACTTTTGAAGGACCTGATGGATTATGGATTAAACTCAGATTTGGTATGAGGGTTGGTCGGTTGAGGTTGATCATCAGTTTTAAGGAAATCTTATGGAGCTTTTGGACTTTTATGATTTCTTCTCAGTAACTTTAGCAGGACTTTGCCCAGTTGTTGGATGAGTCTTTATGCTGAGAAGCCATATCAAGTATGATTTATTCCATTCAATTAATACTTCGACCATTGTCTCTTAGTTTAATTATTTTGCCAGGTGCTTCTGTGGTGTATGAAAAGGCTACTTGTTTCGTAACAGTTTTAAAAGTCAAGCTATTTTGCATTTATGTGGAATAGTTTCAACAGAGAGAAAGAGAATAGAAAAAACACTGTCGTGAGTTACTGTACAGGTGCTGGGTTTTTCTAAAAGTAATGCAGCATGAAATTACAGAAAATGAAATTATAGTTTTAATGAGATTAGACTTTCTGGCTGATATGTTATCAAGATTACAGTAACAAAAGGTGAGATGATTAGTTTTTGACCAGTGTTTTTTTGCATTAATTTACATGAATGTTTTGATTGGCACAAGTAAGATAGAACAGTATCTTCATGAAATCATGTGAATGGGTTTATGGTTCATAATAAGCGGCTCTTGTTTCCCTCCTGGTACTACCAGATATTGATCAAGGAATTGCACAAGGGATTTGGAATTTGGAATTTTCAATTTTGACAGCAGCCTTTTTCACCATGCTGATGTTGAGCAGAAAGCAAGAAATTCACCAAATTTATTGCAGGTACATTACATTCTCAGTCCTAGTTTCTCTGGTCCCTTGCAGCTTTAACACAGTCACTTACATGTGGAGTTATTAACTATATAGCAGTGCTGCTGCTGTTGCTATATTTAGCTCATGGAAGTGGAGTTTTCTAGACAAGCACACATGTACACTAAGACCAGTTTGGGGAAGAATTATATTTGATCAGTGATGACTGGTGAAATAGCTGCTGTAAGCCAGCCAGTCTTGAGGTTTGGGATGGGGTAGGAGCCCAGCTTAACTACTGGTTGCCTGGCATTGCCAGCTGCCTGCCTGACTACATCACCATAACCACTACTCTGGAAGTACATATATACATGATGTAGATAAAGATAGATAACTGACATTGGAGAAGTTCTAACTAACTCTTTACAGAAATAGGAGAGAGCCTGCTGCCTGGAGCAGGCACATCTTACATTTGATTGGAGCTCATGTTGGCCTGTGGAGGGGGTTGTCTGACATACACTATGTTCTATTTAGATTCCTCTATGCAGAATCTGGAGGAATTCCAGAAGTTTGGCATTATCCCCAGTCTTCCCCAATGCTGCCATATCTACAGGCAGATATTGGTGCTGGGATAGACAAGCACCTGTAAAATTTGGTGGTGGAGGAATGATGTAGACTGTATTATATTTACATGGAAACATCAGAGATATTTTGATTGTGAAATAACCCATCTTCATCACCATCATCAGCTTAATTCCATTTTACTGGCTAATGTTGGAATTTTGTACAATAGAGTATAAGGGTTGCAAACAGACATTGTTTGGGTGGTCAGATACACCATATTGTGGAAGTTTTTGAATGTGTTTATTTCATAGGATCACTTTTATAGGAGTTATTCTTCTTGCCTTAATGCTCTAGTTAGCTGGCTCCTTAAGGCCCATTTTGGATGTAGTGAGGGGGGTAAGATGAGAGTTGATGTCCTATCTGCTGCTGGAACCAAGGAATGGAGAGCCATGCCTGTTACTGAATTAACCACACATCAGGCAGGACAAGGGAAGTATAATGGGGAAGGTGAAAATGGGGACAAATTAACTGAAATTCAGGTATGTAATACCAGAAAAGGTTAAGTTCAATATGATGCAGTTCATTGGATTTATTCCAGTATATAGTAAACTTGTTTAGGAAAGAATTGTTATAAACAATTTCCAATCTATTTGAATGTGTGATATAAAAACTTAATAATAGTCAGAAATAAATTTATCAGAAATTATCTAGAGAAAGTTTTTAATCTTTATGTGGGAAGGAGCGAACCAGATGGCCAAAGATATTTATCTAATGTTATTTTCCTGTTATGTTTGCTACATACATATATGCATGGCAGACAGAAATTAGTCAACTAGTCAGCTCATTCTTGACACCTGATACCAAAGTATTGTAGAGATAATTTCACACCAATTTATGTAGTTAACAATGCACATAACATCTGGGCAGTTTTAGGTGGTGAGCAAAAAACACAAAATGGACAGCACAAGGCATAGGTTTTTTTTATTTTGGAGAGTTAAGCCAATCCCTTTTAGATAATGTGCTTTAGATTATTATCATCATTCAGTATTAATGGTAAGAGGCCATTGGCAGGGTCAGCTTGTAAAGTGAGGCACTTTTGTAGAGAATGGCAGTATTTGTTCACCTTCTTGTCATAAATTGACCATACCTGATTTCTTTTTCAGTTACTAAAGAAAACTATATTACCCCATGTTGCAAAATAAACCCAATCCTTTTGCTTCTGTAATGACAGCTATACTATAATTTAATAGTGAACTTTTGAGGGAACTGTTAAACACATTTACATTCATGTAAACATGTTAGTTAGGATCAAATAAGTTTAGATTAATTTTCATTTCTGTGATTATGTGGGTCAGATCATTTTCAGTCTAATAAGGTCAGATATGATTGTTGTAACTGGAAATTCTCTAGATTTGTTCTAGAAATTAAGATCAAATTTCCAGCATTCCTCTGTTTTGAATTCAAACTGAGCTCCAAACATTCCACAAATAGAGATTACATATAGGAAAGACAAAATACATACATATACATACACTATGATTCAAACAGTTATAATTGTATGTTGACTCTGTATGCACTTATGGCTGGAGGAAATAAATTAGACTAATCCACACTCACCATTCAAGTATGTCAATTTAATGTTAGGTTGTCTGCTAGCAGACTATTGAGGAGCCTTTGTTATCCTCTCTTGTGCATTGACTGCTGTAATCAGTCTGGTTTTTCACTCCATGCAGTTAGAGTATCCTCATATATTCTCTGGGCCTAGGGACTTAATGCCTTCTCTGGGCCAAGGGACTTAATGCCTTCTCCTGGGCCTAGGGACTTAATGCCTGGCTCAGAGAAGGGCCTAGGGACTTAATGCCTTCTCTGGGCCTAGGTACTTGATGCCTTCCCTGGGCCTGGTGGATACAGAATACACCTGATGACTTTTGTTGGCCAAGGATGTAAAATACATCTGCGGATGTAGGATGTAGAATACGCCTGATGTACTTTCTTAAGAGGTGACTAATTGTGGTAGCAGCTGCAGTAGTTGGTGTATTCAGTTTGCATCCACGTGGTTCCAGGTTCAAACCTGGTCATTCAATAAGCCCAATACAGCTAGCTTGTTGTCTCCCTGAGAATGTCATTCTACTTAAGTTGCCTTGACATTAAATGTCTGTGTTCCTGTGCCATCCACTTACATAGCAAGACAGAATATGGTCATCTGTTTTGAATCTTAGAAGAATTTTGGTAGACAATGTTTATTACTGATTGATTCTTTATTATGTAGACAATCTTTATTATTGATTGTGAAATATTCTGTTCCCATTGATTGTATAGATAATCTGTTTGGCAGAAAAAATTTTGGTCCAAAATTTACCTAAATTTACCTAGATTTTGTTATATAGGATTACTTTCATTGATAGCTTTATAGCTTGGTATAAAGTTAGGGTTTTGTAGAGAAGGTCAACATGGCTCAAGGGACCAGGGTGACCACTATTGCATATTGACCACAGATATTTTGCCAGTATAAATCCATCCAGAAGTCTTGATAAGTAAATTGGCTTATTCATTCATAACCTATAAAGCGAATAATTTCAGCTTTAGCATTTATTTTTTAGTTCATTTTGTTAAATTTTGGATAATCCAGCATGTTGGAATTGATAGTACTGTTTGATCTTTGAGAGATCACTTCCAAAAATGAGCCAAATAGTCAAAAGCATCCAGGGTTAGTCTTTGTCACTTTCTCATGAAGACTACTATTAGTATCATGAAGTTCACAAAATAATTAAAATAATAATTTTGGAGGTTTTTAATCTATACAAACACATTCTCTTGTTAAATAGGGAATTGCATTAGGACAGAGAATGTGTTCTTAGTGGAGAGTTGCTTCTGTAATTAATGGTTAACTATTTGTAGAGAAATTATGTCTTGTTAGCACTTTAGATGAAAGAAAAGGCTATTGCAATCTTGTTTGGAGTTTTTCTTTACTTATGGAGACAATCCATAATTTAGTTATTTGGTTGATAGGTGAGATGTTACTTGTGTTATTGTTTTGATATCATAGATGAGTTTTGTATTAATGTAAAGTCTTATTTTTATCTAATTTGATTGGTCAAACCATTTAGCTAAAAGATTTTCTACCCCACCACTACCCTCTGATAATGGGGAGATTTATTATTTAAAGAAGGGAATTGCCAAGGAAAAGTTAGCAAGTATAATGTTCAGTTTTGGCACATTCTGTCAATTTTCTTGGCTTGATTTTTGGAAATTGCAGACCATATGATTTGGCCATAAGCCTTGTGGAAATGACTTTGGTTTAATATATTTAGTGGAGTTGATTGGAGAACCAGACTAACCTGACAAATACCTCACTCACTTTTAACTGCACATATTTCATGCAAAATGTCTAGATCTATCCATTGCATACAGAATTTTCCTTAAATGGTGTCCTACAAGTGATTTATGTGCAGGACGAAAGGGACATTAAAACATCTTAAAACATTTTAATAATACATTAGAATCTAAAGAAATATTCATTTTTAATTTGGAGGGAAAAACAGGAAGGACAATAGTTCCATTTATTGGACATTTTTGTTTCTCTGAGTATGTCATGGCAGGAGAGGTGATATCCATTGCTACATGAAATTGAATGAACTACATCATGTGAAAGAATGAAAGGAGCAATAGGTTTGGAACAGCAGTTTGTGAATCTGTACTAATTAAGTTCTAAGTTTAATTTGCATTTTCATTTAATTTTAATTGAACTTCATGTTTTCCTTTGCTGCATCAGTCCTGAACTTGTGAACTTTTTTGAATTCAGGTTTTCCAACTTGACAATAGCTGTACTTGATATTTTGTTCTATTTTATGGAAAAACATCAAATGATTGCTGAGATAGTTTAGGGTTGTCAGGTTTTGAATTGGCATGAAAACTGCAATTGCAAAACTAAATTATACATAGTTTGTGCAAAATAAGGAACCTGGGTTCCTGTCTTCTTGAAAGTGAAGGGAAGAGATGGAAATGCATTCATAATCAATGTTGAGGTAACCAGTGTAGATTTTGCTTCCTCAAGTAAATTAACAAGTAAAGAACGTTATGTGTCTGTAAAATTATATTTTACTTGATGAACAATGCTTTTCTTAAAAATGGGTAGGAAGTCCACAGATAATATCAGCTGGCATAGACAATCATAAGTATACATTGTACTAAATTAAATCAATTTTTAAATGCTCTGAAGTGTGAAATAAAAATAATGTGCTCCAGACAGCTCATTGTGGTAAAATGTTGATTGTGAAACTTTAGGAAGCCCTCATCTCCCTCTCCAACTCTCAAAAAAAAAATCCATTTCTCATCCCCACCCACCCCACTCATTTTGGATTATTCAGGCACAGATGGCAGTTACTTGTAAAATTTGTATGAACTCCATCTTCCTTTGCAGTCTCAAATACTTGGTACTTAAGTGTTACTTGGTACTTAAGTGTTACTTGGTACTTAAGCAACATATATTGTTGTCACACGACATCATTATTGGGTACTATTTTATTTAGGGTTGGCATTTCTTGAGTAAAGAATGATCTACCATTTTTTCCATTATTTTTTTTCTATGTAAAACTAATGTAGAAATTCAATATATCTCTATAAATATCTGATAAAAGCAAGAAAACTAAATAATTATGGATTTTGTATGTTGCACAGAGGGTAAGTCATGACTGTTCAAGCATATTATTTTTTGATAGTTTTGGTCTCAGATTTATTAGGACACTCTTTAATAAAGTGTACTTTATATGGTGTATATATTGCACAGTGGGTGAGTTAGGGTTTTGCTAATAAAAGTTGGATATATAGTGCCAGGTTGGTTTAAAATTTGTATGTTTTTATCTATATTTAACATCTGTTTTTTGACAATATCTTTACTTGGCCTTGCCTTCCCTGTTATCTTATCACATATGTGCCCTGAACTGAACCTGTGGCTTGAAATATGCCGCGTCATCTGCCGCATTGATCCGAAACTCAATCTGGGCCGAATTAATCTGTGCTGGTGATATGGTGATTGTTACGATGATGTCGTTGATGATGGCGATGTTGATGGGTTGGCTTGAAATTCAACACCACAGGACCGGAGAGACGCAACCATCAGTCACAGTGAGAGGGCGCCAAGTGTAGAGGATGATGAAGAGGGTCACCTGATCTATCAGGCGGGGGACATACTTCAAGCCCGATGTACTCACCATTTCGTAACGTTTAGGCTACTTCTAATTAGTATTTACTTATACATGTCTTTTTGTATACATTAGATGTTTTATTTCTTAGTTTACCATATGATGTTCACCCTACTACAGTTTTTACACCATTGCAATATTTAAGCATTGGTAGACTTGCAGATCTGTAGCATTTTTGCAATAAGATAGGAAGGTAACTTAACAGGTCATATAGTCTACATTAACACATGCTCTACATTGATGTTGAATATCATTCATGGACATCTAGCTGCATCTAATAGGCAGTCCACATGATACAGCTTGGAAATGTGACTTTCATGATGGCAAGTTGATTTTGTTTGGGTCTTTGTTGGGTTTTTTTCATGTTTAGCTTGAAAAAAACAAAATGGGGTTAAAGCATTAGTCAGGCCTTTTTACAATGCCAAAAATATGCACTTTTATGATAATTGCAATTGAATCAGTTTGTAAATGTAGGAAGGTTTCCATTGGCAAGAACATAACCTAGTTGTATTATTTCTAGCTACTGTAATCATGGTCAACGTAACTTAACATAAACACTCAGACATACACACTGCATGCCTTCAAAATGAAAAAAGACATACACACTGCATGCCTTCAAAATGAAAAAGAAAGATGGATTTTTTATTTTAATTAGAAAATTGAATAATTTGACAGAATCAAATAGGAAATCTAAGACTTGCTGAAATTAAGCAATTCTTTGGAAAGATTTGAAAAAGAAAAGCTGTGAAACTCAAAATCTGCCAAGAACATTGGGACTACAGCACTTCCACAGCAGCTCATTATAAATGAATTTTAAACTAAATGGACATAGGGATTGGAAGGAGGTGAATTAAAAAAATATCATAACATTTGGACATGGTCCTGCAATGTACTTTGCCAACACTTACAATTTCGATGTGGGGTGAGAAGGAAATGGGTCCTGTTACTCACCCATTGTAACTGTCAGGGTCAATGTCTTGCACTGCTTGACTGTTGGACCGCCATCTTTTACCAATAGTCTTAATTTCATTTTTAATTAGACCCTGCAGGTAGCCGAAAAGTAATGAACACAGAAGTATATTTAATGAAACGAACATTGGTTACTTGCATATCTGGGCAAATATTTATTCAGCCAAGTCACAGTTAACTCATGAATGCATCAGGAACCATTTTTACGTCAAAGAAAACAACAAATCCTTTGTTTTGAATTTTGAACTTCTAGTCGAGACTTCTAGTCAGATAAATATGCAATATTCAAGCATTAGATTGAGTTTTTTGATGTAGCTATTACAATACAGATTGAGAGTGCTCAGAGCTATAAATAGCTGCATAGCAGCCTCAACAAGAACTCAAAAAATTAAATAAGACTGTAAAACTGATAGATGGCTTTAAAAAAAATCAAAATAAAAATTGAAGTGTAGAATTAGAAAGAATTGCAATTAAAAAGTTTAATATTGTCTTCAGTTTATCATGCAGATTGACACAGCTTACATTATTTGCTGTGTGATTTGCAACAGACAGCTTATACCATGATAAATATAGATAAACAACATTAAATTCTTTTTTTGAACTTTGACCCTTGGTATACCTAGCAATTAATTTTTAATTGTATGGTCAGGTTCTAAATAAACCTCATCTCCAAGGCCAGGACCTAATTTGTTTTTTTACCTTTGGCTATTTTCACACACACACACCCAAAGTCAAGTGGACTTATCTACTTTTACCCCCTAAAAGTCAAGTAGACTTGACGTGTTGACTCATAAGAGGTATGAATGAACATATAGATGAAAAGCTGCAAGAAATAAATGTGACAGGAAATGTGTTGACCATTGTAACCAAGCACTGTACAGAATAATGTACACTATGGTGTATTCATGGTGTAACATTATTTAACAGTTGGGACCCAAATGCCACAAGACCCTAGCATAAATCTGATTCAAAAGCCTGCAAACCAAGCTCTGAACTGTATTTTCTAACATGATATTGGTCAATAAGACAGATTATTTTGAAAGACAGTTTTCTGTGAATATTAACATTCAGAGTTCAGAGCACCTTATCAAAGCATGTGAAATGTTGCCATAGTATTCACAAGTGATGTTTCTCCAAAAAAAAAAACAATACAATTTTCATAAAATAGCTTTTTACTTCATTGTTGGTGACACTGGTATTTTATTTTGTAAAGAAGGCTTAGTTGCATTTTAATGTACCTTGTTGTGCAGAATAAAATGATGAAAAGTTGAATAAAATTGGCAATATACGCTTTCTCTCAAAACGTTACATTGTCTGAAGTCTTTTCTTAAAGAGATTGCATATCATTGCATATCATCAGAGAAAATTATTAGTAAGTATTGGTCCGAGATCTCATTTATCCTTCCATTGTACTTCCATCATGAAAGCCACATTTTTTTCAGAGCCATGACTTTTAAGTACTTTCCAATGTCACTCTTTAAATGAAAATAATGGAACAATGAAAGAGAGAAAAAGGAAAAATGGTATTTAAAATGAATTAATAATTAATTATGGAGGTGATATTTACAATCAGATGTTAACAAAGTGGATTTAAGATAGGAAAAAATATGACATCAGCTTGAAATGGTCTGTACAGGATATCAATGAAATGGAACCATGCATGTAAAATTTATGACAATGGATAGTCTCCTTTCCGATGTACTTTTGGCTCATTGTAGACATGTGCTTTGCTTTATGATTACCTTTGATTTATGAATTGGCTATCATTTTTTTCTTCTTAAAAATAAATATATTTTGCATGTTGACTAAGAGTGGTACTATCTGGAGCCAATTCTTTTCCTTTTTCAGATGAAGTTGTTCAAACACTTGGAGAAGGAACTTTTGGAAAATGTGTCTCAGTGAAAGATAATCAGAGGTGAGCAGTTCTTGAAATTAATTGTATTCCAGGTGGAAACTTGATCCAATATCACATCAAGACAGACAAATAAATGGAAAATTACAGAATTATTTTATAAAAAGTTTCCAATACTCTGGAACATTGCTCTGGAATGGTATTCCAGTTGAGATTAGAAATGCTCACTCTATTTCCTTTTTCCGAACCCAGTATATCAAGTGGCTTTAGAGATGCAGCAAAAATAAGTAAATTCCTTTGAATGAGAGCCTCAAGGTAGATTAATTTTTAGTTAATTGAGTTACCCTTTTTAAATCAATAATATAAATAATAATAATAAAGTAGTTTTAAGGTAGAAAAGCATTGAAAATCCATGGTTGTCCAGGTCAACCAGCTTTGAAAGTTGGATTGCACACCAGATTGTTCTAGTTGCCATGTTAGATTTGAAAGTCTGATTGTTCTGGTTGCCTCCTAGATTACTGTAATAAATTATTAGACCTGATTGTTCTGGTTGCCATGTTAGATTTGAAAGTTTAATTGTTCTGGTTGCCTTCTAAATTGCTGTAATTAAAATTATTGGACCTGATTGTTCTGGTTGCCTCATAGATTGATGTAATTAAAATTATTGGACCAGATTGTTCTGGTTGCCTTCTAGATTGCTGTAATTAAAACTATTGGACCTGATTGTTCTGGTTGCCAGGTTAGATTTTATTGGACCTGATTGTTCTGGTTGCCTTCTAGATTGCTGTAATTAAAATTATTGGACCTGATTGCTCTGGTTGCCTTCTAGATTGCTGTAATTAAAAATTTTTGACCTGATTGTTTTGGTTGTCTCATAGATACCTTTCCAAGACAGTTGTAATGCAAATAAATGGTTCTGATTTTTCTGGTTGCCTTTTAGATATTGCCCTCAAGATTGCTGTAATAAAAATTATTGGTCCAGATTACACACATTACATTCACATTGCTAACACTCCTGATATTGGAAAGTGTCACACCAGTGTAATAATTCATCTGTTTCAGATCATTGGATAAAATCAAATGTAAAAAAAAACCATAAAATATAATCTTCAATTTTTCTCCGAGTCTAGTTGTACATCAGCTTTCTGGTTGGCAACCCCTGATCATAAACTTATTTATATTGTATTTTTGACTGAGCTTACATCATTAAGGTTATATCCATTGTTATTCATGCTGTGGCTATATGGGATATTTGTATAGGAAAATTCTGCAAGCCAAAATATAGTATGCAGCAATTGTGATTGCTTTGATTCTTTTTCTTCTTTAAACTTGTCATATTTCCTTGGCTGAATTTGGCCACTATCACAGGCTAATGGACAAGTATAATTAACTCCTTAACCCCTGAGCCAAATAGCTAGGCAACCCCCTACAGCATACTTGCAGAGATCACCTAGACCAGTGTTAGTCTTAACAGTATCCATGAGACTTAGCATTTGGCTTGCACATTTTTCCAGAGGATTTACTTGCAGTAAATTTATTTTATTTTTATTTGTTTAATTAGGCTGATATTTGGCACAACATTTCTCAATAAAATTATGTACATAATGGTATAAATTTCATACTACATGCAGAAATAAAACTCTCCATAAAGGTGAAAATAATGTACTTGTCAATTTCTTTCTCTTGCCATAAATAATGCATAAAATCCATTAGGAATACACCCACTCTGATTATTTACACAGAAGTTACGCTTGTCGTCTCTTTTGTAAACGTAACCTCCTGTGAATACCGTTCAAAGATGCAAATATTTTCCTTGCTCTTGAATTACCTTTCTGCCTTAGAATTTTCACTGAAAAATTAAAATGTACAAAAACTGTCATAATTTGTTTTTATTATATGTTTTAAAAAAGTATTACAAGAAAACCAAATGCGCAACAATAATGCATTATTTTTACAATTTATGCCTTGATTTGTTCTCTGTAGCTCCTCTTTGATTCATTACCAAGCACTTAAGTAACTGCAAAATAGGAAGTTGGAAAACCTGCAGTTGATTAGTATTTTTATTAAAATATATAGAGCCATATACTTCTCACTATATCATATCATGTTTGTTATCCAGCTAATTTTACTAAGCTGGCTACTTTGGTGTTTTCTTGCAAAAGATGCTTGGCTCATATTTTCTAAATCTGCTTCTTTGGTGTTGTCTTGGGAAAGACTCTTGGCTCAAATTTCCTGGGTTGGCTTCTTTGGTGTCCTCAGGAAAGGCACATTGTTTCCTTTTCCAGGGCATGTTGTAACCAGTTATGTTTAATAAATCCAACAGCAATACAAACCCACCCAGGAGCTATGTTTATGACCAAACCTGATTGCAAATTCAGATTTTGTTCTGATTGCAAATTCAGATTTTGTTGACACAAGAATAGCATGGCTCTCATAGACTTTTATGGCTTGTAAAAGAAGAGCTTCTGCAGATTTCTGTGTTCAAAATAGAAATATTTGGAGATGATAAATATCACTGCTGTTAATCAGCTAAATGTCACAGTAAACTATTATCATGGAAGTTAATTGCACAGGATGTGGAGAGTTTGTGCAACATAAACTGATAAATAGTTGTGGGTCATATAGGAAGCTCTTCAAAGATATGCAGACTTTTTGTATTATTGAATGCAAAGGGCATGATGTAGTTTCTTATGATTTGGAGGTAAATTTGCTGACAATTGTCAATAGGTTAAGTATCGATATATTGTATGTGCATATTGTATATTAAATCCTTGTTCTCTCTATTTCATCCATCCAGCCTTCATTCCTTCCTGCCTTTAATAGCTCTGACCTGAAGAACTGTTAATTGTCTGATGTCTGTTCCACTGCTAGAAAATGTTTATTATTGCCGTTCTTACTATTTGAATTATTGCCATGACACGTTATCTTATGGTCTGGTTTGTTCTGAAGGAAAATTGTCTTTTTCAAACATCCAATATGATGAACAAAGCCATTATGAAAATCTTGTTGTGGCTACTTTTGAATGGCTGATCATATTGTTAAAAGATTTCTTCTGATGTGCAGTATTGATGCCAAGTTGTCCATCAATGAATATGGACTCAATCTGATATCCAGTATTGATGCCCAGTTGTCCATCAATGAATATGGACCCAATCTGATGTCCAGTATTGAAGCCCAGTTGTCCATCAATGAATATGGACCAAATCTGATGTCCAGTATTGAAGCCCAGTTGTCCACCAATGAATATGGACCAAATCTGATGTCCAGTATTGAAGCCCAGTTGTCCATCAATGAATATGGACCCAATCTGATGTCCAGTATTGATGCCCAATTGTACATCAATAAATATGGACCCAATCTGATGTCCAGTATTGATACCCAGTTGTCCATCAATGAATATTGACCCAATCTGATTAGGGGGTGACTGGATGTGTATTTTGCCACCGGATTCGGATAGTTGGGGCAATATTATCCGGATCCAGATGTCACTGCTGACACGCAACCATCACTGCTTGCAAGCCTCAGTCTACCATATTTTAGTGCAAGGCCCATGGGGTATAATTTTTATTTAATAATTAACTTTTATTAATATAAATTTAATATTTACTTTTAATTACCTGGCAACTATATAAAAAGCTGCAAAACATTGCTTAGTAGCTATATTTCGATGAAAAAAATATTTGTACCACGCTACCACCTATCGATTAAAAAATATGTGCCAATTTGTTGGCTAAATTTGAAATTAGTTATGTTTTGCTAAGTGCTGGACTGCTGGTAAGTTTCAAATTTGTATTGTCAGTTTGTATCGTTCACAAATTACAAGTCGAGCCCCAGATTCACTATGCAGAAATCCGGATTTTTCAGCTGTAGAAAATCTGCAAATGCGGATGTTGCCGGAAACTTTACTATTCAGTCGAGGTGAATGTCCGGAGCAGTTTCCAGTCACAGCCTAAATTTGATGCCATAGTAGCCATCTTTAAAATCTTGCTGTTAATGAATGGACAACATTCACTAGGAGACTGAAGATACCTGGTTAAATTTTTAAAAAAGTTACTCTTCAGACATCCATCACAATGGCATCATATAAATCCATGGTCTTATCATCATTATCGCTATTTAACCTTCTGCATGTGTCCAGTGTTCTTGCTACTAATGGCTGTTGTTACCCCAAATCAACGTAATGGTTGCCTGAGTGTGAACTACTGGACTTGGTGCATATGCGGTCTACATTTTCTGCGTCAATCTCAACCCATGCAAACTATCAATTTAATGATAAATAGAATTAAAAAACTCCAAAAGTTTTGTGCTATTATTTCCATCAACAAATATAATCCTCAGGAATTAATGTTTATATTCACATGTTGATCCTGTTGGGGTCAGGCTTCCCACTAATTTGTTTTGTTGGCATATCTGTTTGTTTCAGCTAGCAATGGCTGGAATACATCTTTGGGGAAAAAAAATTTCAAAAAAAAAATTGTTATCTTGAAGTGAAATGTTACCATGAATATACTGTAAAGTCACCCACATGTACTGGGTTCATGTGTTATAACCATACTGGTGTAGAAACAGGACTTGTACTAATGCCTTATCCTTCATCTTCAATCTGATAATTATAATGTTATCTATAATGTCAGCACTTTCAAATCCTTCAAAACTTTTATCCGAATCATCAGAAAAAAAAAGAAGGTTGACATTTTGTTTATTTCTTTAAATTACCCTTCTTTTCATACTGGATGTAGACTTACTAATAGAACACTTTCATAGTTTTATGTAAGGGCTGCTTTCATTGGCTAAATATTATAATGAGACCGGATATTTGCAATTTCATCTGGTGGAAAGCTTTAATACGAAATGTATTTGTGGGTTTCCCATCCCTTTGCCGGAAATGCATGTACGAGTCACAAAGGGCAGCTTATTGCTGAGAACACACAATAGGTAGCAGGACTGTTTTTACTTGTATGACAGTGAAGAGTTCATTTATTTTGGTCTAATGATAATGGTGTCACTGATGTCCAACATGCTGGCCATTTCTGCCATCTTGGAAAATTTATTATTGCTACACCTTCTGAACAGAAAGTCTTGACGATTTTAGTAGAAAACTTCTTGTGTCTTGCAAAAAGATTAGGCTCAGATATTCAGTATACAGAGATCTTGGAAACACTTAATTATGCATATTTGGACGAAAATTTTTATTTGGGATGCAAAAAATCATCCACATAGGAGTCCTCCATATGCATGTTTTTGTTGCAAAGAGAAAACTTTTTCAGCAAAATGAATATGTTCTAATCACTATGAAAACTGAAGCAATGCTTTTATTTTAATTTGTTGCTAACTTTGATCAAAGGTCGCTGACATGCTTTGATGCAGGTACACGTTATTGGAGGCACTGCTAAAGACTTTTGAAGGACAAAATAAAAACCTATTTTTTATTGCTGTGGCAACATTAAATGATTTGTAGAATATTGAAACAATTTTGTAAAAAAATTCCTTAGTATATATCGGTGCTTCAGAGGTAATCAGTTTTCATTAAATTTGCAGCAAAACTATTTTGTTTGTTTGTTTTTTTTAAAGTGTGGTTGACTAGTCATTTCACATGTCCATCCTCAGAGGTGGTCGATTTTAGCTTGTCAGTTGCATGGCTATTTTGATCATATTACAGAAAGAGCAATATAGCCCCCTAATTTAAGTGACCAGTCCCTTGCAGTAAGTTAAAATTAAACAAGTACATATATTCAGCCGCAGTACTGGCTAATTACATGATTGTTATTCAGAATTTGCTCATGTTTTTTTTAAACAAATGTGTCTGTCAGCTGGAATTTAATTGTCTAAACCAGGATTACTTTTCATGTTTAAACGTCAAAATAAATTTGCACTGTTTATTTTCATCAAGTCATTGAACAAGTTTGTTCAGATGTGTTTGAATAAAGGAAAAGCGTTAACATATTGCAAAAGCTGATCAACCCTCTCAAAATGTACAGAATATACAAGACTTATTTTATTTTGTATTGTCCCAATATATTTGATAAAAATTTAGGTCACTTGATTCTTGAAATGGTGTTTGTAAATAATGCGTGACATCTCGGTCTTTCTGTGGGTGGCATACATGCCAACCATTATGCGTAGATGTATTTGGATTATGCTTTTTTGGTATATCCCCCTCCCAAAAAAAGTAATTTGTTTTCCCATTTTTATTAATCGCACAGAACATTTTAGAAAAGACAGCTTCTGTGTAACTTTTACATAAAAGTACACTTGTATGTCAATGAGCGGTGACCTTCCTATGTGTTATGTTCTATTTATAGCAGCTACCCTATTTCCAAGAAGACTTTCTATTTAAATCAGCTTTCTTGCTTAGGACAGAACAGACTGGTTTTCTAATTTTTAATCTTTGCTCTCATAGTATTTTTTAAAAATGTGAGGTACAGAATTATTCTGTAGGAATTTGGCAGTAAAAGTTGCAAAAATATTAAACAAATGATTTCACAGATGGATTATAAAGAAAAAACTGAAAAAAATGACTTGGAGATGAATGCATCAATAACAATACAGTGCCATTCTAGGGTAGCTTTGCGCATTGCATGCTGTGTGGAAAGGATTTTACTATGTGGAAATTATTTTCAGAGCATCTAACCAATCAAAACACTCTTGTAAGGGTTAAAATTGTGCATTTTTAAAGTTACATAATGTATTGCCAATGCATTGGATATTCATAATGTATTGCCAATGCATTGGATATTCATAATGTATTGCCAATGCATTGGATATTCATATTGTATTGCCAATGCATTGGATATTCATAATGTATTGCCAATGCATTGGATATTCATATTGTATTGCCAATGCATTGGATATTCATAATGTATTGCCAATGCATTGGATATTCATATTGTATTGCCAATGCATTGGATATTCATAATGTATTGCCAATGCATTGGATATTCATATTGTATTGCCAATGCATTAGATATTCATAATGTATTGCCAATGCATTGGATATTCATATTGTATTGCCAATGCATTAGATATTCATAATGTATTGCCAATGCATTGGATATTCATATTGTATTGCCAATGCATTGGATAAAAAAAGTGAACCTCAAATTTGAATGATATTTTGTTGCCAACCCATTTTGAAGGGTTCTGCACTTTTATAGTTTTAATTTGACTGCTAACTCTGTGTCATTGCTTGCAAGTCTATGCTTCCAATGTCTTTATCCTATTTCCTCAGCTCTCAAAAGGTTGATCATTTGCTTTTCATTTACTCCACTTAAATTATCGGGAAATCTAGCCTTGGACTTTATTTTCTTTCTTCTGCAAGCTGTGCTTGTCTCCAGCAATCAAGATTATTTGGGTATTTGTGGACAATAACCCCCATGTAAAATATATCTAGCGTTTCATAAGGCAGTATGAATACTTGAAGTAATGTATTACACCTGAGTAACTTATAATTACTAAAATAAGCAAAACAGTGACGTAAAGACTGAATTTAAGCAGTTATATACATTAAATATTTTTTTCAGCAAAGTAAAAAATTATTTTCTTGAATAAGCACTTGTTTTCATTCTAATTAACCTCAACAGTAGCATAATTAACTGTGAGGTCAGCATTGTATATGAAAATAGGGGGATTTAAGCAAGAAATATATAAATGATTTTAGTGCATTCTGTTGATTTTTTAAAAAGTAATTTTAGATGATCCTGCAATGGGGCATACCACTTAGACAAGTGTATTTGTGTATTTATCCTTTATTAAAATTCAAATGTAATTGATCTTCGCATCTTTTTTCTAGGAAGGATGAGAGATTGGCTCTCAAGATCATCAAAAATATAGAAAAGTACCGGGAAGCTGCCAAACTAGAAATAAATGTTTTAGAGAAAGTACGAGAGAAAGACCCACATGGCAAATAGTAAGTAGCTTGTCTTTTTGGTATAATCCTATTATGCAGTGTCCTTTCAATGTACACTTACATGAAGCATTAACTGTGTACTGTTTCCATAGATACAGTACACTTACATGAAGCATTAACTGTGTACTGTTTCCATAGATACAGTACACTTACATGAAGCATTAACTGTGTACTGTTTCCATAGATACATTACTTACATGAAGCATTAACTGTGTACTGTTTCCATAGATACAGTACAATTACATGAAGCATTAACTGTGTACTGTTTCCATAGATACAGTACTTACATGAAGCATTAACTGTGTACTGTTTCCATAGATACAGTACACTTACATGAAGCATTAACTGTGTACTGTTTCCATAGATACAGTACACTTACATGAAGCATTAACTGTGTACTGTTTCCATAGATACAGTACACTTACATGAAGCATTAACTGTGTACTGTTTCCATAGATACAGTACACTTACATGAAGCATTAACTGTGTACTGTGTCCATAGATACAGTACACTTACATAAAGCATTAACTGTGTACTGTGTCCATAGATACAGTACTTACATGAAGCATTAACTGTGTACTGTGTGCATAGATACAGTACACTTACATGAAGCATTAACTGTGTACTGTGTCCATAGATACAGTACTTACATGAAGCATTAACTGTGTACTGTTTCCATAGATACAGTACACTTACATGAAGCATTAACTGTGTACTGTTTCCATAGATACAGTACACTTACATGAAGCATTAACTGTGTACTGTTTCCATAAATGCAGTACACTTACATGAAGCATTAACTGTGTACTGTGTCCATAGATACAGTACACTTACATGAAGCATTAACTGTGTACTGTGTCCATAGATACAGTACTTACATGAAGCATTAACTGTGTACTGTGTCCATAGATACAGTACTTACATGAAGCATTAACTGTGTACTGTTTCCATAGATACAGTACACTTACATGAAGCATTAACTGTGTACTGGTTCCATAGATACAGTACTTACATGAGGCATTAAATGTGTACTGTTTCCATAGATACAGTATTTACATGAAGCATTAACTGTGTACTGTGTCCATAGATACAGTACTTACATGAAGCATTAACTGTGTACTGTTTCCATAGATACAGTACACTTACATGAAGCATTAACTGTGTACTGTTTCCATAGATACAGTACACTTACATGAAGCATTAACTGTGTACTGTTTCCATAGATACAGTACACTTACATGAAGCATTAACTGTGTACTGTGTCCATAGATACAGTACACTTACATGAAGCATTAACTGTGTACTGTGTCCATAGATACAGTACACTTACATGAAGCATTAACTGTGTACTGTGTCCATAGATACAGTACACTTACATGAAGCATTAACTGTGTACTGTGTCCATAGATACAGTACTTACATGAAGCATTAACTGTGTACTGTTTCCATAGATACAGTACACTTACATGAAGCATTAACTGTGTACTGTTTCCATAGATACAGTACACTTACATGAAGCATTAACTGTGTACTGTTTCCATAGATACAGTACACTTACATGAAGCATTAACTGTGTACTGTTTCCATAGATACAGTACACTTACATGAAGCATTAACTGTGTACTGTTTCCATAGATACAGTACACTTACATGAAGCATTAACTGTGTACTGTTTCCATAGATACAGTACACTTACATGAAGCATTAACTGTGTACTGTGTCCATAGATACAGTACACTTACATGAAGCATTAACTGTGTACTGTGTCCATAGATACAGTACTTACATGAAGCATTAACTGTGTACTGTTTCCATAGATACAGTACACTTACATGAAGCATTAACTGTGTACTGTTTCCATAGATACAGTACTTACATGAAGCATTAACTGTGTACTGTGTCCATAGATACAGTACACTTACATGAAGCATTAACTGTGTACTGTTTCCATAGATACAGTACACTTACATGAAGCATTAACTGTGTACTGTGTCCATAGATACAGTACACTTACATGAAGCATTAACTGTGTACTGTGTCCATAGATACAGTACACTTACATGAAGCATTAACTGTGTACTGTTTCCATAGATACAGTACACTTACATAAAGCATTAACTGTACTGTATCCATAGATACAGTACATACATGAAGCATTACCTGTGTACTGTTTCCATAGATACAGTACACTTACATGAAGCATTAACTGTGTACTGTTTCCATAGATACAGTACTTACATGAAGCATTAACTGTGTACTGGTTCCATAGATACAGTACTTACATGAAGCATTAACTGTGTACTGTTTCCATAGATACAGTACTTACATGAAGCATTAACTGTGTACTGTTTCCATAGATACAGTACACTTACATGAAGCATTAACTGTGTACTGTGTCCATAGATACAGTACACTTACATGAAGCATTAACTGTGTACTGTTTCCATAGATACAGTACACTTACATGAAGCATTAACTGTGTACTGTTTCCATAGATACAGTACACTTACATGAAGCATTAACTGTGTACTGTGTCCATAGATACAGTACACTTACATGAAGCATTAACTGTGTACTGTGTCCATAGATACAGTACTTACATGAAGCATTAACTGTGTACTGTTTCCATAGATACAGTACACTTACATGAAGCATTAACTGTGTACTGTGTCCATAGATACAGTACTTACATGAAGCATTAACTGTGTACTGTTTCCATAGATACAGTACACTTACATGAAGCATTAACTGTGTACTGTTTCCATAGATACAGTACTTACATGAAGCATTAACTGTGTACTGTTTCCATAGATACAGTACACTTACATGAAGCATTAACTGTGTACTGGTTCCATAGATACAGTACTTACATGAAGCATTAACTGTGTACTGTTTCCATAGATACAGTACACTTACATGAAGCATTAACTGTGTACTGTTTCCATAGATACAGTACACTTACATGAAGCATTAACTGTGTACTGTGTCCATAGATACAGTACACTTACATGAAGCATTAACTGTGTACTGTTTCCATAGATACAGTACACTTACATGAAGCATTACTGTGTACTGTGTCCATAGATACAGTACACTTACATGAAGCATTAACTGTGTACTGTGTCCATAGATACAGTACTTACATGAAGCATTAACTGTGTACTGTGTCCATAGATACAGTACACTTACATGAAGCATTAACTGTGTACTGTGTCCATAGATACAGTACACTTACATGAAGCATTAACTGTGTACTGGTTCCATAGATACAGTACTTACATGAAGCATTAACTGTGTACTGTTTCCATAGATACAGTACTTACATGAAGCATTAACTGTGTACTGTTTCCATAGATACAGTACACTTACATGAAGCATTAACTGTGTACTGTTTCCATAGATACAGTACTTACATGAAGCATTAACTGTGTACTGTTCCATAGATACAGTACACTTACATGAAGCATTAACTGTGTACTGTTTCCATAGATACAGTACACTTACATGAAGCATTAACTGTGTACTGTGTCCATAGATACAGTACTTACATGAAGCATTAACTGTGTACTGTTTCCATAGATACAGTACACTTACATGAAGCATTAACTGTGTACTGTTTCCATAGATACAGTACTTACATGAAGCATTAACTGTGTACTGTTTCCATAGATACAGTACACTTACATGAAGCATTAACTGTGTACTGTTTCCATAGATACAGTACACTTACATGAAGCATTAACTGTGTACTGTTTCCATAGATACAGTACACTTACATGAAGCATTAACTGTGTACTGTGTCCATAGATACAGTACACTTACATGAAGCATTAACTGTGTACTGTTTCCATAGATACAGTACACTTACATGAAGCATTAACTGTGTACTGTTTCCATAGATACAGTGACTTACATGAAGCATTAACTGTGTACTGTGTCCATAGATACAGTACACTTACATGAAGCATTAACTGTGTACTGTTTCCATAGATACAGTACACTTACATGAAGCATTAACTGTGTACTGTGTCCATAGATACAGTACACTTACATGAAGCATTAACTGTGTACTGTGTCCATAGATACAGTACTTACATGAAGCATTAACTGTGTACTGTTTCCATAGATACAGTACACTTACATGAAGCATTAACTGTGTACTGTGTCCATAGATACAGTACTTACATGAAGCATTAACTGTGTACTGTTTCCATAGATACAGTACACTTACATGAAGCATTAACTGTGTACTGTTTCCATAGATACAGTACTTACATGAAGCATTAACTGTGTACTGTTTCCATAGATACAGTACACTTACATGAAGCATTAACTGTGTACTGTTTCCATAGATACAGTACTTACATGAAGCATTAACTGTGTACTGTTTCCATAGATACAGTACACTTACATGAAGCATTAACTGTGTACTGTTTCCATAGATACAGTACACTTACATGAAGCATTAACTGTGTACTGTTTCCATAGATACAGTACACTTACATGAAGCATTAACTGTGTACTGTTTCCATAGATACAGTACACTTACATGAAGCATTAACTGTGTACTGTTTCCATAGATACAGTACACTTACATGAAGCATTAACTGTGTACTGTTTCCATAGATACAGTACTTACATGAAGCATTAACTGTGTACTGGTTCCATAGATACAGTACTTACATGAAGCATTAACTGTGTACTGTTTCCATAGATACAGTACACTTACATGAAGCATTAACTGTGTACTGTTTCCATAGATACAGTACACTTACATGAAGCATTAACTGTGTACTGTTTCCATAGATACAGTACACTTACATGAAGCATTAACTGTGTACTGTTTCCATAGATACAGTACACTTACATGAAGCATTAACTGTGTACTGTGTCCATAGATACAGTACACTTACATGAAGCATTAACTGTGTACTGTGTCCATAGATACAGTACACTTACATGAAGCATTAACTGTGTACTGTGTCCATAGATACAGTACTTACATGAAGCATTAACTGTGTACTGTTTCCATAGATACAGTACACTTACATGAAGCATTAACTGTGTACTGTGTCCATAGATACAGTACACTTACATGAAGCATTAACTGTGTACTGTGTCCATAGATACAGTACACTTACATGAAGCATTAACTGTGTACTGTGTCCATAGATACAGTACACTTACATGAAGCATTAACTGTGTACTGTGTCCATAGATACAGTACTTACATGAAGCATTAACTGTGTACTGTTTCCATAGATACAGTACACTTACATGAAGCATTAACTGTGTACTGTTTCCATAGATACAGTACACTTACATGAAGCATTAACTGTGTACTGTTTCCATAGATACAGTACACTTACATGAAGCATTAACTGTGTACTGTGTCCATAGATACAGTACACTTACATGAAGCATTAACTGTGTACTGTTTCCATAGATACAGTACTTACATGAAGCATTAACTGTGTACTGTTTCCATAGATACAGTACTTACATGAAGCATTAACTGTGTACTGTTTCCATAGATACAGTACACTTACATGAAGCATTAACTGTGTACTGTTTCCATAGATACAGTACACTTACATGAAGCATTAACTGTGTACTGTTTCCATAGATACAGTACACTTACATGAAGCATTAACTGTGTACTGTGTCCATAGATACAGTACACTTACATGAAGCATTAACTGTGTACTGTGTCCATAGATACAGTACTTACATGAAGCATTAACTGTGTACTGTTTCCATAGATACAGTACACTTACATGAAGCATTAACTGTGTACTGTGTCCATAGATACAGTACTTACATGAAGCATTAACTGTGTACTGTTTCCATAGATACAGTACACTTACATGAAGCATTAACTGTGTACTGTTTCCATAGATACAGTACACTTACATGAAGCATTAACTGTGTACTGTTTCCATAGATACAGTACTTACATGAAGCATTAACTGTGTACTGTTTCCATAGATACAGTACACTTACATGAAGCATTAACTGTGTACTGTTTCCATAGATACAGTACTTACATGAAGCATTAACTGTGTACTGTTTCCATAGATACAGTACTTACATGAAGCATTAACTGTGTACTGTTTCCATAGATACAGTACACTTACATGAAGCATTAACTGTGTACTGTTTCCATAGATACAGTACACTTACATGAAGCATTAACTGTGTACTGTTTCCATAGATACAGTACACTTACATGAAGCATTAACTGTGTACTGTTTCCATAGATACAGTACTTACATGAAGCATTAACTGTGTACTGTGTCCATAGATACAGTACTTACATGAAGCATTAACTGTGTACTGTTTCCATAGATACAGTACACTTACATGAAGCATTAACTGTGTACTGTTTCCATAGATACAGTACACTTACATGAAGCATTAACTGTGTACTGTTTCCATAGATACAGTACACTTACATGAAGCATTAACTGTGTACTGTGTCCATAGATACAGTACACTTACATGAAGCATTAACTGTGTACTGTGTCCATAGATACAGTACACTTACATGAAGCATTAACTGTGTACTGTGTCCATAGATACAGTACACTTACATGAAGCATTAACTGTGTACTGTGTCCATAGATACAGTACTTACATGAAGCATTAACTGTGTACTGTTTCCATAGATACAGTACACTTACATGAAGCATTAACTGTGTACTGTTTCCATAGATACAGTACACTTACATGAAGCATTAACTGTGTACTGTTTCCATAGATACAGTACACTTACATGAAGCATTAACTGTGTACTGTGTCCATAGATACAGTACACTTACATGAAGCATTAACTGTGTACTGTGTCCATAGATACAGTACTTACATGAAGCATTAACTGTGTACTGTTTCCATAGATACAGTACACTTACATGAAGCATTAACTGTGTACTGTGTTCATAGATACAGTACTTACATGAAGCATTAACTGTGTACTGTTTCCATAGATACAGTACACTTACATGAAGCATTAACTGTGTACTGTGTCCATAGATACAGTACACTTACATGAAGCATTAACTGTGTACTGTGTCCATAGATACAGTACTTACATGAAGCATTAACTGTGTACTGTTTCCATAGATACAGTACACTTACATGAAGCATTAACTGTGTACTGTTTCCATAGATACAGTACTTACATGAAGCATTAACTGTGTACTGTGTCCATAGATACAGTACACTTACATGAAGCATTAACTGTGTACTGTTTCCATAGATACAGTACACTTACATGAAGCATTAACTGTGTACTGTGTCCATAGATACAGTACTTACATGAAGCATTAACTGTGTACTGTTTCCATAGATACAGTACACTTACATGAAGCATTAACTGTGTACTGGTTCCATAGATACAGTACTTACATGAAGCATTAAATGTGTACTGTTTCCATAGATACAGTACTTACATGAAGCATTAACTGTGTACTGTGTCCATAGATACAGTACACTTACATGAAGCATTAACTGTACTGTTTCCATAGATACAGTACACTTACATGAAGCATTAACTGTGTACTGTTTCCATAGATACAGTACTTACATGAAGCATTAACTGTGTACTGTTTCCATAGATACAGTACACTTACATGAAGCATTAACTGTGTACTGTTTCCATAGATACAGTACTTACATGAAGCATTAACTGTGTACTGGTTCCATAGATACAGTACACTCACATGAAGAATTAACTGTGTACTGTTTCCATAGATACAGTACACTTACATGAAGAATTAACTGTGTACTGTTTCCATAGATACAGTACACTTACATGAAGCATTAACTGTGTACTGTGTCCATAGATACAGTACACTTACATGAAGCATTAACTGTGTACTGTTTCCATAGATACAGTACACTTACATAAAGCATTGACTGTGTACTGTTTCCATAGATACAGTACACTTACATAAAGCATTAACTGTACTGTATCCATAGATACAGTACTTACATGAAGCATTACCTGTGTACTGTTTCCATAGATACAGTACACTTACATGAAGCATTAACTGTGTACTGTTTCCATAGATACAATACTTACATGAAGCATTAACTGTGTACTGGTTCCATAGATACAGTACTTACATGAAGCATTAACTGTGTACTGTGTCCATAGATTCAGTACACTTACATAAAGCATTAACTATGTACTGTTTCCATAGATACAGTACACTTACATAAAGCATTAACTGTACTGTATCCATAGATACAGTACTTACATGAAGCATTAACTGTGTACTGTTTCCATAGATACAGTACACTTACATGAAGCATTAACTGTGTACTGTGTCCATAGATACAGTATTTACATGAAGCATTAACTGTGTACTGTGTCCATAGATACAGTACTTACATGAAGCATTAACTGTGTACTGTTTCCATAGATACAGTACACTTACATGAAGCATTAACTGTGTACTGTGTCCATAGATACAGTACTTACATGAAGCATTAACTGTGTACTGTTTGCATAGATACAGTACACTTACATGAAGCATTAACTGTGTACTGTTTCCATAGATACAGTTCTTACATAAAGCATTAACTGTGTACTGTTTCCATAGATACATTACTTAAATGAAGCATTAACTGTGTACTGTTTCCATAGATACAGTACTTACATGAAGCATTAACTGTGTACTGTTTCCATAGATACAGTACACTTACATGAAGCATTAACTGTGTACTGTTTCCTTAGATACAGTACTTACATGAAGCATTAACTGTGTACTGTTTCCATAGATACAGTACACTTACATGAAGCATTAAATGTGTACTGTTTTCATAGATACAATACTTACATGAAGCATTAACTGTGTACTGTTTCCATAGATAAAGTTCTTACATGAAGCATTAACTGTGTACTGTTTCCATAGATACAGTACTTACATGAAGCATTAACTGTGTACTGTTTCCATAGATACAGTTCTTACATGAAGCATTAACTGTGTACTGTTTCCATAGATACAGTACTTACTTGAAGCATTAACTGTGTACTGTTTCCATAGATACAGTACTTACATGAAGCATTAACTGTGTACTGTTTTCCATAGATACAGTACTTACATGAAGCATTAACTGTGTACTGTTTCCATAGATACAGTACTTACATGAAGCATTAACTGTTTACTGTTTCCATAGATACAGTTCTTACATGAAGCATTAACTGTGTACTGTTTCCATAGATACAGTACTTACATGAAGCATTAACTGTGTACTGTTTCCATAAATACAGTACTTACATGAAGCATTAACTGTGTACTGTTTCCATAAATACAGTACTTACATGAAGCATTAACTGTGTACTGTTTCCATAGATACAGTGCTTACATGAAGCATTAACTGCGTACTGTTTCCATAGATACAGTACACTTACATGAAGCATTAACTGCGTACTGTTTCCATAGATACAGTACACTTACATGGACCATTAACTGCATGCTGTTAAGCATTAACTGCATACTGTTTCCTTAGATACAGTACACTTACATGGAGCATAGCCCATTTCATACCGGATTTAACCAAGTTGCTCCGTAATTATCCGAAAAACCTCCTGAGTCACTTTATACTCCAGCCAATCAAACACTGGTAGGCATCTGTACATAACAAAATGGCATACATTGTTGTTTAGACATATCAGATTAAAACAAAAAAAGAAATGCTCGCTAAATGCGTAGGACTTCTGCAGCTTTACCGTCGAAAAATATTCCAGGTTATACTGCGGATTAATACGAAAAATTCCTTTTATTGGTAAATGAAACTCGATTTATGAAATGCTGTGTTATGGTAAAAAAAAGGGATTAAATTTTTAACATCGACACCGTTTCCATACTCGCATGTATATATCCAGATGTAAAACCGCTCGTAGCTACTCTCTCGTATGGCTATAAAATCCAGAAAACAAGACAGGATGGTTCCAATATTAAATTTCGTCAATATCTGTTGCATCATCGCTGTTGAATAGGCATATTTCAACTCTATAAACGAAGCTGAAGTAGTTGGAACAGTTGATGCTAATGCTAAATTGTCCGCCTTGTTTTGACCACTAGTCTGGTCCCCTGCTTAGTATGCTCCTTGCGATGCACTCCGCTATACTATACTAGGAAGCATACTAAGCAGGGGACCAGACTATTTGCCTACCAGCTATCGATTGAATATTGCAGTCAGTTGACCACTTGCCACATGATCAAAATTCCAAGCATATTACGAAGTTCGCAGAAGTCTCCATGAAATGGTCTATTAACTGCATAGTTTCCTTAGATACAGTACACTTACATGAAGCATTAACTGCAGTTTCCTTAGATACAGTACACTTACATGGAGTATTAACTGCATACTGTTACCGTAGATACAGTACACTTACATGGAGCATTAACTGTACAGTTTCCTTAGATACAGTACACTTACATGAAGCATTAACTGCATACTGTTATGTTAGATACATTATGTGTACATGCCAACCATTATGCTTTTTTCACTAAATTATGCCTTACGCATAAATATATTTGGATTATGCTTTTTCGGTTTATCCCCCACCCAAAAAAATTAATATTTTATTTTCTTATTTTTATTAGCATCCCACTAATTGCACAGAACATGTTCTAGAAAAGACTGCTTCTGTGTAACTATGACATAAAAGTACACTCATCTGTAGACTAGCCGTGACATTCCAAAGTGTTATGTTCTATTTTTAGCAAATGCCCTATTTCCAAGAAGAACTCTGTTTCTATTTAATGCAGCTGTCCAGCTTAGGATAAAACAGACTGGTTTTCAAAAAAGATTTATCTTTGCTCACATACTCTTTGTTCAAAATAATATGAGGTACAGAACCATTCTCTATGAATTGGTGGTCAAAGTCACCATATTTATTCTAGTCAATGCGTATGTTACAGCAAAAGAATTTCACAGTTGGATTAGGAAGAAAATAAACAGAAAAAAAGACTCGCAGATGAATACATGAATAACACAATATAGTGCCATCCTAGGGTAGCTTCACGCCAATTGCAGGCTGTGTGGAAAGATTTTAATATTGGTCATAGTGTAAAACAAAGATGCCTTGAATTAGCTCATTTTACTAACTCCAATACTAAGGCAACTTCTTTTGTTTACAGCAGAACTACATTGTGGAAACAAATTTTATAAATGCAGGGGCACTATTTACCGAGCTCTTAATAAAACACTGACTACAACTAGTGGTAGAATACAGCTTTGGTCCTTTGTTCAAATGGATGCTTCCTGATGCCAAAATTGCAGAAAATATGTGATTTGTACATTGAATTTTATTATGTTATATATGGATAACGCTTTTTCTGCTCAGATTACTCCTTTTGTCAAGGGTTGGCATGTATGATGAAGCATAAACTGCATACCGTTTCCTTAGATACAGTTTTTTTATTGCCATCCATTACCTTTTTTTAACTATGTCTTTAGCTTCTCTGTATTTAAATTATGCTTTTTTTTTAGAAAGATTGAAAAGAAACCAAAGCAATTAAAAGATAGTTTTTTTTAGATTTTTTTATCATTTCTTTTGTCTCTCATAAATCTCAGAATATTTTTTAAAAGAAGACTGCTAAATAAGAAAAGGGCACAGGTACATTTGTCCACCCAGACCTTCATGAGCTCTCATTATTTTCATTTATAACAGTTGTGTGGGACACAGTTCCAGGGAAAGAGACTATATTTTTTTTTTCAGTTGGAAAATATGCCTCACAAGGTCGTTAAAGCAATCCAGTCAGTGTTTTTAAAAAAATGGAATCAGATGTTAAGTGAAAGAGGATTTATCAGTGTCACTTATGGATGTTATACAAGTGAAAAATGTTGCATTAGATCTTTTTGAACTTTAAAACATTAGATTGGAAAAAAAGACAAATCAGTAGCACTTCACAAATTGAAAGGAGTAAAACATTTTGAATGTTTTCATTGCCATTTAGCAGTTTTTATCACCTTTTGCCATCACAATACAGATGACCATCCACTACAGAAAAGGGGTTTTAGTTCTCAGATCTTTTCTAATGAAAACGCATGAAATGAAAGGGGTTTTATGATGAAAAATGTAAAATTACTATAGGTCAGTATGAAGGGGTTTTATCATGAAAAATGTAAAATTACTATAGGTCAGTATGAAGGGGTTTTATCATGAAAAATGTAAAATTACTATAGGTCAGTAGCATCATAATACATATAATAAGTAATAATAGGTCAGTAGCATCAGTCCTGTTGAGGATTCTTGTTTCAAACTCAAAATTAAGCAACAATTGCTACTTGTACATTGTTAGTGTAGTTTTGTGTTACACTATGTATCTGACATTAATGTGATTTACATTTATCACATTTATGTACAATCAAATGAAAATGTATTGAAATGCGAGAATTGTAGTGTGATTCTGTTTTCAAAATATTGCAGAGTAAAGATTCTAAGTGATCCAGATGAAACTATTGAAACTTGGTAAATGAAAGCTCACTTTTTCATTTATTGTTTATGTGAATAATTAACAGCTGATTTATGAATGAATAATCAGTGAAAGAATTCCACCTTGGGAAAATGCCTTGTATTCCTAGAGGCATAAATTTTATGTCCATGTGTGAATGTGAAAAGAGTATATGGTATTAGTTATGTACATTTGTCCATACATTAGCTTTGTAATCTTTATATTTGGACCATTATGGACGGACACTTGTGCTACATGGAAACATTTTCTTTTATTGTCAGGCATATTATGATTCCATTAGTCTTTGCCCAGACAATGGGTTGAAATTCCAAAAAGAAATGTGTACAGTGGGTTGAAATTAAAAAAAGAAATGTGTACAGTGGGTTGAAATTCCAAAAAGAAATGTGTACAGTGGGTTGAAATTCCAAAAAGAAATGTGTAGTGGGTTGAAATTCCAAAAAGAAATGTGTACAGTGGGGTGAAATTCCAAAAAGAAATGTGTACAGTGGGTTGATGAACAGTTATCATGTACAAGAAAAAGTTGTTTTTAGTACAGTCACATTAAGTTAAGATTTGGGGTCAATTAACATAAATTTCAATCAACACTGGGACTGTTCTTTTCATGAATTTTGCAGAACTTGTATCCATTTTATTTCTTCATGATTGCTTTGTGCAGTACACTTTAAAGTTTCATTTGCAGAAACAAGCTTCACTATTTAGAGAACAAAATATGCTTTCAAATTCATTAGCTGTATCACTGCTACTATACAAGGGGATCCCAAGTGGTCTAAAGCACTCTTTGTTAAGGATCACTGCCTTCTCACCTGTCTGTGTGGGCTGAGTTTAGGAATATGTGGATATGTGAGAAAGCTTGCCAGTTGCTTCTCATGGGTCAGTGGTTCTTTCAGGGGTTTTCCATGATTCTTTCTCCACTATTAATACTGGCCGCCATGTATAGACTATTTGTGCTGAAAAATAGTGTTCAACTCCAACAACAACTACCACTGTACAAAATGTGCTTTCAAATTCATCAACTGTATCACTACCACTGTACAAAATATGCTTTCAATTCATCAACTGTATCACTTCCACTGTACAAAATATGCTTTCATCAATTGTATCACTACCACTGTACAAAATATGCTTTCAATTCATCAATTGTATCACTACCACTGTACAAAATATGCTTTCAATTCATCAACTGTATCACTACCACTTTACAAAATATGCTTTCAAATTCATCAGCTGTATTACTGCCACTGTACTTGTCTTCTTTTCTTTATCAGCCCATTTTAAACTGGACCATTGATTATCATTTTAAATATTTGAAATTTGTATTCATATAATGGTACTTGCTGGAAATATGTTCATTGGTATTGTTTAATGAGACATAATTTCTATTTGTAAAGTAAGTTATATCACCTATTACAATGTTTGTATTTGATGAATCAAAATGAGAATTATTAAAATATTCTCAGTTTATTTTTTTTCTTTCCATGAGTCTTCTACATACAATATAACAGTAAGCAAAATGGCAATTTGCCAAATGATTTATGTACTGAGCAGATGTATTACCATGGTCAACCAACCTTTCCCTTAGATGAGTCTGTATCTATAGGTAAGGGAGTAGGCTTACTTGGCACAAGATGGTAACAAAGAGATTCCTGCTTGAATTTGTGATTACATTTCCATAAGTAGCTCTATGATGAGATTTCAACTTTGCCATATGAAAGCATGCACAGATAATCATATGAAAGCATGCACAGATAATCATTGCCAAGACAAAAACAGTCAAACATTTGTACTTCATGCCTCCATGTACAAAAAAATGGTTTGTAAGAACTAAGACAAATTACCAATTATTCCTTTGATAGGTAAATGGTATGGAGATGAGCAAATTAATACTCTGGTCTACTTAGGACCTCAAAATTCAAAATAATACTATGGTCTACATTGGACATCAAAATTCAGATTAATACTATGGTCTACTTTGCATGTCAACAGTCAAATTAATACTATGGTCTACATTGGACATCAAAATTCAAATTAATAATATGGTCTACATTAGAAATCAACATTCATATTAATACTATGGTCTACATTGGACATCAACATTCAAATTAATACTATGGTCTACATTGCACATCAAAATTCAAATTAATACTATGGCCTACTTTGGATGTCAAAATTCAAATTGATACTATGGTCTACTTTGGACATCAAAATTCAAATTAATACTATGGTCTACGTTGGACATCAAAATTCAAATTAATACTATGTCTACTTTAGACGTCAAAATTCAAATAATACTATGGTCTACTTTGGATGTCAAAATTTAAATTAATACTATGTCTACTTTGGACATCAACATTCAAATTAATACTATGGTCTACTTTGGACATCAAAATTCAAATTGATACTATGGTCTACTTTGGACATCAAAATTCAAATTAATACTATGGTCTACTTTGGATGTCAAAATTTAAATTAATACTATGGTCTACTTTGGACATCAAAATTTAAATTAATACTATGGTCTACTTTGGACGTCAAATTAATACTATGGTGTACTTTGGACCTCAACATTCTAATTAATACTATGGTCTACTTTGGATGTCAAAATTCAAAATAATACTATGGTATACTTTGGACCTCAAAATTCAAAATAATACTATGGTCTACTTTGGATGTCAAAAATCAAATCAATACTATTGTCTACATTGTACATCAAAATTCAGATTAATACTATGGTTTACTCTGGACGTCAAAATAATACTATGGTCTACTTTGGACGTCAAATTAATACTTTGGTCTACTTTGGACCTCAAAATTCAAATTAATACTTTGGTCTACTTTGGAAGTCAAAATTCAAATTAATACTATGTCTACTTTAGATGTCTAAATTCAAATTAATACTATGTCTACTTTAGACATCAAAATTCTAACTATAAATATTGTAATGCATTGTGTGATTAACAACCGAGATTCTCACTAAATATTTGTATGGCTTTGTTTAATGAAAAACTAAAATTCTGATTAAATGTAATAGGACATGTAACACGTATAATTTGTGACATTGTACAAGGTGCTTGTTAGGAGTGTTACAACATGTTAAAATAAGGCACATACTCATTATCAATATTGTTCAGTAAATGACTTAAAATGATAAATAGTTGTTCCAAAATGAACCAATTGTCAATTTGATGTTTAATATCTGGGTTCAAATATAACCTTTTTGCTTCTTTAATTTTATCACTAGTGGAGAGAACAATAAACCAAGTTGCAAAATCTCATTTCTGCTGGTTTCTTTTGCACAAGTTAATTACCTGTACTGTAATTCAGGAGTTTGGCATTAAGAAGTCACTACACTGCTTTTTCAATTAATTTTACTTTGTACTTGTATTATGATTTTAACAAAGGAAAACAAAAATACATGTCAAGCTTATTTATTTTTAGTGTCTGGAAAGTACAAGCTAAGTGAATAGTCTCGTACATCCTCTTTATAAATGAATATATGTGACCTAAAGCTAAATTCAGGTTTTATTTAGTTCTGGTCATAGACTGGAAGAACTTAAGGGATGGTCTGTTTTCAGTCTGTCCATCCATTAGAACAAGTTTCTTATTGCTGCTCCTAATAAACTAATTGGAGAATTGCCTTAAATTCATCATATAGTCTACTTGGTCCTTTACGACTTAGGACAACCATTATGGACACTAAGCTGCCATGGTCTACTTGGTCCTTTATGACTTAGGACAACCAGTATGGCCACTAAGCTGCCATGGTCTACTTGGTCCAGTATGGCCACTAAGCTGCCATGTTGAAAATCAATTTATGGTCCTATCAGTGTAGGGTTTCACTGAAAGACTTCTTGTGATGTAGAGCTGGTCCTAAATGAAGGCCTTTTTGTTGTTTATAATTGAAGATTGATTTTCCATCACCGTTTTTGTAATTCTGGACCATAACAGTCACCAATCTTTAACATCATAGTATTAAGACAAATATCTGTGGCAGTTTTACATAATGCTAGCTTAAAATGTCATCAAAGGAGACATAGCAACAAGGTCCATGCAGGATTCTCATGTTTATGCCAAATAAAATCTCTTGCCAGCCTGAGTAGTCAGAATTAACCCTTTCATCACTAAGTAACTTTGTAGGCATAGAGTCCTCAACACTAAGTAACTTTGGAGTTGTAAAGCAAAATGACTTGTGTAGACTTTGAAACAACATAACTTTGCCCATGTTAAAGATATCTGGCTGGATTAGGTGTCAAAATCAAGGTTAAAAATCAAATTTTATGACATAATTCATTAAAATGTGCACATCTTTTACAACTGTTAAAATGCAGGTTCAAACAGGTAACACAACAGGTAAAATACAAGTAATTATTTTATTACCTCTTAGAAAACTTAGAAAGTTCTCAAAACTTGTTCAATTGACCCTAGATGTACTAGTGAATAATCACAGTAACAATGCAAGTCTTTCTTTCATGGTGTCCATAATATATAAAATTCTATAAAATGAACCAAAGTGAGCTCTGTCCACACACGTATTATCGTCTCTGCCAAGTTTGATCGTCGCATTGAAGTTTGTTAAACGAACAATTTTTCCAAAAACTTCATCTGAATAGAATATGTGAAAATATTCTGAAACATTCCTGGAGCCATCTAACACTCAGGTGTGCCCAATTCTGTCAGAAAACTGAAACAAATCTCTTTGGTTTTCCAGCTTTGTCCAAACATTACCACGTGGTGCGTACAATTCCTCTCGTTCAAAACCTTCAAAGTTTTCTTCATCGTCATCAGTGTCACCCGCAAGTGCATTCCATTGTCTCTGCAGACCTCTTTTCTCATTTTCATTCGAATTAGAAAGGTCAAAATTATTCAAATCCTCTGCCCTAGACTGAGAACTCTATCCATAGTGTTTGCGGACTTACTTCCCCTGGACCGATTTTTCTGTCTGTAGTGATGAAATGGTTAAGAATGTTTACAACTGCTGCTTAAAACCTCCATATTACAAAAACAAATAATAATTAACAAAACAAAAGAAATAGTCACTACAACTTACTATGTTTGTAACTTTATTGTTGGTCCTCAATATGAATAGTGACAATTGTGACGGCAATAGGGTCCATCTTTGAGAATTGTCCTTCTCAGTGGATGGTCATATGGACATAATCCGCGATGTCCATTTGATGATGATGCCTATATGGTGTGTATCTTGTGTCCATGACAGTTCTTCTTGCTTTGGTTACTTTTGAATTTGTCCTCTTGGCATGCCCTGCAGTGTAACATCCCAACCTTAATATGTAATGGCTAAAGGTAAAATTGTAATGTAGGAATGATTGTCACTGTTTATTCCCCAGTCAGAGGGGAAATGGAGACCAAAGTCTCGAGAATATCTTACATAATTACAGGTCCACATTTATTCTGTTGCATAGCTTCACGTTTATTTGCTTTATCTACATTAAATTGAATAAGTGCTCCTTGTACACACCAAAATAAGGTAACTTTGTACTATTCTTGCTCTAATGGCTTTATCAAAGGGATGTAAATCCTGCCAGTTAGGTGCTTGTGGTTTTCAAACTGTTGATTGCCATTTCAGATATTTGTAGATTGCTGGTAAGTGAGGGATGCCGAATCGAAAGGGGAAAGGGTACACTTTACCAAAGAAGAAAATGAGTGTTTGCATTAAAATTTAAATTCTTGACCACATACGACAAACTTTTGTGTAGAGAGCTTGCACTTTTTTAAAAGTAAATTCCTTGACGAAGCTTAGGATGTCTTGTGGTCTAATTTAAAGAAATGGTTTTGGCACAGCAAAGTTTAAGCTGCTTGCCCTGTCATTTTGACCACTAATCTCCTGATTCATGATAACATACAATGCTATTAACATACAAGGCTATTAAATTGGGCACGCATATAATTCACCTTTCATATTGTTCTTGTCAACAAAGTGATAGTCACCCCAGGAAGGTTTTGTTGTAGTGTACAAGATAAGTCAATTTCAGGGGAGTGGGTATTTTGAGAGAGGTGTTCAGATGATAAACTGGTCAAACTCAATTTAATTTTTTTTTTCTTTTTTTTTTACAGTCTGTGTGTTCAGATGTTAGATTGGTTCGACTATCATGGGCACATTTGTATCGCATTTGAAATGCTGGGACTGAGTGTTTTTGATTTTCTGGTAAGTAGAGGTTTCTGCAGGGTTTGAGGTACATAATCTGGGTCTATTCAGTTTATTGGAAGTGATCAACAACATAGACTATGTTATGCTGGCATATCAAGGTCTTGATTTTGTAATAAGCATAAATATCCATGGTTTCAAAGTATATAAATACTACAGGCTGATTATTATATGTGAGAAAGATAAATGACTGAAATATTTAGATGATGAATTGTTGACTATAGCGGTCGATTATGTTGTTATTATAGGACATTTTTCAATTTAATGACCTGATTTATACAATCTGATATTGAAGAGAATGGTTTATGTAGTAAAAATGTTAAACTCTATATTAAGTACCTTATATGTTTATCATTATCTTTCATTTTGTATACCTTTTGAAGAAATGCAACACTTATTTTCTTGTAGGACTTTTGTTCAGAAGGGTTTATCTTCCTAGTTTGCTTTTGCCATTTTTTTGTTTTAATATTGTTACATCTTTACTTTTAATTGACACTACACAGTCAATATTATCTTGATGTGCCATTAAAGCACATACATGTATATATCCTGTCATAGAAGACTGGAATTTATACTTATTTTATAATTATACTTATTTTATTTCAGAAAGAAAATAACTACCTTCCATACCCAATTGAACAAGTGCGGCACATTTCCTACCAGCTCTGTTATGCTGTTAATTGTAAGTTTTGTTTTCTAAGTTGTTTTTATTTGATATAAAATTATGTGTTGATTACATACATTTTGTAAATCCTTGGGGAAGCTCAACACAGCTTTCATTTTTAGCATCCTTTTGTGCATCTTTCCATATCATGTCTCAACATCCACACCTTGAGTCTCCTTAACGAGTTTTGTTTTCTGTTTATGTGTGCACAAAAAAGGACTTAGCATCCAAATCCTGACCAGCTACTTTTTAAACATTTATATGCCCTACCACAAAGCGGTAGCATATTTGATGTTACCATTTTTCATCTCTCCAGTTATAGCCAGTTTTGGGATGGGGGGGTGCACTTTTTTTATAAATCCCCTTTCCCCCCCATTTCTCAGCCTACCTACCACTACCATCGCCATCCTGAAGCATCATCTGTGTTCCTTGTGCACATGTCAAATTCTCACTTTTCCAACCAAAATTAAAATCACTTTTTATATTTGAGGTCATAATACGACTACACCAATGCAACTTGGGGGTCCATACCTGCTGACCATGTTATGTACAAACAGCATTATAGAGACAATTATTTGAAAAATATATGATGTACTTGTAGGGGGGGGGGGGCTAATTGACTGCATAGTCCAGTGTGTAGTAATACTGTCAGTTTATGTAAAACATAATCAAATAACTAACATACATGTATGGAGTTCATTAAAATCCAGTGGTATTCAAAAGAAAGCACTGTTCACTCGCATGTATTTCTACTTAAAATAGTTTGTTAATTTATGTTGTTTAAGACCTGATCATTGTTTTCAGTGACAGTTGTGGCTTATAAAACACATGGGGTTGTTATTGTGAGCTATTGCTGATTTGGAATACAGTATCTCATTCTACCTGACTAAAGTAGTAACTGTAAAAACAAGTTCTGGTAATGTCCAAATTGAGTCCAGTACATTAAATGTAAACTTTTTCTATCAGACGTTGAAAATAGTAGTACAGTATTCGCCAGTCAGAAATCAAGTCAGCATGGTGCCATTATTCCGTCAAGCTGTTGAGCTCAATGTGTCACAGTGGACAAGGACATATTACAGATATTGAAAATGTGCCAGTCATGAACATGGAACATGTACTTAGTCTTTCATTTTGTCAATAATTGTAGGATACAGATTTGAAATATTTTTTGTTCAGATTTGGATTTTTTTGGTTTCAGTCTTTTTATTGTCTTTTTCTTCAGTGATTCTTTTTATGCACAGTGTTAAGTTTTAAAATAAAGATCTGAACAAAAATGTTTTTGAAAAATGCTAGGTAGGCATGTCTTACGTTCTCTAGAACTAGTGCCAATAAATTCTTTAATTTTTTTAAAAAGAAATTTGGCAGGGTACTGTACAATTTTGCTGGCCATGAATTCAGGAACCCAGTGAACAGTAATTCTTCAATGAAAACTAGAGAAATAATATCTAGATCCATTAAGTACTCTCAGATGATATCTTTTTTTGATCAAAAGCACAAAAATATATACCTTCAATAATAAATTCAGTTTTGCAAAAGCTATTGTGTATTTTTTTTCTACCAATTTGTGGCATTTCTAAGCTGGCAAAGTTCTAGCTTTTGTTTTACTTCCTGATAATGTTTGGACTTTTTATCAACATAAAACGGTTGACACTGGCTTTTTACATAGAATCTAATGTTATCCCTGGGAAATTTTTTTTATCAAAATGGTTAGGAATATACTTTTTAATCTGGCTTTTGTTTTCAGTTTTGATATTCATCTATGTCAAATAATTTACATCACCATTTTTTGTGAAAAAAGGAAGTTTCATTTCTTTATATGCTGTTATAATTCTAGATTCTTATGTTTTCAGTCCTCCATGAAAACCAATTGACACACACTGACCTCAAGCCAGAAAATATATTATTTGTCGATTCAGACTTTGATATGACATACAATGCAAAGAAGGTGAGTCTTTATGTAGATTTGTTGTTCAAATTTTGAGAATTAATGTACCAGATAAACTTTAAACTTTCCCTCTTCGTTGTCTTGTTAAAAATGTTAAGTTTTCATCATTTTGTTGCAGGTTGTGGAAAATGCAAACAGAATTGAAAAATTATTTTAATAAGTTTCTTTACTGAATTGTATTTTAAATGTAATGTTTTACATGGGGTTGAAAACTGTAACTATTGCTTTAGGTTCATAATCAGCATTCTTATAAATTAAAAGAAAACGACCTTTAGAACAGCAACTTAACCACCACCCAGTTTCATATTTTGGTGATGGAGTAATCTTATTTTTGTGTATGTGATAACAAAATGAATGAGAGAACTGTTTAATGAAGTCACCATGGTCAGTGAGATTTTAAAAAATAGAAATGTTGAAAATTTGTGCAATATTGACATAATGAGTAATAATAATAATGATGATGCGTATTATCATCAAGACATGAAAGTTATTTTACCTAAAAATATCGGTAAATTGTTAGTTATTACATGTGTGTAGACAATTATAGCAGGTTAAGAAATTGGGTCAGTCAGATGAAATCTGCACGAGATAACCTGAAATTCTTAATTCACTTTTATTTTACCACGGTAAAGCAGTTTCCTTGTCAATATATTATGGGGGGTTTTTTTGGTTTTACATTTTTGGTTCTATTAGCTCTACTAGTCACTAGAAGAGCCCATGGAATGGTCTTTTGTCAGTCATCAGTCCATCTTTTATTTCGTTATCACTCCTTTACTACTTGGAAGATTGCAGTGAACTTTACATCCCAATTCATGACTTGTACATGGCCACCACAGCAGCCATCTTGACTTTTTTGTCCTATCTCCACCTAAATAAAGTTATGTTGCTGTAGGTTTTTGAGCAAAAAAATTGATATTCTTTTGTTCCTAAATAAAATGATCCTGATTTGGCAACTGATATGGCCATCACATAGTGGCTGTGTAAAAAAGTCTTATTGTATAGATGGTTATAGCAACATATGGTTTTCACAACAAAAAAAAACCCCTAACAACTTGTGATATCTGCTTAGTCCTAAAAAAAAATAGTGCCAATCTGGCCACTACAGCAGACATCTTGAAAATCATATTATTGCTGCTCATCCTGAACAGTCAAAAATGACTGTGATATAAAGTGCAGATCTGGGGTCTAATATGGCTGTCACAATGGCCAACATGAAAACCATGTTATAGCTACTGAATGAATGGTCCTAATCGTGAGGTTTTCACTATGCTGAATGAATGGTCCTAATCGTGAGGTTTTTATTATGCTGAATGAATGGTCCTAATTGTGAGGTTTTCACTATGCTGAATGAATGGTCCTAATTGTGAGGTTTTTATTATGCTGAATGAATGGTCCTAATTGTGAGGTTTTCACTATGCTGAATGAATGGTCCTAATTGTGAGGTTTTCACTATGCTGAATGAATGGTCCTAATCGTGAGGTTTTCACTATGCTGAATGAATGGTCCTAATCGTGAGGTTTTCACTATGCTGAATGAATGGTCCTAATTGTGAGGTTTTTATTATGCTGAATGAATGGTCCTAATTGTGAGGTTTTCACTATGCTGAATGAATGGTCCTAATCATGGGGTTTTCAGATCTTAATTTAAAATGGCCATCAAGATAATCTTGTTTAGCTTTGAAAGGTCATTTTGACTTTGGGTTGGTGGGGGGTCAGGTCATCAGAAATGTTCTTGTGGTGACTATTGGGTCCTAAATGAAAATGACTATGGCCACCATAGTAGCTGTCTTGAAAATAATGTTATCTCAGCTTCCAAGTGGATGGCTTTATCACCATGGAGCTTTCACCAGAAAGCTTCACCATGTACCTACTTGGTTGAAAAATTAACATGGTGCCAGTCATGCATCCAATATGGCTGCCATGACAGCCTTCATGAAAATCTAGTTGTTGCCAGTCCCCCTGATTGGATGATTGTTTTGACATGGCGTTTTAACCAAAATCTTCTTGTGTGCACTTTATTCTAAATGTGAATGGTGCCAATGTTCACCACAGCAGCAAATTTGAAAATAGCAGTTAAAAGGAAGAAATGTTCTGATCCAGAATACCTGGAAATTCTTTTCGTCGTTTAGACTCGGATGCCAAACTTTTTGCTTGGATCATGCATGCTTTTTTTTTTGTTACAATAAAAAAATATTTAAAGTAATATATCACCTGTTTAATTCCACTCATAAATTTGAGAATATACTTCAAAAGATGACTTGCCTAAGAATAGCAACTGTATATATCCCATTTCCAAGAAAACGAATAGGCTTCTTCAAATACGAACTTTGCCTATTCATTATATTGATTAGTTAGTGGACCAGTCTGTGGTGCCACATCTTAAGTGAAATGCCTTTTGGTGCAAGTTGTGGATGCTACATGATGGAAAATTAAACTTCAAAACATGTAGATCAGAATAAAAGGACAAGTCAACATCACTTTACTAACTTCAGAACATGTCAGATCAGAAGAAAGGACAAATCAATGCCACTTTACTAACTTCAAAACATGTTAGAGCAGAAAAAAAGAAATCATCACCACTTTACAAACTTTAAAGCATGTCAGATGAGAAAAAGACAAATCAACACCACTTTACAAACTTTCAAAACATGTCAAATACGAAAAAAGACAAATCAACACCACTTTACAAACTTCAAAACATGTCAGATCCGAAAAAAGACAAATCAACACCACTTTACAAACTTTCCAAAAGAATGGGGGAGTAATATAATGCTGCATGGTAATGGTCCTTGTGAAATTCTAGTTTGCACCTGTGGACTTGTTAAAGTGATTGCTCAGTATAAATAATTTTTCAGTATTCTGCTTCTAATCAATATAGCGTTTGCCCATTTTGACAAGAATTTTGACCAGCTGCAGATACAGGATTGTAAAAAAATAAATGTATCTTTTTTATAGATCTATTTATAGATTACAATCTTCATGCCCAGACTGTGCTTTTCGTGACTTATAAAAGCAATAATTAAACTTGAACATGGAGGTGGGTGGTATGTGGCAATAATTGATCTTGAACATGGAGGGGGGTGGTATGTATGAGGACAGCATCAGTCCCTTCAAGGATTGATTGCCATTGATTTTCTGTTTCTTTAGAAGAGAGATGAGAGGAAAGTGAAGAAAACAGATATCCGGTTGATAGATTTTGGTTCAGCCACATTTGACCATGAACACCACAGTACAATAGTCTCCACCAGGCATTACAGATCACCAGAGGTGATATTGGGTGAGTAACAATCCACACCACCATAAACTTGTACATCCTGTGTACGATTTCCAAGTTGGAATTAACATTGAATATGGATGGCACAAGGACCCAAGTACTGGTTTTACTATAATTTTCTGAATTAACATTGAATACTGTACTAGAGCCCCGTTGAAAATGTACAAGTATTGTCATATTGAGAATCTTTTAACATCAGAAATGCATTTTTACCTTTCAAAGCCATAAGGCCTAATGAATTGTAACTTACAAGGCCATAAGGCCTAATGAATTGTAACTTATAAGGCCATAAGGCCTAATGAATTGTAACTTACAAGGCCATAAGGCCTAATGAATTGTAACTTACAAGGCCATAAGGCCTAATGAATTGTAACTTATAAGGCCTAATGAATTGTAACTTACAAGGCCATAAGGCCTAATGAATTGTAACTTACAAGGCCATAAGGCCTAATGAATTGTAACTTACAAGGCCATAAGACTTAGAGAGCCTATGGTATGGTCCTGTGAATGTCATCAGTTCTCACCATTTGCTTTTTTAAAATGCTTAACCCTTTTATCACTAAGTAACTTTGTAGGCATAGAGTCCTCAACACTAAGTAACTTTGGAGTAGTAAAGCAAAATGACTTGTAGACTTTGAAACAACATAACTTTGCCAATGTTAAAGATATCTGGCTGGATTAGGTGTCAAAATCAAGGTTAAAAATAAAATTTTATGACTAATTCAATAAAAATATACATATCTATTACAATTGTTTAAATGCAGGTACAAACAGGTAACACAACAGGTAAAATACAAGTAATTATTTTATTACCTCTTAGAAAACTTAGAAAGTTCTCAAAACTTGTTCAATTGACCCTAGATGTATTAGTGAATAATCAAAGTAGCAACACAAGTCTTTCTTTCATGGTGTCCATAATATAAAAAATTCTATAAAATGAACCAAAATGATCTCCTATTATTATGTGTGCCATGTTTGATCGTTGCATTTAAGTTCGTAAAACGGACAATTTTTCCAAAAACTTCATCTGAATAGAATATTTGAAAATAATCTGAAGCTTTCCTGGAGCCATCTAACTCTCGGGTGTGCCCAACTCTGTCAGAAAACTGAAACAAATCTCTTTGGTTTTCGGGCTTCATCAAAAAAAAAAACCCACGTGGAGCATACAAATCCTTCAAATCGTTCAAAGTCATCTTCATTGTCATCACTGTCGTCGTTGATGACAAATCCAGTATGAAAAGTTTTGTTCGGAATTTTTTCTTTTTTCTTTTGCTTATGTTTCCCAATTTCCTCTATTTTTGGTTTGTTTTATACCTTGAATGGATCATGAAGCTAAGACAATTACTCCACACATTACACCATTTTTTGTCTTGGACTGAGGTCACAATCCACAGAAATTGTATGTCTATCTTTTACGTTTTTTTCTTTTATTTCGTCATAACAGCTGGAGTTACCAGTGTCTGCATTTATTAACTTTGTGGCAGGCTTGCACTTGGGGTAAGTAAGAGCCCTATCAGTTTTGGGGTCAAACAATTAAAAGTGCAGATTAAATACCATAGCTTCATGTTGTGTAAATCCAATAACAGCAGTATGTAACTATATTAAACTATCTATGAAAAAGACCATAATGTTTTCTGAATTCACATGGCAATTTCATTAGACATTTACATGACTCCAATTTCTCTTACAGAATTGGGATGGTCACAACCTTGTGATGTCTGGAGTATTGGCTGTATCATGTTTGAACTTTACACAGGCTTCACATTATTTCAGGTAATTAGTGTTAATCTTGTTGACATTCTTCATTACCATCAAGAATTTTCCCATGATAGTATAAGCATTGACAACAGTGTTGTTGTTCACCATTTTTCAGCACAAGATAGGTTATACATGGCATCCAGTATTAATGGTGGAGGAAGAAACCTGGAAATCAGTGGAAAGAACCACCGACCTACGAGAAGCTACTGGCAATCTTTCTCACATATCCACATTCCCTGAATCATAAACAATGATCCATAAAGGAGAGCGCAAAAGACCACCGGGCCACTCTGGGACCCTCTTAACGACAGTGTAAAGGTGCCAGGTTAAATCACATTTTACATTGACTGTTGTACTTATCTGACACTTTGTAAAGTAGTACTATGGATCAGTGACATACTTCAACAGATTATTAATTTATTGTAAGCATTTTTCCAACTACTTCTTGATGTTGAAAGAAGGTGGACATGCAATTTTGGGTGTTACAATCGGTTCTAATGCATACAACATAGTCATTGTTATAAGACTTGCTGTGACAATAATGAATATAAACATCTGAAAGTTTTATCTTTGTTAATTATCACATTTATTAATTGGCTATATCAGCAGTATTACGATACCTAGTTGGTCCTAATTGAAAATGCTACCAGGCATACATTGTACATACATTGTATTGATGTCTTTTATGAAACTCTTGATGATCAGTATGAAATGGTTAGAATGGATGATAAAAGACTTCTAATGATGTCTATTTTGATTGGATGATAGTGTGACATAGGGTTTGACCAAAAGACTTCTAATGATGTCTATTTTGATTGGATGATAGTGTGACGTAGTTTTTGACCAAAAGACTTCTAATGATGTCTATTTTGATTGGATGATAGTGTGACATAGTTTTTGACCAAAAGACTACTAATGATGTCTATTTTGATTGGATGATAGTGTGACGTAGTTTTTGACCAAAAGACTTCTAATGATGTCTATTTTGATTGGATGATAGTGTGACATAGTTTTTGACCAAAAGACTACTAATGATGTCTATTTTGATTGGATGATAGTGTGACGTAGTTTTTGACCAAAAGACTTCTAATGATGTCTATTTTGATTGGATGATAGTGTGACATAGTTTTTGACCAAAAGACTACTAATGATGTCTATTTTGATTGGATGATAGTGTGACATAGTTTTTGACCAAAAGACTTCTAATGATGTCTATTTTGATTGGATGATAGTGTGACGTAGGGTTTGACCAAAAGACTTCTAATGATGTCTATTTTGATTGGATGATAGTGTGACATAGTTTTTGACCAAAAGACTACTAATGATGTCTATTTTGATTGGATGATAGTGTGACATAGTTTTTGACCAAAAGACTTCTAATGATGTCTATTTTGATTGGATGATAGTGTGACATAGTTTTTGACCAAAAGACTTCTAATGATGTCTATTTTGATTGGATGATAGTGTGACATAGGGTTTGACCAAAAGACTTCTAATGATGTCTATTTTGATTGGATGATAGTGTGACATAGGGTTTGACCAAAAGACTTCTAATGATGTCTATTTTGATTGGATGATAGTGTGACATAGTTTTTGACCAAAAGACTTCTAATGATGTCTATTTTGATTGGATGATAGTGTGACGTAGGGTTTGACCAAAAGACTTCTAATGATGTCTATTTTGATTGGATGATAGTGTGACATAGGGTTTGACCAAAAGACTACTAATGATGTCTATTTTGATTGGATGATAGTGTGACATAGTTTTTGACCAAAAGACTTCTAATGATGTCTATTTTGATTGGATGATAGTGTGACATAGGGTTTGACCAAAAGACTTCTAATGATGTCTATTTTGATTGGATGATTGTGTGACATAGTTTTTGACCAAAAGACTTCTAATGATGTCTATTTTGATTGGATAATAGTGTGACATAGTTTTTGACCAAAAGACTTCTAATGATGTCTATTTTGATTGGATGATAGTGTGACATAGGGTTTGACCAAAAGACTTCTAATGATGTCTATTTTGATTGGATGATAGTGTGACATAGTTTTTGACCAAAAGACTTCTAATGATGTCTATTTTGATTGGATGATAGTGTGACATAGTTTTTGACCAAAAGACTTCTAATGATGTCTATTTTGATTGGATGATAGTGTGACATAGGGTTTGACCAAAATACCTCTAATGATATCTACCTTGATTGGATGATAGTGTGACATAGGGTTTGACCAAAAGACTTTCTAATATGTCTATTTTGAATGTATGATTAGTTTGACCAAAAGACTTTTAATGAGTTCTATTTTGATTGGATGACAGTGACATAGGGTTTGACCAAAATACCTCTAATGATATCTACATTGATTGGATGCTAGTGTGACATAGGGTTTGACCAAAAGACTTCTAATGATGTCTATTTTGATTGGATGATTAGTATGATATAGGGATTTACCAAAATACTTATAATGATGTCTACATTGATTGGATGATAGTGTGACATAGGGTTTGACCAAAATACTTCTAATGATGTCTATTTTGTCCTAAATGAAGATGGTGCCAATCTCACATCCAATATGTCCATCATACTTAAAAATCTTATATTTTCTGATCTTAAATTTGTCAACTTTTTATTATTATTATTATTTTATATATATATATATATATATATATATATATATATATATATATATATATATATATTTGTTTTGTAGACACATGACAACAAAGAACACTTGGCAATGATGGAGAGAATTCTGGGTACTATTCCATACAGAATGGCCAAGAAAACCAAGTAAGTTTCTAATTGAAACATCGGACTTGAAAAATAAAGTTTGAATGATTTCAAGAAGATGGCTTCACATTATTTAAAATTTGTTTATTAAAATAGTAGTATACGTGTTTGGGGGTGCAAAAATTTAATATATGCTTTACTAAACTTTACAAAAATTCACAAAATTCAGAATTTATTGCTGCAATATAAGGTATTTACATGTATGTTTTACTCCTATAGTATTTTAAAGTTAAGAGCAAAAAAACAAGGTCAGGTGAGCTGATTTTACTTTGTTGCATTGTTACTTAAGCTATTCAGATTTACCATTGATATTTTTTTTTCTTAAAATATCTAGAAAATCAAACAGAACGTTAGAATTTTGCATTTAGTATACTTTTCTTTTACTTACTCAAGAATTTCAGAAGAAATTGGTTATCATATGTAACCATATTTTTTAAATAACATGAAAATGTTAAAATTATGGCCGAATTGTCCAAAATGCACTTTAAATGTTTTGCTTAAATTTTGTCTTGATATAGTATTTTATTACAGTGTAGATTTTGTAACTCTTTGCTTCGTTTTATTATTCCTTTCAGATATGTTTAATTTGATATGTAGGTTTTATTGAAAACTATACAGTACTGCTTTAGATTAGATGAATGCATTATGTATAGAATGAATTTAATGTATACAATCATCTGTTTGAATGAACAACATTTTTGTATGTGCATATATCGCTTTGAAATCATTACCTTGCTGGTTAAAATTAGTATAAAGTTATATCAAGTTTGGAATTTTAACAAAGTAGACTTATATCAAGAGAAACTAATATTTCATTCATAAATTCATAAAAAATAAAGTTATATCAAGTTTGGAATTTTAACAAAGTAGACTTATATCAAGAGAAACTAATATTTCATTCATAAATTCGTTTGGCAGGTACAGAGGTCACTCTTTATTATGAATATCTTTTTATTGCATGAAGTTTTCCCCCATCATCATCATCATCGCCATCATGATGTATCATAATTAAAATCTTGTCTTGTAACTCTTAAGGATGGGAACATTTATATTTTGGCAAATTTGAAATGTAATGAAGTCTGTTATGGTGGTCTAAGTGGTTAGAGCATATGCCTCAGATGTGGGAGGTGGTGGGTTCAAGCCCCAGCTGAATCAAACCAAAGACTTTCTAGCAGCTGCCTCGCTTGGCGCTCAGCATTAAGAGGTTAGTATTAGGATTGTTTGGCCTGGTGTCAGGGTAATGTCACTGGGTGGGATACGATGGTTTATGTCTGGCATAATACCCTAGTGCCAAGACATCACTAAAGTGCAACACTGTAGACATAATTGAGGTATCCAAAATATGCACATACTGAATGAAGTCCGAGGTAACAAATTATGAGATATTAAGAACATCCCTTCCTGTGTTGATGTATTTCCTCGATTATAAAGAAATTCTGATGTAGCTTACTTTTTGGATCCCTTGAGCTGTTTTTTATTTGTTGTGTACTGTATTCAGATGACTTCTCACAGTTTCTGAACTTAGAAATGGCCATGCAAAAGTAACTATGTAAACAGACATTTTCATGATTGATCCATATATTTTAAGGTGCTTTTCCAAATCATTAAAAATGGACTAAATGTCCTTTTGAATCCAACTGATATACTGCTTAAATAGACTAAATGTCCTTTTGAATCCAACTGATATACTGCTTAAATGGACTAAATGTCCTTTTTAAAGGAACTTTGATCTATTGTTTATTTATAAATAAACAGAAAATACTTTGATTAAATACTTTTTTTTAAGAAACTTGGATAATCATCATATGTATTGAAGAAATGCCAGTTTTTATGGAACCTAGATATACTGATTGATACATAACAAATAAATTGCATTTACTTGTGCAGATTGAGTTGGTAATCTGATGATCATGTGGAATCCTGTTAATTAGAAATAAGTACATGTTAAAACAAATTTATTTTCACAGATTCAGAAGCAAACTTGAAAGCTAGCAGCAGACTTGAAATATTATTTTTATCTCTGCCATCTATTTTTGGTTGAACAGTACAAAAGTATATTAAAAGAAATGTATGAAAATAAGAAATACTTTAACATATGTCAAATCATCCTCATTCTCAAGAACCAGTTTCTTCTGGCATGGACGCCTGGACTGGGATCCAACATCGTCAGCAGGGCGCTATGTTCGTGAGAACTGTCGGCCCCTCTACGTAAGTAATGCATCCCATGCCAGTGGCCATTTGTCCATGTCATTGGTTAGTCTTGGCTAAATTATACTGCTCTTTTTATACATTATCTGCATAAACACTAATCTCATTTTTAGTTTTTGTGTGATGTTGGCATGGTGTCTTGTTATGCTTAGTTTGATGTCTGTTCATAATTTCAGTGTATTATTTCATCTTTTTGTGAGGACTGCTTTAAAGAAAGATTTATAGTGATTATTAAAATTTCAAAGCTGTTGGCATTCGTTTTTGTATTTTTTTATTTTTTTAAATTCTTTTTACTACTTGTTTTTAAGATGGACCCCAAAATTCATTTTTCTCCTGCAGTTTCCAGACCTTAGACATGATTAAAGTTCAGCAGAAAACAACACCAGGTTGTTTTTTTGGGGGTATTCAAAGAATTGCCTTTTCTAGGTGATTTTATCCTGCATCATTTTATAAATACCAGCTTTCAGATAAAAAAAAAATAGTCTATTAGTATGACTCAGAATGAACAAGGTTTCAGGATCTTGTTCATGTGGTCACTATTGTACTTCTTACATCTGGAGATTTCTAAGCCTTTGAAAGTTTTGGTGAGCAGACATCAATGTTATAGCATGTATTACTAACAATCTGGTGTCATTAAACACAGTCATTGCATGGCTTAAATTTTGCATGGATGTCTCATATTGGTTTGTATCTTTTTTTTGTGAAGAAAAACCAAGTATTTCTACCATGGTCGCCTTGACTGGGATGAGAAGAACTCAGCGGGCCGATATGTGAGGGAAAATTGTAAACCTTTGAAGGTAGGATGCTCATCTTGGTCTAGTTATTGAGCCATTAACATTTACGGAGTCTAACTTCTACAAAGAGGACCTAGTTTTGTATTATGAAGTTGTCCTTGGATAAACACTTCTGAAAAATTCCATATATTTTTTTGCCAGTATTGGTCCACAGTGAGGTAGCCAGCACATTCAGTGCAAAGTACAAGGCTGATTCAGTGCAGCAATTTAACAAAATATGTTAGTGTTGTAAAACTAGATAGCTACAATAGTAGACTAATTTAGATAGTTGCTGATGTATATTGAGAAAGCTGACTTTGAATCAGAATAGCAGACTGCAGTTCAGCTGGCAGCTGGTGTATGTTGATAAAGCAGAGTAAACTAGGAGACTAGTGACTAATTGGGTGTTACTTGGTTTATATTGAAAAACCTGAGTGTATTAGTAGAATAGTAGATAGTAATTTGCTGGCAGCTGGTGTATATTGTGAAAGCAGACTGAATTAGGAGACAAGTCTTGTATTTGGTGATGTTAATTTTGCTGTTACTGTCACTAATAGTCTAAAAAAAATTTATCGAATTGTAATTTACAAGACTAATCCCAATTCTAAAGTACTATTTTTTTCAAGAAAAATAAAAAATAGCAGAAGCTGAGATTTGTAAAAGTTTCCCAAAATATATCCATTTTAGTTTTGTAAATTTTAAAAAAACAATCCATCTTTGTAAACAATATCTCAATTCAACTTCATGAATAGAAGAACTGAAACCATAAATATTACATCCTTGAAAATAAACTTCTGACAGTCGAGTGGTTTGTACATGCATGACTAAAGCCATATTTGGGTTTATTTGGACTTTTAAAAAATGCTTGCATATTTACATCAGTATTTCAGTTTATAAATTTGAATGACACTGAAGAGGAAATTTTTCGCAAATATGTTGATATGTACATATTTGAGCTTTTATTTTATGTTAAACAGCAAAAATAAAATTGCATGAGAAAAGTTTTACCAAGGTTGTGTTTATGCCTTCTCTGGAAGTTAGACTCTGTTTCAGTTGTAGTTCAGATTCTGATTAATCATTAGCACAAAACTGAACACAGTATCTAAGGTAGGTACTCAACTTTGCATTTCAAATGATGTAACTTTATCTTTGTGAATTTTTGTATTTTAATGAATTTTAGCAGTGTTCAAACAAATTTGTTTTTAAATTCTGCTAGCTGGGCAGACAAGCTGCTTATCAAGTTCATGTTTCAGCTTAAAATCCAGATGTACTGAAATTGTAGATGTATTGAAATTTGCCCCAATGATTGATGTTTATTTCAGAAAGTATTTATTGTGATGTTTGTATTTTATCGCGTTTTAGTAAATCATACATGGCAGAACAATTAAGGCATATAACACCAAGAAGTTTAATAAAAATTTTATTTAATATCAGATAAATCGTTAAACTTAGAAAATATTAATAATTATTCATGTTAAGCACATAATATTCCATTGTTGCCGTTTAAAAAATAACCCAAGATTTACCAACATCGCAAAAAAGCACAACAATTACAACATGTTACACAATGGAAAGTAGGCGTGTTAAAGCTATCATCAGATTTTTTCGTGCTATGAAAACCTGATGGAATAAAACAAAGTAGCCAGCTTGACAGAAAAGTCGTTGACACTGCAAATAGTTATTTAGAATGTTAGCTCTTTATTAAATTTTTAGAGTGGGATGAGGTTATATTTTGTTCAAAGGATAATTGGGTTTTGGATCTTTATATTCATGGCTTGTAGCAGCATTCTGGCACAAAAAAGATGTGTGCACTTAACCTGCATGTTAAATAGTGCATAGTAGTGTACACTGGACAAATTACTATCAGACCTGTTTTTCATGGAGTACTGTGTTTTGAGGCAATCAGTCTATTTTCATGGAGTGCCTCATTTATTAAGCTGTTTGGGGCTGTCAGTCTAACCCAGGTGTGAGCAAAATAAGCCTGTGGATCAGATTTTGAAAATGACCTGATTTAATGTTAATTTATGTCATAGAGTGTGGCTTGAAAAATTGTTTATCCAGTTTGGAGGAAGTTTTCCATTTCTGGTCCAACAGCTCCATGTCAGTAGATGAGGCTATACTAGAAATGGGAACTTTTACTACTTAAATAAAACATCAGAAATGTTTATTTATTTTTGGTTATTATGGAAGTTCATTCTTCAGCAATTATTTGCATAATTTTAATTCCAGTTTTAACAAAATCATTTTGATGTTTTCTTCAAATTATACAATTATTATCACATCTGTTAAATTCAGATGGACCAAACCAAAACCAGTTTTCAGTTTATGTAAACCCTTAATGTATGATTATAATTCTTATGCAGAAATCTAAACACACGTATCACAAAAGCAATTCACTCGAAGCAATCTCTGCTTTTCTGTCTGTGATTCTTCAGTTTAAAAGCATTGACCAGTTGGAAATCATGTCAGCTTACTCACCTAATTGAGATGAGAGGATTGAAGACAGATGTTGAAATGAATGGCCAGTGAGGAGTACATCTCTGACCCAAAAAATGTATATGCTATGGATATTCCAATTGAAGCAATCCAATTATTGTTAGATTCTGATCAAAAAAATTTTTACATATCAGTAGTAGTCTGTATGGTGATTATAGAAGTAAACTATGGATTTTTATGTTGCATTTTCAACCATATGTGCCCATTATTAGCTTCCTTTTGTTTTATTTTATTTATTATATTTGAGCTTGATGTTCAACGATAAGACCAGTGTTTAAGGAAATTTAACAAGGTTTTGTTGAATGGATACATTTGAGATTGCATATCGATTTATACCAGCTTATCTACATCCTGATAAATATGCCTTCTTGCCAGGGTTGCCTGTGTTCTAAAGCTGCAAGATAATCACAGAACTGAATCAGAAATTGATCACTTGGTTATTGTACTGAAAATTATCAAAGCTGAACAAAATCCATTCATTGGTACTGTGCTGTTGTAGTTCATTGGTACTGTGCTGTTGTAGTTCATTGGTACTGTGCTGTTGTAGTTCATTGGTACTGTGCTGTTATAGTTCATTGGTACTGTGCTGTTATAGTTCATTGGTACTGTGCTGTTGTAGTTTATTGGTACTGTGCTGTTGTAGTTCATTGGTACTGTGCTGTTGTAGTTTATTGGTACTGTGCTGTTGTAGTTCATTGGTACTGTGCTGTTGTAGTTCATTGGTACTGTGCTGTTGTAGTTTATTGGTACTGTGCTGTTGTAGTTCATTGGTACTGTGCTGTTGTAGTTTATTGGTACTGTGCTGTTGTAGTTCATTGGTACTGTGCTGTTGTAGTTTATTGGTACTGTGCTGTTGTAGTTCATTGGTACTGTGCTGTTGTAGTTCATTGGTACTGTGCTGTTGTAGTTCATTGGTACTGTGCTGTTGTAGTTCATTGGTACTGTGCTGTTGTAGTTCATTGGTACTGTGCTGTTGTAGTTCATTGGTACTGCGCTGTTGTAGTTCATTGGTACTGTGCTGTTGTAGTTCATTGGTACTGTGCTGTTGTAGTTCATTGGTACTGTGCTGTTGTAGTTCATAAAATGATATATAGCAATGCCATTCACCAGTGTGACATGTTTATAGATTCTTAGAATAGTTCTAATGATAAATTGCTTGTTTTGTCTATGTTTTGGTTTGCTTGTTTTATAAATATGTGGGGGGGGAAATACATCTTTTTATTAGGAACTCACTTGATGTTCTTGTTACCATTTTCTTTGGCATTTTGGTATTTTAGCCTTTTTTACACTTCAAGAGAAATAATATTGAAAGTTGTTTTTAATTCCATGAAACTTTAAATAGAGAAGAACATTTTGTATTAATGTCAGTCTTGATCATATTTGTTTTTTTATGGAAGTCACTTAATTGGTGGAGCATTGATCTTGTAATTCAAGGTCAGATACTATTGGGAATATCAAATAACTTAAACTTGGGAATTAAATATGGTTATAAGAAAATCAACTATATGTCATCAAAACTTTCATTGCATTAAACAAAATTTGTATACAGCAAAATTAAAAATGAAATGCAAATTCAGGTTGTTTGAACTTGCATGAAAATGGTAGCAACATGCATGCTAGTAAAAACCCATGGGTACACAATAATTAACTTAATAAACTAAAGTAGGTCTATTTTCACTTGGCTAAAAGTTTACTCACAGGTATTGATATGGCAGTTAAATAAATGAGAACATGCCACAATTATACTGATTACATTAAAACATGTGTAAAAGAATAAAACTTGAATTGTACATGGCAGAACATCTTGAATTGGTGTTTATTTCTTAGTGGTATCATTTTGCCATGTATTGTCATACATTATATTAAGAAAATATTTTTTCACACAAAAAGCTAACTGTAAATTCTTGTTAAATGAGCAAATTTCACAATATTGATTTAAAAATTTTGGGCCCTAACCGTAATTTTGGATTTTAAAATGAGCAATATATCAAAGATTCATTTCACTTTTCTTTTTGTGATTTTCTTGATATTCAATAGTGTCCAATTTGTGATTTTCTTGATATTCAATAGTGTCCAATTTGTGATTTTCTTGATATTCAATAGTGTCCAATTTGTGATTTTCTTGATATTCAATAGTGTCCAATTTGTGATTTTCTTGATATTCAATAGTGTCCAATTTGTGATTTTCTTGATATTCAATAGTGTCCAATTTGTGATTTTCTTGATATTCAATAGTGTCCAATTTGTGATTTTCTTGATATTCAATAGTGTCCAATTTGTGATTTTCTTGATATTCAATAGTGTCCAATTTGTGATTTTCTTGATATTCAATAGTGTCCAACTTGTGATTTTCTTGATATTCAATAGTGTCCAATTTGTGATTTTCTTGATATTCAATAGTGTCCAATTTGTGATTTTCTTGATATTCAATAGTGTCCAATTTGTGATTTTCTTGATATTCAATAGTGTCCAATTTGTGATTTTCTTGATATTCAATAGTGTCCAATTTGTGATTTTCTTGATATTCAATAGTGTCCAATTTGTGATTTTCTGAGACTAAAACATGGGAAACAAAACATGCTTGCCCCTACATTGTAAGCAAGTTAGTTGAGCATACCCAAGTTACTGAGATGTATTTGTTGGAAAATACTAAACAGCTTGAATATGCATAAAATATGGGTGCTCAGTTCTGTCAGGTTTTCTCAAACTTTGCTTTACAGGCATGGACTGTGTAATAAATATAAGATTGATATCAATCCTGTGTCAAAAATTGATTAATTTTGTCAGTTTACATTGTTATTACATTCAGAATGCTGTTCAGGTCTGAGTAGAAAAAAGTGGATTACATCAACAATATTAGTCATGTCAAATCTGTCTTGACAATTGCATTGGCTTCCAACTGCATGTAAAAGTCAATCATCATTCTCTGTGTAACAGTTAATTTCTGTTTGCTGAGAATGATTTTTATATTCATGTCTTGCTTATAAATGCATTTGTCCTTACATCTGGCAAACTTCTTGAAACAATCCGTTTTGCGCTATATTTACATGAAGGAAAAAAAACAAATGTAAAATAAAGTCATATTGTTATGTTTTTTCTCTTTTCATAAAACTGTAGCTGCATTTTTGTGATTTGTTTTTATTTGTCACCAATTCCAGTATGGAGAAAGCTGAGTTTCATGTAGTTATTTTTGTAATGTATGCTTCTGTTCCCAAGTATTGTATATGTACCAGAACCTGTTGTAATATATCCAGAGTTCTCGCTTGGATCTTAAAACTAGGAGCCCAGGACTCCTAAGTTGGTAATAATTAATTGATACTGTATGCTGTAATATAAACTAGCCATGCAACTGACTATAGTCCAAACCTATTAACCCGTTGGTTTGTACCCCTACCTTTTTTAATAACGGAAACCTTTAATTTGATAAAAAGTGCAAAGAACTTGGGCAATTCATTAATTGGTTTATATTTAACAATCAGACTGTGAATAGAATGGCCATAATACCGTCATTGCTCATTTCATGCTTAAAGGAAATTTTCAATATTAAGACGGACATGCCCGAAACCCATTTCCAGTTCCTGGACATGTCCATTTTCAGCAAAGGGTTGTATGTGCGACTAGATATATATACATATGTCGTCAGCTTCTAATATTTACAGTGTTGAATCAAGCAAAGGAAAAGAAAGAAGAAAAAAGTTGCCTTTCACTTGAATTTAACAAGTGGTTTCATTAATATGTTCATGAGTGCAAAGGAATATAATTCCAAATTCAATGTTATGGTAATTTACGGAATTATCTGGAAGTTAACAAATAGGATAAATTATGTAATGTTTTCGGATGAAAATATACTACCCCATAGTGTACAGAATATGGTGCAGTGTTAGTATGGAAAGTCCATTAAACATGAAAGGTCAAGGAGATACCAGTTTTAGTGCCATTTTGGTCACAGGTTAGAAATTATAAATCAATGATTCAATTGACTTAGTTCTGTGCACTTTTTATCACATTAAACTTCTTAGTTATTGAAATTGGTGGGGGGGTAAAAAAAACTGGGACTATAGCTACAATCACCTCAGAGGGCGGAAACAAAATTACTACAGTTGACCACACGACAGCAATTTTAAAAACAATTTGCTGCAACTTTAAAAAAACTGATTACCTCTGAAGCACCAATATATACTAAGGAAAGTTTTTTTTTTTAAATTGTGTCAATGTTCTACAATTCATTTGATGTTGCCACAGCAATGACAAATGGGTATTTGTCCTTGAGATGTAATTTCCTGTATATTATTTACTCACACCCAGCTACAGGTAGACATGTGTCTTGTCATTGTATATTGGTGTTTTCCTAAGACTGCTGGTCAGGTCTGGCAGCCTTTCAGAGCAATGTAGGTGTGGTAATATCCCTTATTTACCTATGTAAAGCATATGCACACATCTACAAGCAGCATAGACATTTGTATGTCCTTGGACTACTGGTTAGAGTTGCCTTACAGAAAAATGTAATGTTTCTTGTTTACCTATGTTAATCGAATGCATACACAACTAGAAGTGGCATAGACATGTTGGTCCTGCTGCTCAGGGCAAGGTGCTTGTTGCCTCAGGGCATTGTAAATATGGGTTGAGTCACATGTTTGTACTAAATGTAATCATTTTAAATAAGTTTTAAGTAAGCACAAAGAGAGGACAGTTAACTATCTAGGTAAGAAAGGGTTCAGAGCCCTCCTGAAACAGGCTAAAGGCAAAACTATCTACAGGCAGATCTGTTTAAAAGCCATTAGCTGTGGGCATATTATATGACCATGCTGTTGCATAAATACAGTACATCACATCAAAATAAGACATATATTTTATATTGTTATAATGTGCATTATTATATATCATTTATAAAATGTCTTGGTAGTTTTCAACATCACATTGATGTCTGAAAAGGAGACCTTTATGTACAGCATGTGGAGATAAACACATTTGAACAGCTTTTTAGTTTCCTTTTCCACTAAATGTCTTTTTTGTCAGTACTTTTCTGTATCCTGTATTCCCATGCATGCTAACACTTTTGCTGCAATCAGTACACCTTTCTTCATCAAATTATGTAGTACATTCACCTGTATATGTATTATGCTTTTCAAAAGTACATAAAAAAAATACAGAAATATAGTTTTATTTAAATTTATATTACTTCTTTAATACCACTCGTAGGGGCCCCGAGTGGTCTAAAGTGCTGACCATTACAGATTACTGCCATCTCACCTCTGTCTGCGTGAGTTTGAGTCCATACTCTGCTAACGTGGGTAAGTGAGAAAGCCTGCCAGTTGCTTCTTGTGGGTCGGTGGTTCTTCCCTGGGTTTTCCAGGGTTCTTCCTTTACCATTATTACTGGCCGCCATGTATAGCCTATATTGTGCTGAAAAATGGCATTAAATCCTATTATAACAACAACAATACCACTCGTAAAAATGTTAGAATATTCTAAAAGACACTGCCTTGTCAAGAATGGCACAAGAGTTAATTTGTGAAAGATTGACATGTACATTCCTAATTTTCTATTCCAACAAAACACTCGTTATATTGGTAATGAAGTTAGTTGGCAGACCATTTTGTGCTTTTAAAGAAAATGGTGCTAGATATGAAGCTAAGCATTGTACAAAATAAGACACTTAATTCGATATGGCTAAGCAAAATCAAGAGTTTTTCTGTAATTATATTCTGTCTAACTTGCTCCACGACCTTGAATATCAAGACCACTCACTAGTAAAGACCACATTCACCGAGTCTGATTTATGCATAAATGCTTTAAACCTAAATATAAAGACCACCTGCTAAAATAATCGCATTTAGATTTCAGATGGTTACCCAAGTGGTCATCAGAGGCCATTCTGGAGCTGAACATTTTGGAGATATGTTTCATAGGAAGAAAATGAATTTGGCCGATTTTGTAAATAAATGAGGCATTGAACAGAAATTATGGAAGCTCTTATGGATATGATGCATGGCCTGATTGTTAGCATGAATTTAACAAATGCAAAATTTACTGTATAAAACATGAAATCAAACCTTAATATTTATCCTGGAATGAAAGAAGTATATTTAAATAGAAAATTATATCAAGAGGAACTCTGCAGTTTGGCTCTGATTATAGCAATTTATGAATATCATTGTTACACATTTAGTGATGGCCATTTTTTCAGGTATTGTATATTCCTAGTTTTTTTGCATGTGATTTTAAAATTGATGCATCCTTATACCTTTCAAGTTTTGGGCGTGCTGAAACCTGATCAGTATATTTTGCTACACTTTCAGCACTATCTAAGGGATAAGGGCACGGACCACCTGCAACTTTTTGACTTGATAGAAAAAATGTTGGAATTTCTCCCTTCGGAACGAATCACACTTAAAGAGGCTTTGCAGCACTCATTCTTCATGCCTAACTGTACAGAAGAGAAGTTGGATTTAGTCCCTGATTCCAAACCAACCTCTAGCAGTCACTACCCTAACCCCACGCCAAATGGAACCACCCCCGAATGTTTCCACGAAGCTACCAAAGCTAATATTGTTCACGAACCCCTAGTCAGCGAGGCAAGCTCATGTGGTTCCGATGTTAAGCAAATTAATGATACCACAAGTTCTGATACTGAACGAATCTTTGCTGAAGAAAGTCAAACTGATGCCGATACTATTACCAGGTGATTTGCCTTCTATCACCTTGTTCAGAAAGAACTTTTAACAATTTATTTAGAGTTTGGTGTTTTACGTAGTCTTTAATATCAGTTTGTTCAAGGTTTATCCACAGTTGCTTTGCTTTACATGCTTTTAACTTCTCCACTGTGCACGATGTTTTGTTCCTAACTCTTCTTTTTTACTCCCATTTCATGCACTGGATTCTTTTTTTTTTTTTTTTTTTTTTTTTTTTAGCTATTTTTACATCAAGTCCACCCTCTAATTACAACTTTTTGTTCCCTGCAGTGTATATGGAAGTGGCATAATTTGGGGTCCATTTGTCTGCTCCTTTGGTCAAACCTTGGATAAGTGTTCTTTGTTTATATCATTTTCTTGATCCTAGATCCACACTAGTTTGTGTTTTGGTGAGTACCACATGCATCAACCAAAAAGGGTCACTGGCTTTTTATACTTCATCCAGTGTCTTTGACCCAGTTTTGTATGTAGTTCATTTTGCTAAGTACATCACTCTACCAAAATTTGATAAGTAACCTATATTTTGTGCTTTAGTGAATTCAGTTTTGTGTTTAGGTTTTTGAGCTTTATTATTCACAGCATCATGGAAATTAATTAATGCATACTGTTTAGCATTACCAGATGTAGGTCACTGTTCCATGCATCAGTGCATTAAGTTTTGAATCGGCCATATGCAGCTTTGTCTTCATGAGCTCTATAACACCAGCCAAAATTTGGTAACCAAGATTATGTTTGTTCCTTGGGCATTATTTGTTATGGCCATGCATCTTGGCATGTAGATTTTGTGGACTACAAAATTAAATCGGATTATCAGGGTGACTTGAATTTCACATTCTTCATCAAGCCAATTTCCCTGACATACTTTTAAATGGCAGTTGTTCACTTGATTTGGATATTCCTACACCCAGATTCCTTTTGAAAGGCCATTTCTTTTAAATAAACACTGAGAAATACATTGGATAAAAATTTGTTATTGAACAAGGGTTTTTTGGATGAGGTAAGCTAAAGGTGTGATCCGATGCAAACTGGATTGAAAGTTACATGCTTTGATGCCACTGTGAAAGATGTTAAATCAAATTGTACAACACTTAGACACAGGTGTTATAAATCACTGAAAGATGTTAAATCAAATTATACAACATGTAGACACAGGTGTTATAAATCACTGTGAAAGATGTTAAATCAAATTTTACAAAACTTAGACACAGGTGTTATAAATTGTTGTGAAAGATGTTAAATTGTAACTCTTGGTGCCACGTTTATTGGACAGAAGGTGGTAGTGTTCTTTTGAGCTCTAGCGTTACAGTCATATGTGACACAAAAAAGTGGGTGGTATTATAGAAAGGTAGACAGATGTAGCTTTATGATGATACCAAATAATATGGATGTCCTAGTTGCACTACAAAATACAGAAGGAAAAACTTCACTTTTTGGACCAAAGTTTTTCCAGCTGAAATTCACCTGAGGTTGTGATCTGGTTTTGTGTCTGCATTTTAGACCTTTTTGCCTAAGATCTAAGACAGACCGGTCTGAATTACAAACAGGTGAACCTTTGCAAAAGTAGGATAAGATGGGCATTTAAAATGAAGAGTGGTCTCGAAAACAAAAAAAAAAACAAACAAAAAAGTCCATTTTATACCCTTCTGCTCATGCTCAGTCTAAAGAGCCAATGAGAAATGATGTTTCTAACACAAATAGGCATTAGGTTAACTTAAAATGTCTTGGAAATCAATGTATTAGGATGTATTCAGAAATATCTCCTAAAATGGGTTTCCCACGCGCATTTAAGGTGGAAATGACAAAAATCTCCTGGAGGTTAATGGGTTAGTAACTGAAGAAATATTGTAAGAGTTGTTTCCCTTTCCATTACTATTTATATGTTGTTAGATGTACATAAAAAGTATGACCAAAACCATGGTTTTATAGCACAAATATTGGGAAAATCAATGATAGGAATTTTTTCATCTTTGAAATTTAATGTTAAATATGTGGAAAGGTTCTGCATTAGGTATTTTTAAATGTTCTCCCAGTAATATTTTAAAACTAAATTTACTTTTGTCCAAGATATTTATTTGTTGGAATTGCACTAGTAATTACTTGTGAAGATGAATACTTGATTATATTACATTTGCTTCCACTCAGATTTAAACAGCAACCCATTACAGAAGAGCTTAATCTTTTCTTGAAGAAATTGAGACCCGAAGCTATGCATGAACAAAATGGATATAAATCATAGCAATGGATTTACAATATGGATATAAATCGTAGCAATGGATTTACAATATGGATATAAAATACTACTATGAATACACAAAATAGTGGCATCATTTTGCATTAGGATTTCTTGAAAATTAATAGTTGCTTCCATCTCTCCTCTGGTTACTACCTCATTAATACGAGTGATTTACATGTTTACCTCATTAATGTTAGTGGTTTACAGGTTTACCTCATTCATGCCAATAGTTTACAGGTTTACCTCATTCATGCCAATAGTTTACAGGCTTACCTCATTCATGCCAATGGTTGGTTTACAGGTTTACCTCATTCATGCCAATGGTTGGTTTACAGGTTTACCTCATTCATGCCAATGGTTTACAGGTTTACTTCATGCCAATGGTTTACAGGTTTACCTTGTTCATGCCAATGGTTTACAGGTTTACCTCATTCATGCCAATAGTTTACAGGTTTATTTCATTCATGCCATTGGTTTACAGGTTTACCTCATTCATGCCAAGGTCTACAGGTTTACCTCGTTCATGCCAATGGTTTACAGGTTTACCTCATTCATGCCAATGGTTTACAGGTTTACTTCATTCATGCCAATGGTTTACAGGTTTATCTCATTCATGCCAATGGTCTACAGGTTTACCTCATTCATGCCAATGGTTTACCTCATTCATGCCAGTGGTTTACAGGTTTACCTCATTCATGCCAATGGTTTACAGGTTTACCTTGTTCATGCCAATGGTTACAGGTTTACCTTGTTCATGCCAATGGTTTACAGGTTTACCTTGTTCATGCCAATGGTTTCCAGGTTTACCTCATTCATGGCAATGGTTTACAGGTTTGCCTCATTCATGGCAATGGTTTACAGGTTTGCCTCATTCATATCTTAAAACAGCAATATGCATTTCTTAGCAATATATTTAATCAATTGGATAGTTTTATGTTGACATAAACTACTTGACTTATTAATAGTTCTTTGCTATATTTTCATGTGCTTTGGGTAATATAATTCATATTGTTGGGTCTTTTATGAATTTGTCATTTATAGAAGAAAAATATTGAGCCAGGAGGTATGTTTCTTGATAAAAGATGTCAACATTCGCTTCCATCCATTTTTGACAAAACCCTCCTAGTTTCTACTGCGGCAATTAGGTTGATTAGGCAAGCTATTCATTTCTAGTGCTCATCCTAATTCTCTTACATGTATAAAACAGCTGTAATTGGGATCGCAGTTAGGTTTATTGGTGGTTATAAAGACATATAAATTTTTTTACAAATCTGATACGGGTGTTAATATAATTGAGATGGCAAACAAAGCTTTTAGATCTATATGAGTTGTAATAATGTCTTTGTCGAAGTGGTCTAGTAATGAGAACCTGCATCATCTTGCAATGTCCTCTGTTGTCCTGGTACCATGTGAACTCTGTACATGACTAATAGTGCCTAATTACATTGTGATCCAAAAGCCACTTGATATTGTACAAGCTCATACTGGGAGAGGCTAAGGTGTCATTTAAAGGAAAGTTGCATCATGAAATGTTTTGTGCCAGCTGCATACATGAAGTTGTAACCTGGATTGATCTATTGCTCATTTGAAGGACAAAGAAAATGTACTCAACCTGAACCCATCAAACCCTGAACTCATCTACTTAGAACACATTTAGCATGAACTCTTCTACATGTCAACCAAGAACATGTATAACCTTAACACTTTAACCCTGGGCAAATCTACCAAGACTATAACATAAACAGATCTACCCAGAACATGTTTAACTATAACATACTAACAGAACATGTGTGCCCTTAGGTCCACTGGCATAAAATTGGTTTATCTTCAGATAGTTTGGTCTGACATGATTGAAATGGGGGGGGTCTCATCTGTTTATTCTGCAGTTACATGTATGCAATGTATTTAGTACATAGTTTTATGCATGCATTGTGTTGAGTACATAATGGTATGTATGCAATGTATTGAATGCATAGTTGTAAATATGCAATGTATTGATTATATAGCAACATGTATGTAATGTATTGAGTACATAGTTTACATATATGATGTATTGAATACATAGTGGTATGTATGCAATGTATTGAGTACATAGTGGTATGCATGCAATGTAATTAGTGCATAGTTGTATGTATGCAATGTACTGAGTACATAGTGGTATGCATGCAATGTATTGAGTATGTAGTGGTATGTATGCAATGTAGTGGTATGTATACAATGTATTGAGTACTTAGTGGTACTGAGTACATAGTGGTATGTATGCAATGTATTGATTACATAGTGGTATGTATGCATTGTATTGAGTACATAGTGGCAGTATGCAATGTATTGAGTATGCAGTGGTATGTATGCAATGTATTCAGTACATAGTGGTATGTATGCAATGTATTGAGTATGTAGTGGTATGTATGCAATGTATTGAGTACATAGTGATATGTATGCAATGTATTGAGTATGTAGTGATATGTATGCAATGTATTGAGTATGTAGTGGTATGTATGCAATGTATTGAGTATGTAGTGATATGTATGCAATGTATTGAATATGTAGTGGTATGTATGCAATGTATTCAGTATGTAGTGGTATGTATGCAATGTATTGAGTAGATAGTGGTATGTATGCAATTTATTGAGTACATAGTGGTATGTATGCAATGTTTTGTGCATAGTGGTATGCATGCAATGTATTGAGCATGTAAGGGTGTGTATGCAATGTATTGAGTACATAGTGGTATGTATGCAATGTATTGAGTATGTAGTGGTATGTATGCAATGTATTGAGCATGTAGGGGTATGTGTGCAATGTATTGAGTACATAGTGGTATGTATGCAATGTATTGAGTACATAGTGTTATGTATGCAATGTATTGAGTACATAGTGGTATGTATGCAATTTATTGAGTACATAGAGTGGTATGTATGCATTGCATTGAGTATGTAGTGGTATATATGCAATTTATTGAGGATGTATGCAATGAATTGAGTATGTAGTGGTATGTAATGTAATTAGTGCATAGTTGTATGTATGTGATGTATTGAGTACATAGTTGTATATATGCGATGTATTGAGTATGTAGTGGTATGTATGCAATGTATCAAATGAAAAGTTGTATATATACAATGTATTTAGTACATAGTTTTACGTATGCAATGTAAGGAGTACAAAGTGATAATGCATGCAGTGTATCGAGCACTATATTTAGTACAAAGTCTTTATGCAATTTATTTAATAATAATAATATGCTCATGTTCAGTTTACTTATTGGAATCATGAAAAGTCAGTATGAGCAACAACAAAATAAAACATGCTTGAAATTAGTTTCCCATTGATACATAGGGTGGAACAGGGTCGAAATAAAACAATGATATTGATTTTTCATAACTAAATAGTGAATAGCATTTAATGCTATTACTTTGTTTTAGATGTTTCCAGATTTTATTGGATTGCATCTAGTTTTAATGAATTTACATTATCATAAATGGATAAAATATTCCTTGGGAGGTAGAACACATCAGTAAGTAATTGTAGTATCATTGCATACGGGTAGAGCTTTCAGGTTGATGAGATTTTGTGTGCAAATTATATTTAGTAAACTTCCATTATTTCTCATCTTTAAAAAAGATGTCACGATATATGTATATGATGTGTATTTGTGTGTGTATGTATGTGTGTGTATATATGTGTGTGTGTGTATATAAAACATTGGTTTTAAAACATGTATATGTATCAACACTATAAATGACATTTGTGTTAAAATAATTAGATATTGGTATTAAATAAATTGAGTAATGCTTTATAATTGCATATGGGTGAGTGGAGCTTTAAATGTCATCTTTTTTTCTTATTTTGTTCATGACTGAAAGACTGTGGTACAATATTTATGATAATGAATGCAATGATTTAAGTCCCTGAAGCTACAAAGAACTTGTAGGCAAATAGAATATCAAGTGACCACTTAAAAAGCTCATCAGGCATTTTTATCCAGTGATAGATCTCTTTAAAGTAGCAAACTGTTCCTGTAACAATGATTAGCAAAGTGTCTTTAATAAAAGCATTTGATATGGCTGTTCCTAATATCAGAAGAGTACACACCTAGAGGTAGGATAGAACACTTAGTGACTTAAAAATTAATGTTTTCTTGTTTCTTTGACAGCGTTACCTAAAAGTGCCTGAAAGTGAATCCCACCGTGACCTGTTTGATCTTATCAGCAAAATGCTAGAGTATGACCCCAAAGAACGCATCAATCTCCAGGAAGCTCTACGACACCCCTTCATTATTCAGTTTTCGCGGCGACAAGAAAAACAAGATGCAGAGAAAAAGGACAGTGATCGAGAACGCTCTCACAGTCTCAGCAGATGACTACAGCAGCAGTAAATTTCAGCTTGACTTTGAATTTTAATTGTCCAGTTTTATCATTTTCAAGACTTGCTTGTAGACTGGAAAGAAAAGTGTGGCTTCTTTTTGGAATAGATTACTGCCTTGCAAGAAAGCTAGTTTATTGCTCGGATTTTTTCACATTCAGCCTGGTAATGAGAATTGAGTATTAAGCAATTAAGTCATGTAAAAGTTTATCTTCTGCATGATTATTTAAAAACAATTTAAAGGTGTCGATTTTTATCTGGATGAATGAACAGGAGGGGGAGAATTGTGTTATATGGTACTGCCTTTTATGTTTTATTTGTCATTGTTTGTATTGCATTGTATCAATTAACATTGATGGGATTATACATTAATAATTCATTAATACATTTACCATAATTGTACATTAGATGACAGTTGCACAACATGTGACATGAGGTTCAGAAAGTGAAAACAAAAGAATAGACAATATAGTCAGGTTGTCCTTTCTGGTTTAGGTAATTGGGTATTATAAAAGTACACATATGTATACATTTATTTACACATACACACACACATGCTCACACAAAAATGATCTTTACTTCTGAAAACAACTTCAGTAAAAATGTCTTGAAGTCACTAGTAGGTAATGTGGACAAGGAAGATTTAGTTCTCATCTTGATCTCGTTTGGAAATCAGGATCTGGTACCTGGGCATTTGTGGCAAGTCTGTTAGAAATCTATTGTCCAAAAACTATTGTATTTTTGTTTGGGTCTTCATATATGATAAAGAACTACATCTCAAGTTGATTTTTCTATCAGTGGGATTGTTTAAACACGTCACTTATCATCCTTGTAGCTTATAGTCTTCATTAGACTCTCATTTGTTTGAATTATTGTTGAGTTGTGAAAAGTTTCAATTGCAATGCAAATTTAGTTTCAAAATTTTATATCCAGATATGTCTGTTAGGACATTGCTGATTGAATTGATTCCATCTTAAACAGTCGTATTTAAACTCTCAGGGGTACATATTAACAGTAAGATCCGGTAAAGTGCTAAAATGTTTACGATAAAACAGCAATAGATTTTTTTTTTTTTAAATGTATTCAAGAGAAGTACTATTTTTCTGCTGGATTAGAGTGAAATCAAAAAAGTCATAGGTATCTTGTTTTCAAAGTCACTACTTTTATGATAAGTACTGTCTTCTTTCTTGACACATTATTTGACACTTGGCTAATCAATGTATTCATTTTCATTATTATTGTACCGTCCAACTGTTCATGAAAATTTGAAATCAACAATATGAAACTGCCTGGTATTGGACTGAGTGATAGATTTAATTGACTTGTATGCATGTGTGCAGAATAATAGTGTTCATAAAAAAATAAATTCATTTTCTTCCGTGTTAGGTTTTATAGTATTGACATGAATATTTATTCTCTTTCTATTAATCAAAAAATATTTTCATGAGTATCACCGATTTTGTGTATAATATTTATTTTTAAAAGACTTGTAAAGGATTACTTTGTATGAAATAAGTTCTCATACCAATGGTTCATGCAAAAATAATAACTTGTAAAGCAAATCAAGGTAGATTTAAACTTAAATCTTGGGTATAGCTTGTATTTTGTTTGATTTTGAAAAATAAAAAGTTACAGATCTGTTCCGTGTTACCCTAAGAATCAAAGCATGGAACTATTTATGTGATTATATTGTATTAAAATCATTAAAGTTTATTGTTCGTATATGAAAATCGAAGTGTGAAACTGTATTAAATAGTACTTGTGATTATATTATATTAAAATCAGTACTTTAATGTTGGTATATGAAAATGAAAGGAATAAATATACCTTTACTGGTAGTGAAGATATGTTTTTGTAAACTTTTATGTGTACACTGTACATTCTGAAAACTAGGGTTTATTTTAGAACTAAAAATTTTGCAGAGAATTCCATCCTCTGTTTGAGGAAAAGAGCAGAAAATTTTGGAATATAGAGAAAAATAGTAGCCAGGCTTGAATATATAAAGTGAAGTTTCTTGCAGTTGGTTGATTTTTCAGTGTGATTATTAAGAAAATAGAAACAAGCATCAATTTGCATACAAGATTAAACCCTGGAGTATAGAGAATATGTGGTGTTAGTGTAAGCAGTAATTTTTTTTATCACTTACATGGCTTTGCTCAGGATATCTTTATTTTGAGGTTAGTATAAGGAAGATATTTAATTAGATGATGATAATAATATTTACTGAATGCTGTAAATGAAATACTGAAACGACTTGGAGACTGATAATTCTGGATACCTGATATTGAACCAAGCATTTCAGCAGATAATTATCATTACTGTGACATAGCATTTCTTTAAAATTTCACTGCTTCTGGTAAAGAGCTGATATTATTTTTAGCCATTGGAGTAAAGTGTGTTGCGTAAGGACAGTAGCCGAATCAGGCTGATCTCTGTTTTGACTGTAAAATCTTTCGACTACCAGTCGGGGGGGGGGTACCTCAAGAGTCATCGTGGTCATTAAAATTATTCTAGTCCCTTAAATGTAAAAGACAAACAAGAAAGTTGTAATGGCCAGTCATTAGGTTTGCATGTATCTGATGCAATTTATCGTGTAATGCAATGTTTTCATGATTATTGAAGTCAAAGAAAATATGGATTGTACCACAGTGCAAGTTCAGTTTATTTTCTGTTCACATGTATGCATGTGATTTTGAGAGAATGTTACTTTTTCAGGTACTGTTGGCACTATGTGTAAAAATTGTGTGCAAAACAATAAATAAATCTGCCTACATTGAATATTTTCTTAATAATCATTTTAGAAAATTCATACTTTGCAAATGCATCATGTTTTGTCATTGTCACTTTCTGCTCCCGAGTGATTTTTAGACAAGTATTATAGGATTTTCTGTAGACCATTGGAGAATATGTATGATATTTTTGGAAATCAAGGATTTTACTAAGTAATTAGGGTTCCCACACTATCAGAAACTCAGAGGTGGGGTGGGAGTGGAGTAGGTGGTGTAGATAAATATACAATATATAAGTAACTCACGCTTTGAAAAATCAAGAACCTACTTATAATGGGGCAATTGGTCGTGGATCCCATTTCTTTTATTAGATAGACAGTACCAAAAACAACCCTATTTGTTGATAGTGAAGAAAATTGTGATAAAAATTGGTAACTGAAACTTAGACATATCGCTTATTTTTACCTTAGAAAATGATTTATATGAACTGGAAATATGAATGAACATCAGTGTTTAATAAGTCATATATTTTGTTAAAAATTTGTCCAAATAACATTCTTGGTACACTGTAAATAACAGTATGCAGCAAAATTTTGATCAATAAAAATGTCAATAACAACTACTTATGAAAGTAATTTTATAAACAAATAACACTTAAAGGAGTTTTCTTATCAAATGAAATTTGTGTATTATATCGTTTTAGTTCATTTTAAATATAATTATTATATATAAAATGTGCTGATTGTATTCAAATGTGAAATATGTTATTCTACTGTAACAGCACTATTTCTGAGCGTTTCTTTGAGAACCTGATCGAGCGCCGATGGTGTTTTGATACCTGATTTGCGCAAGTATTTGCTGTATTTGTTGCAATGAATTAAAAAAAAGCTGACTTTCTTATCTGAGCATGTTGAGTGATTTTTTTTGGGTATCAAATAAAGGAATAAAATGAAATGTTAAAGGCATGCAAATCCAACCTGTGTAAGGGCTAGCAGCCCTGATTGAGTGTCAATTAACATGGTTACAACATTGTTGGTGAATGTAATATAATTAAGCTACATTAAATTAGTGTACTCCTTCAGAAATATGACCAAAGATTGCATGACAGTAGTTAACTTATAAATTGGTAGTTGGAGGGCTCCTCTTGGTTGAGAAGAAGTTTTACTATTACTTACAATAAAAGTGATGTATCAAAATTTTAGAATTAGAACAATTTTAAGAAAACACTGACTTTTGACCTTGGCAGCTATTTTGTGAGGTAAATGTTGTGAATTATTTTTATTAAGGAAAGATATCTTGTTTGATTCTGAATTTGAATTGATAACTAGTCTGTAAAGAGTAATTCAAGGAATATACAGTTCAGGGAACCAGACTACTCGATAACATAAAGGTTTTCGTGTACACCAGAAGGCTTGTTGAAACCAGCTGGAATAATGTTAATATCAGAAGTTGGGCATCATGAAACTAAATGTAATTTTTATATAAACAAGAATGACTTTCTTAGAAAAAGTGACAAGTATTCCCAGCACCATTTTAAAACTAGTTTGGGTCATTCAGGGCTGAGCAAATTTTTTTAAAACCACTAGTCCAGGACAAGAGGTTTCAGAAAATTCACTATTCCCACCTTTCAGTTCACTAGTCCCACCTTACTTTTCCCTGGTCCCAAAATGGTCATCACTTAAGATTTGATGAAATGTATGTATATGTACTTAATCCATAGAAAAAAGCAAACAAAATAATATACAACATAATTATTTCTTAAAATTATAAATTTTTCAAAAACATTGGTTGTTATACATTTGGCTTCTTCAGGTTCATGTATATGTTTTAGCGGATGGATTGAAAACATGTCCATGTTTATGTCTGCCATATGCACCAGCACTAAGCCAGCAGTTGATAGATGTGTCTGAATTGAAGTCTCAAGCTCTGGTCCATTTGCAGAAATGTTCATCTGGGTTTTTGATATTGTTTGTAGCAACTGCAAAACATCTTTCCTTCCGAGCCAATATATTCAAGCCTGGGATAACAATCAAGCCAAAGCGGCTGAAAATTTATGTCTCTTAGTAGTGTCATATTTGACATTTTTTTGCCATCAAAGATTGTTGCTTATGTCTCTTTGGAGAAATAGCTACCGCACACTTAGTGTCCATCTTACGTTTTATCCATCCATTTTCAAACAAATATACCTTCTCCAAATCGGCCTTATTACCTTTCTTATGAAAATAGTTTAGCAAACTCATTTTATCCACAGAGTATCTATCAGCTTGCTTGATAACTACTACTAAAGTGAATATAACTTCAATTTTCTCTTTTAAATACAAACTGAAGCCGCTCATTAATGTGGAAGTTAATCAACTGTATAAAGAATTATAAATTAAAGATTCATTACTGTCAATTAATAAGTTAATAAAGGAAACCAACACTGATGTCGGTAAAATACTTATCATTTATTTAATTACACTGACTCGCTGGATTAAAATCATAGTGAGTCGCTCGTTATGATTTAGTCTAAATTTCCTCTGACCATTGCCACTCCATTTTTGATATTTGGACATTTATGTTGGGGTGTAAAGACTAGAGTCCATTCCCTATCGAAAAGTTAGAATTCGCCGCTATTTGCTATTGACATAGGGTAGCCGCTTACTAACCGGCCTAACAAATTTAAACAACCTTTCATAAAGATATACCTGCATGAAATGGATAGGAATATAATTTATTTTCTCAGATATTGTGAGAATAGCATTCATTATAGTTTTAATCCACTGACAGACTAACCGAAATGATAGCGTTGATGAAATTTAACCTGGAACTCCATTTTCATTCCAAGTCACATGACTATACATCATCTTGCGACCTACATATCAATTACTTCATGATTCAAACTGTCATGTGATATCAACAATTAACCATTTCTAATGTTGCTATGGGAAAACTAATTGAACATATAAATGAAAGTCACATAATAGTTAGGAATCAGAAACAATAACCATGAGAAAGACATTAACAAACTTAGTAAAAATTCTACAAGGACTAATAGAGACGACGTCTCAAGAAAGAAAAATAGGAGATTTAAAAGATTCAAAAATAGAAGAAAGTGGAAGGTCGAAAAAAAGCGAAGAAAACAAATTAAGAGAGGTAAAGAAACCGTATTTTTATGATAAATCATACAACACTGAAGAGGTTAAATTGGATTCTTTTCATTCTAAAAAGATGGGTTATTTTAACAGAAGTAAATCATCTTTTACACCACCTAATGGACGTGATTCCTATTTAGATTTTTTATATTGACGCAATCACGAAAGAGATATTACATCAGAATCATTGAAAGCGATATTATAGTAATATTACTAAGGACGAAATTAAGTCTTTATATAGTCTAATGAATGACGACAGTATAGTGATTAAAAATGCTGATAAATCAAACAATATTATTATTATGAATCAAGAAGATTATGTTAAAGAAGTTGAACGTCAATTAAATGAAGAAAAATACTACCAACATATTAAAGAAGACCTGTCAATGGAAATTAAATCAAAAATTTCAACATGCATTAATGAGATCGCTAAAACTAATAATTGCATATATGAAGAATTTGATACTTTACCTCTTAACATACGAACACCTCAATTCTACATATTACCCAAAACTCATAAATATCCTGATCATAATTTACCTTTAAATTATCCAGGGCGACCAATTATATCAGGTTGTAATTCATATACTGAAAATATATCCAAATTTATTGATAGTGTTTTACAACCTTTGATGAAATCACTTCCTTCATACATTAAAGACACCACTGATTTCATCAAAAAGTTAAAGTCTATTCCACAGCTATCTGATAACTCAATGTTGGTATCATTAGATGTAGCATCACTGTATACCAACATTCTGCATACAGATGGTATTGAAGCGTGTAAATATTTTCTTGATAACAATCATAATAACAGCCCACTGTCTAGTGAAGATATTTGTAAAATAATAAAACTTATCCTGGAAAATAATTATTTTCAATTTAATAATAAAAATTACATCCAAGTAATGGGTACAGCAATGGATAGTCCTATGGCTCCTTCATACGCTTCTCTTTTCATGGGTAAATTAGAAAAAGATTTCCTTAACAAAGAAAAGTTTAATCCATCAGTCTGGTTTAGATATTTAGATGACATATTTATGATCTGGAACCATTCAACTGAAGAACGAGAAATTAATTCATCGCCGAAATCATTTTCATCCGACAATTATATTTACTTATACTGCATCAAATACGCATGTTTCATTTTTAGATGTAAATAAACATATTGATAACACTATTTCTACGAATATTCATGACAAAGAAACTAATAACCACCAGTATGTATAATATTCTTCATGCCATCCAATGTCATGTAAAAACGGTATACCATATAGCCAGGCTAAAAGATACCGACGCATTATTTCAGATGATTGTCAATTACAAAATTAGTTGAATGATTTAAAAACATATTTCCTAAACAGAAATTATCCAGTACATATCATTGATTCTGTGCTGAACAAAACCCCTAATCTTTCTCAAAATGAGGCTTTAAATACAGCAAATTGTACAATGGAGAAAAATATAGTTCCTTTTACAATACAATACAATCCTTCATTACCTAATATAGGTCTTATAATTAATAAATATTGGAGTCTCCTAAACTTATCAAATAAAAACAGCGTCAAATCCCTTTACAACAATAAGCCTATTGTTGCTTATAATAGACCCAAAAATTTCCAAGATTTTTTAATTAGAACTAAACATACAGAAAAAAATAAAAAAGGACAATTCTCGTCATCTAAATGTAATAGACATCGATGCTCTCAATGTGCAAACATAAGAGAAAGTAATTTTTTTAGTAGCGCTAACACAAAAGAGACATTTTCCCTACGTTTTAACACTAACTGCATATCAACTAACATGATTTATTTGATAACCTGTCAAAAAAAATCATCGCTTTCATATTAAAAATTATAAAGATCCTCAGTTTTCATCTAATATTTCTACACATTTTAACACCCATAATCACTGTCTACTCGATTTTTCTTTCATGCCAATAGATGTTGTGCATGGAGACATGAACAGACTTATAAAAGAGACTTATTGGATACATAAATTAGATACTTTGTATCCTAATGGCCTTAATACCAATGTATTATATAAAATTGTATAATTTTCTTTTCAATTGTGAAATTGTATATCTTTTATAACACTATAATTGTATGTATGACTGTCTCTATTATATTTTATTATTTTACATAATAGTTACAACACTGCTAATTGATCATACTGGCTTTCTTTTGTTTGACATGTTTTGATTTGCTAATATTTTGGTTGCCTAGCCAATATAAAGTCAAGCAGTAACAGGACATAAATGTATACATGAAGAGGGGTTAGAATCAAGTATTCAGTAGCCCAGAGGGCATGATTGGCCAAATAAAGGTAGATGTAGTGATTAAAGCACGAAAATAAGGACTAGCCCGAGCTTTTTAAAAGCACTTGTCCTGGACTAGCGACTTGGAAAGTTTTACTTGGCCGACTTATAAAATGACTAGTCAGGGACGTCGGACTATGGGATTTGCTCAGCCCAGTCAATAAACAGACCAATTAGCTACACCATCAGCCCACCCTGCAACCACCAACACCATGGCAGTTTTCTCTAACCCTCTGGTTGTTTTCTCAGTCCAGCGAGAAGGATATGTGTAATAGGTTTGTTTCATGACTGGGAAAAGCCCTATATTTCACAAGTTGTGACTGGCAAAAGCCCTATATTTCACAAGTTGTGACTGGCAAAAGCCCTATATTTCACATGTTGTGACTGGCAAAAGCCCTATATTTCACAAGTTGTGACTGGCAAAAGCCCTATATTTCACAAGTTGTGACTGGCAAAAGCCCTATATATAGCTACTCTTCCAACACCTGGCACCCATAGTCCATTGTTTATCTGTATAGGATTAGGAGGGTGTGCTAGTCGACTCTCCAATTTAATCCTTTAATGTTTTTGACCAGGTGTAAGTCTAGATTACATCCTTGAATTAGCTCTTGGATATGATGTTTCCAGGTGAGATGTTCTCCAAATTACATACCCAGGAATTTGGTGACTTTCTCAAATTTGATTTGAGAATCTTGAATGTACAGGACTGGTTATTCTATTTTGGTCTTAGAACTACGTGTAAAAAATATTCCTACCGTTTTTCCCTTTGAGATTTTGAAACCACATTTATCAGTCCACTTTCCAATCTGATTCTGATTTAAGCTCGAATGGATTTCGCTGATAATTTTTGTTGCTGGTAGAGTTCCTGCCTTCCATATGCTGCTATCGTCTTCAAATTGGAATACATTTATTTGTTTGAGGTCGACAAGCGTGCTCCAAATCATTACTCATAATGATTAAATGGGTAGGACTTAGGACACTGCCTTGTGGAATGCCATTTTCTAATACATGGCTGTCCGAACACTGGTCCCCTTATTCTTGTCATAATTTCTCGTCCGGTAAGAAAGAATGACATCATTAGGTGTATGCAGCCGTTGATCGCATAGTGGTTTAGTTTTGCGATTACGTCTTTTGTCAGGGGCCCCGAGTGACCTAGTGGTCTAAAGCGCTGTCCGTTACGGATCACTGCCATCTCACCTCTATCTGCGTGGGTTCGAGTCTAAGATTCGGCGAATGTGGATATGTGAGAGAGCTTGCCAGTAGCTTCTCGTGGGTCGGTGGTTCTTTCCGGTGATTTCCCGGTTTCTTCCTCCACCATTAATACTGGCCGCCATGTATAGCCTTTCCTGTGCTGAAAAATGGCGTTAAACCCCACAACAACAACAACAACGTCTTTTGTCCGCATTAAATAGAGTTAATCGCTATTTAATTGCGGTCGTTTAATTTTTCTTTTAGTGTTAAATGCTAGTTTTGATTTAAGCCAAAATAACTGTAAAGTAAACCTTTTGTTGTGAAAATTAGTTTTTTTTTAAATTAGGTTGTTGCAGTCCATGTGGTGTTTAAGCCTATTTGTTGCCTTAACAGGTGTTGGAATATACCCAACATTGTTTTTAGTTTATTTTATACCACCACCAAGCACACTATCAACGTATGCTTTATTAACTGGAACATAAGCTGTTGTTATTTTGTTATTTATCATATTTATGTTACCTGGCATTGGTCCACCAGATCGTTTAAAATATGGGTAGAGTTCTTTTAACTGAGCATAACTAACATCATCAGTTTCATTAGCTGGTGGCGAGATTGTTGGTAATCCAGTTATTTTTTAGTCGTCACTCATCACTTACCACTTGAGTAAGATCAACATTTGGTGGTGGATAATCTACGTTCAAACAAAGTACCCGTTGATTTGACATCAATAATTTACCTTTATTATATCATGGTTTTCTTTATAAACGATGATGCATCAGTTATTGCAGGTTCGTTATCAGAAAGTGATATTCCAAACTTTGTCTAATAACTCTTATTATATAAAATATATAACAAAATTATACAACAACATTGATGCAGTCATCAAACTAAATATTAAATTTTAATACCGAGCGATTAATTGAGCATAAACACAACAACGAACTTCCAGATTGGCATTGTCTTATTGTTGGTCGTACAGAATCAGGTAAAACAAATCTATTATTAAATCTTTTGCTGAACAACAACTTTAACTACGATTGTATCTATATTTACACAATTAATCCACAACAGGATTAGTATGAATTATTGAGCGAGTATAACGATAAATTTCATAATGACCATGGAGTTGGAAATGATACATTTTTAATAAAACAACCGGAAGACTTAATTCCAGTAGATGAACTTGATTCGTCCAAGCATTATATAATTGTGCTTGGTGTTATTCCTCTAAACAACAAGGAGATGAATAAGATTTAGTTGTATTTTTCATTATTGCGTAACAAAAGTGCAATTCAGTTTTTTGCGCAAGGCTTTTTATAACGTCCACCGATTTATTTGTCGAAATACAGGATAATTTTTACAGTTTCCCAGACTAGATACTGTTGAAGTGAGAAATATTGCGAACAAGCAAATACAATTTCTTTTTATTTGATAGACTACCGTGTCACATAGCTAAGATGTTTAATTGTTATTTTGACACATTTCTATAGACGAATTTAATAAAATGTATTTAAAAAATAATGGATAAAAATCAACAAAGAATTGGATTACTGCAGAATTTCATTAAAACTCCAGCTGCTTTTAAAAAAGAGTGAAGAAGCACGGAGTGGACAATGCAAAATGCTATTACAAGATTGACTTAATCCAGACGAGTTAAGGAGGTTAATAGAGAATTTGTCGAGCAAACTAAGGAATTGGTCGAGAAACAAAAGATGACTGAAGCTACCATAGCAATGATGCCTATCAGATAATATTTTATAGAAACAATACACGTGTTGGATGGATTCTTTAGAAATTTTTTTACAAAAATAGCTGAAAGATACCAGGAACTACCCGTAAAGTAGCATCAATCTCACTTCACGCAGGTAAAGCTATTGCTGGCATCACTGATAACATTTGAGGAAATAAAACAACATCGGAAATAAAACAGGCAATATCACATGCACCAACAAAAGAAACAGAAGGAGCAACAACAAAAGTAACAACAACAAAAAATACTATCGCCACGCTGTGAAGAGGTAGTAGTACGTAAACTTGTAAAGAAAACCAAGACAAATAATAACACGTGCAGCTTTTAATTGTGGCAATTATGAAATTATGTCGGCTACAAATTGTCTTGATCTTGTTGAAGAACATGATATTAGGACGTGTTTCTATTGCCGCATAAGAAAGTATTAGAAGTGCTTGGTCAATTACTGATAGGCGGTGATATATCAGCTGGTGCAGAAATTGCACTTGTCGATAACGGTTGGAGCTTCTTTAAAAATGCACGATATCAATTGGCTAAATCAAACCATGGAAGATATTTCAATGCACTTGCGTATAGCGAGTAGAATACTCGTCTCGTTCAGCGATGATTATTCGAGATCAGTCGAAACTAACATGATGTGGTTTAAAAATACCGGGTCTGGGACAGCTGTTTCAAGCGAGTTTCGTACTGGTGCTGGTGCTCCAGATGCAAATAACAATAGTATAATCTCTAATCTCGCTGGCAATGCAGTTTCTGAAGAAAGTAAGGTTAGCCGTTACAAATATACGGATGCGGAGGTTGTGGGTTCGATCCCCGGTCGAGTCATACCAAAGACTTACCAAAATGGTACTAACAGATTCCTTGGAGCTCGGCATTAAGAGGTTAGTGATATGACTGGTCGGTCTGGTATCAGGATAATGTGACTGAGTGGGACATGCTACATGTGGCATGATGCCCCAGATATCACTATAAACTGCCTCACTGCAGACATCGTAGCGATATGACTGAAAAATTATTAAACTAAGTTAAAAATCATAATCACTAATATACGACAGCAATATAACAAGGGATTTTCTAAACGATAAGCAATTGCCACAGAATCTTGCCAAATAACGATGATGCTTCCGTTAAGCATACTATTTAGATTTTGCCGTGAACACAACAAAGTTTTTCACAGAATTAAACATACACTGATTGCACGCTGATGGAGTAGCTGAAGCACAGTTTGCTATTACAAGATTAGCGCTGAAGATGCCACGAGTTGTTCCTTCCGTAGCTAAAACAATGGAAGTCAAATCATTATTGACGGCGTACTTACAGCAAAACGGATTTTATCAAACAACAATTTATAATGCAGCTGATTACACCTGACGTAATACAAATCTAGTTTTGTGTAATAATAAAATATAAATAGCTAGAAAAACAAAATCGTCGAAAAAAGAAAAGGCGTCCTCGAGCGAAAGCAACAAATCGGGGACGAATTATTTCTCTCGCTCCACTTTTGGCGGGGTTAGCGGGCAGTCTAATACCAAAACTATTATGAATAGGACGTGGGATGACTCTATCAGGCACCAAGCACCGTTGAGCAATTTTGATATGATTGAAAAATTTAATCAAGTTGACTGATTTCGTGGAGCTTATTCTAAAGACTAGTTAGATAATGCACCAGCAAGTTGTTCGTGCATAGTCAATATAAAAAATTAAAATAATGGATCTGGCACTCACTGGGTTGTACACTATGATGAGAATTATTTAGGTTTGTTCGGACTTTTATGAATTATAAAAATTAACTAATTATTAATTATAAAAATATATCTTTTAAAAATTTTAACAAGTAAATTATTCGTCTAATCAACTACAACCGATTGGAATATCAGCTTGTGGTTATTATTATATGTTTATCTAGCAGATGTCTCAGAGCGATATATCTATTTTAACGTTTATTTTACAATTTAATTGGTATGCATGCATAAACAACGATAATATAGCAATAGGTTTTATATCACAATCGAATACATGTCGCAATATATAAAGTATTGCTAAAAGTGCAAAATTTAAACGTCTAACAAAGACAAAAATATAGATAAAACAGAACGATGATTAAGGTATTTGTACTGTTTGCGGTAGGAGAAAAAGTGTTCATTTCATCGACGACTCCGTCCCTGATTTCTTCCACAACTCCGTCATTCGCTTCGGGTGTGGATAGAGTTATTTTAGTCGATCATTAAAATAATAATACGTTGTGATTGTAATAAAGATCTTTGATTAGAAAACGATAAAATTGTTACGTATAGTCAATACTGCAATCTCCTAGAAGTAATTGATTTTGGGATGAATATACATAAAATTATTGACAAATTACCGAAACCAAAAGCGGGTGGACATTGCCTGGTTATAAATACACTGGACTATACAATCCACTAGATAGTTATACGAAAATGATAATCCGTTGCCCGGACACGAGCCTAATAGCAATTCCTCATGATATCTGATACCGTGGAACGTTCCGGTGTTGAGTGTACTGATAACATTCGTGCAGAAAGCTCAAAATCAGATTGTGATAATGTAGTGTTAGATGAACTACGTGGTATGAAAAAGAGAGAGGGGGGGTTCAATGAATGATAGGAACAAATTACATTAGGTCCTGCAAAAGAATTGTATGATCTTTCAGCTGAATTACACAAACCCAAAAACAAAAGTTTTTCTGACGCAAGGTTGTCGCGAATGCCGCTGATGATATATGGGAAATAGATTTGGTAGATGTCTCAAATCTTGCTCAGTTTAATGATTGTAACAAATGCTTGTTTAATATTTTTGACGCTTTTAGTAAATACGCCTTTTAGTGTTTAGTGTTTCGGACAAAACAGGAACATCAATGACTGATGCGTTAAAATAGATACCAAGTACGGAAAGAAACCAAATAACATTTGGACCTTTCATGGAACAGAGTTTTTATAAGACATCTGAGCAGTTTTTGGAACAGACTAACAAAAAGATAAGTTACGGGAAATAGGGGGCGAGCTGATACATAAGGATTTGACAGCTAATAACACAAACCGGTATATTGATGATCTTCCGTAGATCGTTGACAACTATAACAAAAAACATCGAACCCTTTCATTGTCACCAAACAATGCAATTAAAAATCCAATAATAGCAAATGAAAATATGAACAACAGGCAAATTTAAGGTCGGTGATATGGTTAGAATTTCATTAATAAAAAAGTATTTGAAAAAGGATTTACTCCAAACTGGAGTTGAGAAGTATTTGTAGTTGACAAAGTATTTTAACAATACATATAACACACGCGCTGAGGGATCTAGCAGGTGAGCCTGTAATTGGTAGGTTTGATGAGCAAGAATTACAAAAACTGAACAAGATTTTTTCGTTATCGAACGAGTGTTTAAAATGGGTAGCAATAACAGCCATGTCAAGTGGCGCGGGTACAGTGATAGATTTAATATTTGTATACCAACGAAACAAATTATGGAATAATGTTTTCGCAGATTTTCTCATAATTGCGTAAGACAGATTTACATTTCATTGGTTTGCATAATGATATTATATATTGTCTGAGATCATCAGATATCGTCATTAAGTTAAATATTTTGACAAACATAATTTTATCTTTTCTGTAGGTCGGGAATTTTAATGTTTAAAATAGTTTTATCAGCCGCCGAAACGACTGATTCTCATCTACTGTAAAATTTCAAAATTTTCTTTGTGATATGATATTTTACATTATAACGACCAGTTGTCGGTCTGCTCTCATTCAATATTTACTGCAATGATAGATTTAGCAGGAAATTTAAAGTAGAAACATCACGACCACGCCCTCTTTTTATATTTTCATTTAACGTGAAAAGATCCAGGTTTTCCAACTGATTGTTTTAATACTCTTGACATGGTCTATAACTAAATTATTAGGTATAGATCTGTTAAACGTTTCATAAATAAATCTATGGCTGTAATAACAAACACAATCTCGTTTTATTCCTCTGACATCTTGAGATATCCAGTATTATCCAAATTACCTAATACTCTTTATGATTGGATATTTAGGATAATTCCTTTATCATTTTCATCGTAAAGATGTGGTTGAAACTCATTTTGTAAAAATCAATAAAAACACCGTTAACATGATATACTCCTTATCCTTCTATACAAAATCCTTCTATACAAAATCACAAAATAACGTATAAATAAAATCTTTCCTTAGTATTTCAACTCTTTCAGTATAATCACATTTAACGCTGATCTTATAACCAGCCAGTGTTCCTATACCAGTTGGTTTTCTAAATTTGATATGTAACACCGACCCTAATATAGTTCACGCGTACTCCATTGTACTTGGGGTGAATTTAATAATGCTATTTTTCGCTTGCGAAATTTTGTGCTATGATACTATAAGCAATTTATGTCACTAATTGATTACTCAAACTGGGTTGCGCAGTGCGATGAGATATATATTTAGCAATCAATTAAAAGTGTTATTTAAACATAATGCTAAAATTATGAGATATTGCTAAGAAGAGATTTATAGGAGAACACGCAGCTGTTGGTTTGATAAACAATCGTTTTAGCAAACTTTAACTCTACAAAATTGTTTTACATTTTGTATCTAATTGTAACTCGAGAATCTGCCGTCCATAAAGTTGTCAAGCCAATAGTGCAGTATCATGTTACTGTATGAAATTTACATGCATTTCAAAAAGATATACTTGATATGATATTTTAAAATGTATGTTTCACCAAACGAGATTACCGAACCATATTAACAGCTAAATCACGAAAAGAAAAATATCAGCTGAAACAAATAGTTCCTCAGTCATCGATCAAATGCATTAAGAAATAAATTTTAAAAATTGATTAATTAACTGTATCAGGATCATTTTGGAAATTTGAAATGATACAATAAGTTTTATTTTGCAAAGCGAAATACAACACACTTCGCGGTAGTTCTTACATTTTCTACCTCAAAAATTAAAAACAAAGAACGTTGCTTAAACATAAAAAACTTTGAGAAAATATTTCCAGTCAGCTATTCTTTATTTGATGTTTTCAGCAGAAAAAAATGCTGATCGTGTTGATATGTATTTTAGTCATTGTGATGTGACGAATTTTGAAGACTAATCGAAACTTACGACTGAATAAATTGTGCTTTGCAGTTATCCTAGTCAACCAGAAAGGTATTGAAAAAATCCACTGATAATTCTCTTATTTCATCTCTGAAACATAAAAGGTCTAAGTTTAAGCTTCAGTAGTATTGACATGGTTGTTTAACGGTAAGGTGACATACGGTACATTAGAGCTCCGACAGTATCAATTCGTTGAGAATCGCACGTCGAATAATTGATTTTCAAAGAAAGTTAATTGCGACAAGTTCCTAGGTTGTCAAAATCTGATGAAAGACATTATTTGGAGAAATTTGTGAATAGTTATTTTCGATTGGTCAAGGAAATTAAGGACGTACACTTTGAGGACTATGAATTTAGGGTACCTTTTTTCAGAATCCTTTAGTTCGATTCTTGCCTTGAAAGAAGACAACTGGTCCAACTCCTTGGGAAGCTTGGGAATAGTGCTTTCCCTCGTAGAAGAGTCTAGACAGCTGTCTTAAAGAAGGTAGACAGGTTAATGGCTGGGACAGGGTTATTTGGAAAGAAAGATACGGAATTTTACTTTACATTTAATAATCTATTTCATTTTTTGGCAAATATATTCATATGCTTATGCTTCACGCATGCATCGGGAATTCATTTCGTAAGGCTTTATTGATATATGTTATACAATTTAATTCTTATTTTAATAATTATTAGTTCATTGAGAGAATGGACAGATTGTAATTAAATATTCAATATGCAGTATTTCATACAAATTTATGATGTGCCTCAAAGAATAAAAAATATTCAGTATTTCATAGGGATTTAGGAATTAACCTCAATACTTAGAGCTAAGGTCATTTGTACTAATCTAACGGTACCTTACCGAAACACTTATGTAAACACGGGTTTTATTTGTTATAATCACATAATGTCAGAATTTTTGTGCAGTGTGAAGTACCAATCTGAATACAAACATAGTTATAAATCTCTATGAGAAAGTGAGAAAGTTTAAATGATGAGATAGGTAAAGGAAAACCAGATGAGCCATGGGGAAATACGCATCTAAGACAGATCGGATTAAATAGTGGTCAAAAGAAGACCAAAGCACACGCATTAGACGTGGAAACAAGACGAGAGGAGACAGACGCTAGGCGATGCTGCCAAGTGTACATTTAGCTCAGAATTCACTACTATAAAATATGATGTAAATTTAACACTGCGACAAAATTATATCAATGTTAATCCGTTTAAATGAAAATGAAATTTTGGTCACGTTTAAATTGAAAGTAAGATTTTGGTTATGCATTTATTGATTACATTTATTTTAGTAAATCTCTTGTATTAGATGAGAGTGAAACAAATTTAGTTATGTACTAATTGGTTAAATTTATTTTTATTTATTGGAAAAGGGGGATCTTAGTGCTTAATTCTTTCAATCGCTTGCTCAGCTATCTGCTAACGTTCCATCTATCCGTATACATTGGGCAATAACACCGTGGGAGGTCATTCCCTAGTTAACGAACGCCAAATCAATTAAGGAGGCTTTAATGTTTGAAGTCCTCCATTACAGTCATGTATCAAAATTAAAATTTAATAGCATTGATTTCTCAGTTGCAGAAAATCAAATACCAAAGTTTGAAAAGCAAAATAATATTTCAGTTAATATATTTTGTCTTGACAAGCATAAAAATGTTTATCCAAGATATAGTTCAGAATAAAACTTCGAAATCGACAATAGACTGTTTTGAAGGAATCATTACTTTTGGATTAAAAAAAAACTTTAACGGTCAAAAAATAAGAAATAGTTCTGCTACCGTTATCTGCAATGTCTTTTTCAAAATGACGAACTGCAAGTCCATCTTAAATACTGTGTTACTGTTCAAAGAATATAACTACCAATAGAAAAGGAAAAAGTATTAAAATTTAATAACTATATTAATAAATTTTATTATTTATGCGGATTTCGATTGTCTTCTTGCTCTTGTAACATGCGCAGAAATGATCCAAATAAATCAAGCACCAGAAAAATGCAACGTGTTTCCTGTGGAGCAGCTTATAAAGTAGTTTGTTACGCTAACGATAATTCTTCAAGTCGAATAAAATTGTGCAGATGTAAAATTCCAGCCATGTGGTTACTAAAAAATTTTAAGGTGTTAATACAACTGTCAAGAGATTATTTAAAACTGCTCCAATAAAAATAACCCCCAAAACAAACTTGATTTTGATAATGAACTTAATTGTCATATCTGCGAGGAACATAAGCATTCAGACGATAAAGTGAGCGACCACTGTCATCTAACAGGTGGAGGAGTAGATATCATCTCGGAGGAATAAATAATAAATGTAATTTCATGCCGCAGATTTTATTACTGTCGTTTTACATAATTTTCGTGGTTATGATAATCATACCATCGTTAAAACATTTGGCGGAGGAAATTAAATCTAAACTAATATTATATAATATAATAAAATGTAGTCGAAACAGTTCAGAAAAGTATGTCAGTTACGCTTGACAGTCTGCAATTTATGGCAGCACCATTTGACGAGCTTCTAAAAGGTTGTAGCAGTTTCAATAATTTAATAAGTTTTTTTGGTGTAGACAACGTCTGTCTGACAAAAAGGTGTCTTTTTGTATGAGTACCTCGATGACTGGAATGGATTTGATGAAGCTTCTGCTCCTAACAAAGTAACATTTTACTCTCAGAGAAAATATGAAAATATTACAGATGAGGAATTCAAATATCTACAAGAAATTTGGAATAAATTTGGTTGTAAGACACTTGGTGATGATCATGATTTATATTTGAAAACAGATGTATTATTACTCGCAGATATTTTCGAGAGACTTCGTAAAGTTAGTCATGAACATTATGGATTAGATGCATGTTGGTATTATTCTGGATTGTCATGGGATGCTCTGCTAAAAACAACCAGGATGAATTGGATCTCTTAACTGATGTTGATATCTTTGATTTTTTTGAAAAGTAATTAGCAGTGAAATTAACGTTATAACAAAAAATATCCGGTAGATAATTATCATTAGCAAGTCAAAACTTAGGATAAAAATTTACCATCAAATTATATTATTCATCTGGATAAGTATAGTTTTCAATGGTTTATGATATGTAATAGCCAATGTCGTGTAGTGGATTTCATTGGATAACTCCAGATCAAATTCTGAAAGAAAATGAAGGAAAAAAAAACAATTTACCAGAAATTGTTAGTTATTTTGCTGAAGTTGATCTTGATTTTCCTAGTTCGTTACATGATCTATATTACTACTACCTGTTTTGTGCAGTCAACGATGATTGGGTTTATTATCGCCTGAACGACAGGCAATGACAAGAGCCAAAAAATCGATTATTAATAAGCTAGTTCCAAATTTGTTAAATAAAATTAATTATGTGGTACATTAAATTTGTTAAATAAAATTAATTACGTGGTACATTAAAAAATTTTAAGGCAATCCGTAGATCCTGGACTAATTCTGAGAAAATTTTATCACTTTAAAATTTAATGAATCACTGTGGATTGCATATTATATTGATTTAAATACCAAACATCGTGATATAGCTCAGGCCGAGTTTGAGAAAAACTTTTTCAAGTTAATAAACAATTCTGTGTTCGGTAAGACGATGGAAAATATAAGAAATCTAGTCAATATTGAAATTGTAAATCATGCAATCGCAGATATAAATTAGTTAACGATGACAGTTTTAATGAAAATCTTGTTGCAATACAGAGACTAAAAACAAATTTAAAGGTAAATAAACCAATTTATGTTGGTGTAGCTGTACTTGAGAGATCAAACTGGCCAATGTACGACTTTCACTATAATTTTGCCAAAACGCATTGGCCAGATTTGGAGTTGCTATTTTCTGATACGGATTAACTTGTTTATAATTTTAAAAATTGTAGGATGTTTATCAAGATATTTAATAAAATAAAAATTATCTTGATTTATCGGAATATCCAAAAAGTAGTAGATTTCATGATGATGCAAATAAAAAATTCATCGGCAAGATGAAAGGTGAATTTTCTTTTACGCCAGTTATCGAATTTATTTGGCTAAGAAGCAAAATGTACGCCGTAATTTCAGATGATAAACTGACAAAAAGCAAAAGGTATTCCGATTGGAAATGTAAAAAGGTTTGAAATTTGCTGATTTTAAAGATCTAAACACCTTCACTAATGTTATTAAAACAAATGTTATCATAAATAATCATCACAAACTTTAAACAAATACAATTATAAAATGTGGTTTAAGTAATTTTAATGCTACGAGATAATGCGAAGACAGATTTATATACGAAATTTTGTCTAAACTTTGTAAATAATGCTCAAAATTTTAACTTTAGCCGATGGAATTAGTAACAAATTGAAAAAAACTAATGGTTAATATCTAGCAATTGTTCAATTTAATGATGAAATTTCAAGCATTTGTTTAGTAAATGTGATAAAATAAAACTCGATATCAAATTTGATAATAGCAAATATTTTGGTTGTCTTGAAAAGTTGAGTGATCAGTTCATGTTAAAATACGATAATCTTCATGATCCTATCAGTTTAGAAAATATACCAAAATAAATATTATCATAGACCAGTCAAAAGTTTTTCAAAAGGTAGTAAGTATTTTCTCACTAAGGTTAGAATGGGAGAGTTATTAGAATGCCATCGATAAGTAGGTAGTCAAATTCAATCTTATTTGTGTAAACACGTTTTTAAATTATTTTTTATATCTACTATTTATATTGTAGTAATAGGTGAAGAAGTTCTTTAAAAAATGAGAGTTAACTGTCTGTCTCCTTGTATTTTAAAGGACGGCAAGTCTGTTCTCTCTATGTAGTAGAGTATTTAAGCAGTTATTCCGCTTCTTATATTGCGTAACATGAAGGGTACCCAACATGAACGTTCAGAAAGAATGTCAGCCTAAAAGAAGAAAGGCATCAATGAAGGGAAAGGCATAATGGCAAAAAAAACAATGAGCAGGTCTCGATGGAATGGTTTATTTATTTTTTATTTATTTAGTAGTAGTAGTAGTAGTAGTAGTAGTAGTAGTAGTAGTAGTAGTAGTAGTAGTAGTTGTTGTTGTAGTAGTAGTAGTAGTAGTAGTAGTATTACGGCTAAGCTGGTCACTTATAACCTTTAGTAACCCTTCATCTTTAACCTTACGTTCAGTCATGCGGATTATTTTATTTCAAATAATTTAAATTCAACATGGTTGTAATAGCTGTAATAGAGAAGGAATTGTTCCTATCTCAGGGACAAAACATAATTTGTCAGAAATATGCTAGAAAAATAATTATTATGTTAAAGTCATTATTTTGATCTAGAAAATGTTGGTGAAGAAAATGTTGACATAAAAGGTTTTGGATGGGTAGGAAAAAAATCTCATTTCCTATTCCTACTGCTATTTTCACCCTTGTGTCTTCGGAGACGCGGTCTCTTTCTACGAAGCCGAATATCTATTTTCCTTTAAGGACCATGTCCCTCAATTTCCAGATACCCGTCCCTTAGACAATTTTTGGCTTCCCATAGAAACTTAGATTGACTACAGTCGCTAGGGAAATTACTTCAGCATTGAATTTCTTTTGAGACCACCAAATTTCGCTTAGCCAATCAGTATTGACTTTATCTAACTGCCAAAAGTTTAACACGCCCATCGAAGTTAGAATAATTCTTTCTATTCTACCTCTAATAATAACTATTTCTGAAAAAAAATAATGTTATGACACTTATTTCAAATTGCCCGAAATTGACTCTGGAATATCTCCATTCTGACCTTTTTTCCGCAACTTAACTCCAAATTAACAAATTAACCCCAAATTAACATCGCCTCTTCATCTGTATGACTGTTATTTCAACTGATTTTAATTAAAAATCAGTCATACCCCAAAGCCGTGAAGTGAAAACGTGGTAGGCTAACAATTTAATGCGGGTAAAGCACAGACGTCAATAGTACTTGCTACGTGTCACGCTGACCGCGACAAGAATTCATCAGTTATGATGCAGTATTCATCTTCAAACATTTTCACTGTTACAGTGTAATCAAGATATGATAGGAAGGAACACTTAATATCATTACGAATTGAGCGTAGCATTGGCTGCCTTGCTAATACTTTGAATAATTCATAATTTCAGCACATCCCCACACCAAGTTAGAATAACGCGTTTCTAACAACGCTGTTTTGATACCCACTACTAATCACAACAAGTGAAATGTATCCATGTCAACAATAACGGACAAGTTTTCGTGTATGTTTATTGACCCTAAAAACAGGGTATCTACTTTACAGTGAGAATGACAAACATGTCTCCAGGACGGATACAAAAACTTCCCTCAATAAGCAGGGAGAATACACTAACATACCTTCATATGCAGAGAAAATACACAAACATCTCTCCATGGAGAATGCAAAAACATCCCTCTATAAGCAGGGAGAACACACGATCATACATATAGGTCTTCATGGGAAATAGAAAGGTGTGCAGTTTATTGACTATAGGTAGCTTCAGAAACAATAGATTATGTATAGCAGGAATGTTCTACTGTCCTTCAGCCCATTTCAAGCTTTGAATAGCAGGAAAACGATATTTTACAAGAATCCATTAAAGGTTTTAAATAGCAAAAAAAATTTACGACAACCCATTAGAGATTTTAAATAGCAGGGAAATATTTTTCGACAACCCATTACAAACTTTAAATTGCAGGTAAATGATATGTTATGACAACCCATTGCAGATTTTTGTATAGTAGGAAAGCAATATTATCGGCCCACTACAGCCAAATACTGCAATTAATCCAAAATAGTTTACAGCTGAAAACGTTCACATTTAGGTCATATTTTTGACGTAGAACAAGTTAGAGTTGCACGTTTGAAAGTGGCTTCAGGTAACAGACGGAGTGGCCGGTTTAATGTTGACAAAGATATTAACAGACCGGTCGATCTTTGACGCTGAGGGTACAATGTCAATTCATTGTGATAAAAACTTTGTAAAATCACACCAAAGTAGTAGAAAACATGAATGAAAGAAAATGTCCGCGTCACAAGTTAAATTAGAATATATTTTTATGAGTATATATGCAGGATTATCGAAAAATTAAAAAAGCAGAGACACCCACAAAATGAACAGTAAAGGATCTCATTAATTAATATCGTATATATATTCGCCTATAAGTCGATTCCAACTGCAAATTTTACAGTCCCAGATCTGTTATTCCATAATGCTGAGGCAGGTCTTGGTCTATGCAGTGTATGGGGGTCATCAGTAGAACAGTCAGCATAAACCATAACCAGGTCAGGGTCTGTGATGTTTGATCTCGACTTAAAAACGAGCGATGACGATATGTAACCAAATCTACCCTTCGATGTATTTTGGATAAATTATCCTTATAGACCTGATTGAAATAACAATACATATAATGTGTCTTTTTGATAAATTATCCGTATAGAGCTCATTGATTATAACAATATATATGGTGTGATAAGTTTTATTTTTTTTTGAGGAGGGTTATAATAATCACGCATTGGATATCCAAATTAATTAGAAAATATATTTATCATAAACACATAATGAATAACCGTGCATTTAAATGAGTCAGTAGGGCCGTAATTGCCATAGAGACAAAGTCAATAGCGCCATAGTTGCCATAGAAACATGTGTTGCTGATACAATTTTATTGTTGGCTTTTAGTCATATTCTTTGCTACAATAAATTTTTCGTTGATTAAGGGGCTGAAGAGGACGGTAGTCATCGGAGATATCTCTGTTTGTTTCGTTGGCAACGTTCTGATGAACTTTATTTCTGAATGCTTGTAACTAAAAAGAAACATTATAGGAAAATAGACGAAGTTATTTAAATAATGTTCATTAATTGAATATGTCCCAATGTTTCATTTGTAAATTGAAACAAACTAAATAATTTTGCTAACGTTCTTATATAAGCTCACTCATCCTAGACTTGTATTTTTATCATTCGTCAAGTTGACTGGGACATATACCTGCATTGGTACTACGTACTTTCTTTTCTATAAACCTGTATGTACATCTATCCATCTATTTACACACGCACGCACATACGTAGGCACACACACAAACACACTTATATAGATGCATATATACATATATGCATAAAATTACATTTATGGAGACCTGCGAGTATTTGAATCGCCATGATGCATACAGCTCTGACATGAGTAAGCAAGATTTAATAAATGGCTACCTGAACAATTCTGGGGTTTATTTTCGAATTGTAGCGGAGTTGTCAGTTTGGAAATATTGCAGTGTTGCAGGGATAGTCGATTATATTGTTGTCAGACGAATTGCATTATTTGAGTCCAGTTTAGGCAGTTAATTCACATTGGACACGCTCTGAAAGAGGGCGTGGTTTCATACGTAGACACTATTTAAATATGCTAATAGCGACATTAAAAATTTGTTTATGCTTGTCTACAAGAGAACACGAACGTAAAAACGTAAATGACCCCGAGTAATTTAAGAAGTAAATTTACTCGTAAAATCATCCAGGTAAGACGATTGTCTGGAGGAATTGGCAGACACAAAAGCTTGAAAGCACAAGGTATTTTGCATGAATTCTATGTAATTCGTTGATACTGCTATGATGATTTCTTTGATTTATTTGCTTGTATTTGCATGGATTTATTTATTTAAATTCGTAGGTCAATTTTCTTGATATGGTATAACTGTGTTGAGTTCGTTTATCAGAGTCCACATAATTATATTTTTCTTTATGTAAACATTGGCGGCTCGCTTAAAGTATAATCTCAATTGTTCTAGGCAATTTTGTATCTAGAATGTCATGCCTTTTTATATAAGAAGTTATGTATCTAGAATTTTTGTGTTATTTAATTATAGAGTTATGTATCTAGAAGTTCATGTCTTATTTTAGTTGAGATTACAAAAATTCGTGTGAGTTCTCCCATACGAGTTCATTGTTTGTTGATTTATAAATACTTGATTGTTATAAATACTGTATTGTAAGGAATTTCATTAATTTCATTAATTCTTTTGAGTAAAGGTACTACTCTGGAACTAATGTCATGGTAGGGTGTTGAATAGCCATTAGCCGATTATTAATTGTGTGAAATTAGGTATGTATGGTTTGACATGGCCAATTAGACTAGATAGTCATCGGTCTGTTTGAATTCCAATACAATTATATCTGACTTTACGAAGGGTGAGAGTAATGATTTACCCCCACTATAATATGGCGAAAGATTTAGGGTCCTTTTTGTATATTTTTAATAGGAGAGATAGCTACGCGAAGTCTCACGTATTTACAAACCCAAAGAGAGCTATACAAGTTGGAAGGACCGAAAGAAACCAGATACCGGAGAATTTGGAAACGGAAGGGAAAATGAAAAAGACCCATACTTACCGGCACGAGGAAAGCAAAAGGGACACTCTCTGTGGAATTGAACTGAGTCAATTGATCAGGTTATGAATCGATATTAGGCAGTGTTATTCGATCTTTCACTCTATTCGAGGATAAATTAATTATATCGGCTATTGATATAGTTGTATTTGAAATTCCTTGAATAAGTTGATTCAATAAGAAAGAAGTGTATCTTACAAGTTGCAACATTTATCACACTTGTTTATGAATTTTATTGTTTTGAATTTTGATTAAATTTTGTCTTTTTATGTAACGGGGGCTCGTGTTATTTTGTCCAATATATGCTTAGATCTTTATTTTGTCCACCCATAAGTTTCATACTTTATAATAACCGCTACGGTAGCCAATTCGTTAGAGCGTCTGCCTCAAATGCGGATGTCGTGGGTTCAATCCCCAGCCTAGTGATACCAAAGACTTACAAAAATAGTAAAACAGTTGCCTTGCTTGGCGCTCAGAATTAAGAGGTTAGAATTAAGAGGTTAGTGTTAAGACTGGTCGGCCTGGTGTCAGGATAATGTGACTGTGTGGGAAATCATGCTACATGTCTGCGGCATGATGTTTCAGTGCTAGACAACACAATAAACTGTCACACTGCAGACATCGTAACGATACGACACACACTCACACAGACATTTACTCGTCCGGGCAAATTACACCGTCGGTGAGCACCTCTAGATAACGATAACAAAGTTGATAAGGGGTTTCCGACACATACATACATGCATGCATACATACATACATACATACATACATACATACATACATACATACATACATACATACATACATACATACATACATACATACATACATACATACATATTGTGTGGATGCGTCTCCATTTTCTTGTTGCCTTCACATGTTTAGATATATTTAGTCAATGAAACCAATGCGCATGTGCAAGAGGCAATCTAATGCTAAAATAATGATAAGCAAACAATCCAAAAGTAAACTGGTGCACATCAATCAAAAGCACCAGTTTCATTTAGTAATGACGATTTTAAGGAAGTGTCTATTTCACATGTATTTTTAGTTTGTATTTGATAGTTTACCTGTTTTGCAGAAATATTGACCGGTTCGTAGAATATGGACCAGATGACGCTCTCGTGGCAAGGAGGGGTGGTAAGGCTACCATAATAACGGAAATATCCATTCAGCTTCTTGGGTAGAAGATTACGCAAGACAATCTTGCTTATTTTTGTGTGGTCATCTGCGTAAAGAAGCTACAATCTATTTTCATGTCATTAACACTCTTTAATTTAAACAGCATATGTTTGTCTTTATTTATGCGCCGTTAAGACAACCAACTGAGAAAAACATGGTATATTAGTATCTTTGATCCCATCGTTAACATAAATCATTGTTAGTTGTGATAAATATATGGTACGTAAACATCTTAGCAGCAAATTTTTAATACAAAACATTTTTAATTAGAGGCAAAATCTCATTTCGACTCAGACTTCTTTTTTAAAAATGGCGGCTTCCATGTTCTAACCAAATTTTGTTCGTAATTTGTCGATAAGCAAAGTCTTGCAAAATCATTGTATCTCTACAAAGTCCAAAGTAATGATTATTATTATCTTGGCTATTTTTCTTTTTTATTGCCAGTCAGTAATAGTACCCTTCGTTTCAATGTCCTATTACCGTTAGGTCATAACATTGGCTTTACTTAGACGCTGTCATTAGTCTTGCAAATGAAATTATTGACTCATTCATTTTCGAGTTATTTTTGAATAAAGTTTGAAAATCGATGAAACAACTATCTGAATTCTACCACTGCAATATGTATATAAAACACAAACAAGGACAGTTTAAATATTATATTGGTCACTGAAGTAAAAAGGTCATATGAAAACGACACGAGCCAATCACCATTTCAAATAACGTAATTCCGACTTCTTACTTGTTGACGTCAACGAAAAGATTATTGGTAACAATGATGTGTCCTAGTATATCTTCCTTATTAAATAAATTTGTAAATTTTCATTAAAAGAATGCTGTCTGAGGAGGCCAAATGTACATTTATAGTCTTGTACAAACATTCATTTTAGTTCTTAATATTTAGATACACGTCTCATCATGACAGTAGCTTTCGTACGATGATGCTCTCGTAATCTAAGGTAGCCATGATTTCATGACGAAAGCAATATAAGGTAGCCATAATTTGATGACGAAAGCCATCTAAGGCAGCCGTAATTTGATGACGAAAGCAATCTAAGGCAGCCGTAATTTGATGACGAAAGCAATCTAAGGCAGCCGTAATTTGATGACGAAAGCAATCTAAGGCAGCCATAATTTGATGACGAAAGCAATCTAAGGCAGCCATAATTTGATGACGAAAGCTATCTAAGGCAGCCGTAATTTGATGACGAAAGCAATTTAAGGCAGCCATAATTTGATAACGAAAACAATCTAGGTGGCGCTCACCAGTTATTATGTACTTTTGAGAGAGTGATGTACGTAAGGTGAAGTTGTTTGCATTTTTAACATGCACAGTGGAGAGAATGTCAAAATGGATGCACCCATGTGCTCGACAAATTAACCTGAATTAGTGAAAAGTACACTAACTTTAGCAGTTATTAAAATAGGGAAAACGAATTTTCCTAAAGTAGGCAATAGCAGTTTCTGAAAGTGCAATGAACAAATTACAAAATATCTGAAAAACCAAAAAAGTTATCGGCTCTTTTTTCTACAACTTACCTCTGAAGTACAGGAAGTGAAAATGACCAAGTGGAGCTAGCAGTTTTTTAACATGAGCATACCTCAAGTGAGCCCAAGCTGTATACTCTCTAACCCAAATTACACCCATCAACCATACACCAAAATAAAGGGAATTAAAAGTTCTTTTAACAACACCTAAGAAATACAAAGTCTTCATTATATACCCAGTACAACCAGCGAGGAAAACCTGGGAAATGCTTTTTCTTTAAATTTTTAACCCTATGCTAAATACGAAACTGTAGAGCGCCACCCTAAGGCAGCCATAATTTGATGACGAAAGCAATTTAAGGCAGCCTTAATTTGATGACGAAAGCTATCTAAGGCAGCCGTAATTTGATGACGAAAGCAATTTAAGGCAGCCATAATTTGATGACGAAAGCAATCTAATGCAGCTATAATTTGATGACGAAAGGTGGCGCTCTACAGTTTCGTATTTAGCATAGGGTTAAAATTTTAAAGAAAAAGAGTTTCCCCGGGTTTCCTCACTAGTTATACTGGTTATTTAAAAGAGACTTTGTATATCTTAGGTATTGTTCAAAGAACCTTTAATTCCCTTTATTTTGATGTATGATTGGTGGGTGTAATATGGGTTAGAGAGTATACAGCTTGGCCTTACTCCAAATGTGCACCTTTCAAAAACGTGCTAGCTCTACTTGCTCATATTCACTTCTCGAACTTCAGAGGTAAATTGTAAAAAAAAGAGCCGATAACTTTTTTTACATTTTATGTATTTGGTAATTCAGGCATTGCACTTTTAGAAGCTGGTATTATCTAGTTTGGCAAAATTCATTTTCCATATTTTAATAGCTGCCAAGAATAGTGTACTTTAGACAAATTTAGGTTGATTTTTGGAGCACAAGGGAGCAGTCATTTTAGTTAGCAGTGTCCCAAGATCATTTAAAATTTCCAAAAGTACAATATCCAAAGAAATTTCATCCACATTACATGAAAGTAGTATATAGGTATGCCAACATTCTCTGTACTGTGCATGTTTAAAATGCAAACAACTTCATCTTACATACATCTCTCTCTCAAAAGTACATAATAACTGGTGAGCGCCACCATAAAGAGACTATAGGTATTATTATTGTATGATTTAATTTTGATTGTACGACTGAAATATTTAAGTCGCAAGCATCAAAACAGACCTTTGTAATAATTGTCATGTATTTCCCCCCTCAGAACAGCATTTATTAGAGTCGGAGTCTTAAACCGGTACAGCCCCCCCTCCTTATGATAAAAAGTGAACTATTTTAAAAATGCGCATTGCATTTTGTCAACATAGCAACCAGTGTTATGCTGATAGACAGGAACATGAAACTAGCCATATTTATTCCTGAGATGTCAACAATAAATTTTACAGTTATAAAAGGGATATAACAGGTGAGGTTCATAAAGGTCAAAGGTCCAAGGGTAAATGTTAACTAATTCTTTGATATGGAAGAAAGCAAATTTGCTTTGTTATCATTTATTTTTTTAATTTCATTGCAAATAAATGAAATAAAACATTTTCACTATGGATTTCTTTTACTTAATGCAACATTTTTCAATTTAAGTTGACTTTATTCCTATATTCTAAGACTTCTAATTTCCCCATAATGAAGGTCACTACTCACCCAAACATGCCTCATATCAAATTATGTATGCTAGAGCAAAAATAAGCATAATTAGCTTATTTTCATGAATAAAATCATTGTTAATGTACCATTTTACTCAGAACATCATACATAATAATATGAAAATAAGAAAAATAATTTCATAAATGTTTATATTTGTTTTTAAGGTGGCGCTCTACAGTTTCGTATTTAGCATAGGGTTAAAATTTTAAAGAAAAAGAGTTTCCCCGGGTTTCCTCACTAGTTATACTGGTTATTTAAAAGAGACTTTGTATATCTTAGGTATTGTTCAAAGAACCTTTAATTCCCTTTATTTTGATGTATGATTGGTGGGTGTAATATGGGTTAGAGAGTATACAGCTTGGCCTTACTCCAAATGTGCACCTTTCAAAAACGTGCTAGCTCTACTTGCTCATATTCACTTCTCGAACTTCAGAGGTAAATTGTAAAAAAAAGAGCCGATAACTTTTTTTACATTTTATGTATTTGGTAATTCAGGCATTGCACTTTTAGAAGCTGGTATTATCTAGTTTGGCAAAATTCATTTTCCATATTTTAATAGCTGCCAAGAATAGTGTACTTTAGACAAATTTAGGTTGATTTTTGGAGCACAAGGGAGCAGTCATTTTAGTTAGCAGTGTCCCAAGATCATTTAAAATTTCCAAAAGTACAATATCCAAAGAAATTTCATCCACATTACATGAAAGTAGTATATAGGTATGCCAACATTCTCTGTACTGTGCATGTTTAAAATGCAAACAACTTCATCTTACATACATCTCTCTCTCAAAAGTACATAATAACTGGTGAGCGCCACCATAAAGAGACTATAGGTATTATTATTGTATGATTTAATTTTGATTGTACGACTGAAATATTTAAGTCGCAAGCATCAAAACAGACCTTTGTAATAATTGTCATGTATTTCCCCCCTCAGAACAGCATTTATTAGAGTCGGAGTCTTAAACCGGTACAGCCCCCCCCCTCCTTATGATAAAAAGTGAACTATTTTAAAAATGCGCATTGCATTTTGTCAACATAGCAACCAGTGTTATGCTGATAGACAGGAACATGAAACTAGCCATATTTATTCCTGAGATGTCAACAATAAATTTTACAGTTATAAAAGGGATATAACAGGTGAGGTTCATAAAGGTCAAAGGTCCAAGGGTAAATGTTAACTAATTCTTTGATATGGAAGAAAGCAAATTTGCTTTGTTATCATTTATTTTTTTAATTTCATTGCAAATAAATGAAATAAAACATTTTCACTATGGATTTCTTTTACTTAATGCAACATTTTTCAATTTAAGTTGACTTTATTCCTATATTCTAAGACTTCTAATTTCCCCATAATGAAGGTCACTACTCACCCAAACATGCCTCATATCAAATTATGTATGCTAGAGCAAAAATAAGCATAATTAGCTTATTTTCATGAATAAAATCATTGTTAATGTACCATTTTACTCAGAACATCATACATAATAATATGAAAATAAGAAAAATAATTTCATAAATGTTTATATTTGTTTTTAAGGTGGCGCTCTACAGTTTCGTATTTAGCATAGGGTTAAAATTTTAAAGAAAAAGAGTTTCCCCGGGTTTCCTCACTAGTTATACTGGTTATTTAAAAGAGACTTTGTATATCTTAGGTATTGTTCAAAGAACCTTTAATTCCCTTTATTTTGATGTATGATTGGTGGGTGTAATATGGGTTAGAGAGTATACAGCTTGGCCTTACTCCAAATGTGCACCTTTCAAAAACGTGCTAGCTCTACTTGCTCATATTCACTTCTCGAACTTCAGAGGCAAATTGTAAAAAAAAAGAGCCGATAACTTTTTTTACATTTTATGTATTTGGTAATTCAGGCATTGCACTTTTAGAAGCTGGTATTATCTAGTTTGGCAAAATTCATTTTCCATATTTTAATAGCTGCCAAGAATAGTGTACTTTAGACAAATTTAGGTTGATTTTTGGAGCACAAGGGAGCAGTCATTTTAGTTAGCAGTGTCCCAAGATCATTTAAAATTTCCAAAAGTACAATATCCAAAGAAATTTCATCCTCATTACATGAAAGTAGTATATAGGTATGCCAACATTCTCTGTACTGTGCATGTTTAAAATGCAAACAACTTCATCTTACATACATCACTCTCTCAAAAGTACATAATAACTGGTGAGCGCCACCAAAGCAATTTAAGGCAGCCATAATTTGATGACGAAAGCAATTTAAGGCGGACTCAATAATCTTCGGTCTTACTCATCTAAAATGCTTACAGTCTCATCATGAGTCGGCAGATACTCATGACACCATGGTAACAGCGTAGACTCTAATTTACCTGTTATTTTTTGTGCAGGCAGATAAGGGTCGATGCTACTGGTAATGCTTATGATTTCATGATAACACGAATTTACCGACTCAGTGTGCGACGGTAGATCCAGATTTATGCTGTTTTAAATATAATAGATGCATTGGAATAAATACATCATGCCTTACCTCTGTGAGGTATTTCTTGGAAATGTGTGATGATTGGATTTAAATTAACGTTGTACTTTCCCACCTGAAATAAAGAAGGAAATAATTTTTCACTGATACATACTGTTTAGACGTCTGAAACTTTTCGATTTTGTTCCTAAAATTGTCTCTTCTATTTTATGTAGGATTTTGTTATTGGGCGTTGTGGAACTTTGAATGTAAGAACTTTCAGTGCGTAAAGTCAATAATTTATTGCAATAATAGAAACAAATAATATCATAGCAAAACGATTTACAATTAGTCAGACAAGTTTCAATAATTGCAAGAGGTACACAAAATAACAGAGGTTAGATCATAATTAGGAATAAACATTTAATGGAAAGAAACAGAGAGAAATGGACAAATAATAAATAAACTTTTTGAAGTAGTTAGATGTTTTTCGAATAGAAGCAAATTTAAGAAAAAATCATCAGCAGCAATATAGAAAAAGAAGAAGAAGAAGAAGAAGAAGAAGAAGAAGAAGAAGAAGAAGAAGAAGAAGAAGAAGAAGAAGAAGAAGAAGAAGAAGAAGATAACGATACATAGCCACAAGAAAACGCACCTTGAAAAAAAACGAGAGCACGGCTAGACCATCTTTTTTATCCAAAGCCTGACTAAAGTTCTTATGTTTCATATTATAATGGACAATATGCATCTGAAATAGAAAAACGGTATATTCATTCAAGTAGTAATAAACAGAAAAACGGTATATTTATTCAAGTAGTCATAAATAGAAAAACGGTATATTCATTCAAGTAGTCATAAACATAGAAAAACGGTATATTCATTCAAGTAGTCATAAACATAGAAAAACGGTATATTCATTCAAGTAGTCATAAATAGAAAAACGGTATATTCATTCAAGTAGTTATAAACAGAAAAACGGTATATTCATTCAAGTAGTCATAAACAGAAAAACGGTATATTTATTCAAGTAGTCATAAACATCCATGGTTAGAATATGAAATCTTGTCATTGTTTTGTTTGGGGATTTTTTTGTCCATCTTAGTATCGTTGTTGCCCGGATTTGAAATCAGTGCCACAACAGACACACACTGTACTTATCTGTGTTTGACACTTCTAAAATCACTGCCACAACAAGTACACACGGTACTTAACTGTGTCTGGTACTTCTAAAATCACTGCCACGACAAGTACACACGGTACTTATCTGTGTCTGGCACTTCTAAAATCACTGCCACGACCAGTACACACGGTACATATCTGTGTCTGGCACTTATCTAGATGTGAGCAGCGTGATGGTCATTTAAAAACGTTCTGAATATTTTGGGTGCAGTACAAAAATGTTCTGATTATTAGTGCGCGGTACAAAAAAGTTCTGAATATTAGTGCGAGGTACAAAAAGATCCTTATTAGTGAACATTACGTTATTGAGTCCACTAAAAGTACTCCCCTTTCACTTCTGCAAGCTTTCTTAGTTTATCCAATCATTACGCGAGGCTTGGAAAGTACTAAATATTTTGCTGCAAAATTGGTTTGTATTTGAACCAATTAATCAATCTATCCCCATCTCCAAAATCATGTTCTATCAACTATCTTATGTTGCAAATAAATAGTAGCTTCTTTTGGAACTTTGTTATTGAGCTAGGTCAAAGCCTTCTATCCCTGTCCCTCCTGAATTTTTCATCACATTGCATGCGAACCCGTGCGTGAGCCGGCGATTGTAATCTGTGCAACTCTGCCCTTATTATTGATTGTTACTATACTACCTATGTGAAATCCCTGTCGGTGTAGCTACAAATACTACAGTCATAATGGGATTATTAATCCTTACTTTACCGCTATTGTTACTTCACCGCTATAGTGCAGCGAAAGTTGAATTTTGTGATATTCATGCTCTCAATTATCAATTACAAATATACATTTTCGGACAAAAGTTAAACACTCTTAGAACGCATGAATGGTGAAGTTAATGAGGATTTTTGTCTTAATTCCCTCACAATCGTTAAAATTGCTGGCACAAACTATAGATTTTATGGAGGTTCGTCAGTATAGAGTAATCGTCAGCTGAGATAGCATTAACAATCCTCAATACATTGATACGGAGGCGGTGGACATGTCTGATGATTATTAGCTCGATGTGAGCTCATATTTTGAGTTCTATAAGCAGGTGCTGAAAGAAGAATTCATAAGTAGAATTCTCGTAAATTTTAATGCTGATGAAGTCAAAATCAAGGAATGATCGAGACAGATCCTGCTTGAAGTCACAATTGAGGAATAATGGAGACAGATAATGTTTGACGCATTAAAGAATATCCACTAGAGAATAGTGAATGTACAGCTAACGCAGCGCGTACACACTATTCGTGGTGAATCATGAACTAAAGATATTCAGGGTCTCTTATCATATTTGAGGGAAACACATAAGCACTGTCATCTTCATCATTAAGAGGTTAGTGTTAGGACTGATCAGTGACTGGATAATGTGACTGGGTGGGACATCATGCCACATGTCTGCGACATGATGCCCCAGTGCTAGGGTAGCAGGGTACAGTTTCATAATTTGACCCCTGGTAAATTTCTTAACTGAAGACTATGGTGCGACTTTTTTTAGCAATTATTGTCTACTAATTAAAGATATGGATATATTTGTGGACAAAGTTTGTTTCGGGCTTGTGCTGTTCTTGAAATTGATGTCAGGCATAGTTACGCTGCAATATGTTGATAGTTAAATACTAATAGTTGTCTAGGAAGAAGAGCTAACCTCTTATACCAGTCAACACGTGGGTTTGGGGTAAGGAGAATATCTCAAAAACAGCTTGGATGGCAACTATTTTCAACTGCATCAGCCTGTTTAGTACACACTGTTTTGACAGAATTGTCATCTAGGAAAAGGGCTTGTGTTTGCACTGTGAGCACCATATGGTGTCAAAAATGAACTTCGGACATGAAAATTGCAGGTATAAATTTGGGGGTGGGGTGCATAAATTTCTTCTGCTATGAACTGCCACTGAGTTCTCTGGTCAAGTGGATAATATTTTTATGCTTTGCTTTAATATAGGTATCTCAAAATAAGGACATTCTTGACCTCATTTGTGTATTTGATTTTTTATGATTGTTTGTACTATGTCACTGATTGCAGCAATAAATTTGTACATAAAAAAACTGGCCCCTGCCCCCTACACATCACATAACTGCAGACATCGTAGCGATATGACTGAAAAATTGTTAAAGCTACGTTAAAAGTCATAATTACATCACATCACATCTAAACACACTGACTCTTTAGCGTGAGTGAGTGTGAAACACCAATAAAGACTATTTGTTGTTTGCGGGCTGAAATATTTTAAGCTTAAGGGCTATTGGTAATCCACAATTCAATATAGGTGGGCTTGAGATAGTACAGTGAGTGTGAAGAAATGGCTACAAAATTATTACATTAGTGATGTCCCATTCCTTTCAGTTATGTAATCAATTCACATTCTATGCTCACGTGCCTTTTTGTAAATGCTGTACATGCATATCTCTCTCTCTCTCTCTCTCTCTCTCTCTCTCTCTCTCTCTCTCTCTCTCTCTCTCTCTCTCTCTCTCTCTCTCTCTCTCTCTCTCTCTCACACACACACACACACACACACACACACACAACGGAGAAATAACCCTGACCGAAGTCTGACATTCGGTACATTTTGCCTTGAACCAATTAAATGGATACCACAATACTGGTTAGAGAGTTAAACTAAAGATTCATCAATTAATCAAGTGTAAAATAATGAATTATCTACTCTGAGAGAGAGAGAGAGAGAGAGAGAGAGAGAGAGAGAGAGAGAGAGAGAGAGAGAGAGAGAGAGAGCAGCAGCAGCAGAGGAGCTGAACCGACCAAATTAATTCGGTCAACAAACCCCTCCTCCCAAAAGAGTCAGCTAGAAGAGCTGCCCTTATCAATCTGAGACTTAAATAAAACTATCTAAAACCTAAAAAAATCAATGATATGTCAAGCAGAGGAGCTAAACCGACCAGATTAATTCGGTCCACGAACCCCTCCATTCAACACTGTCAGCTAGAAGAGCTCCCCTTATCAATCTGAGACTTAAATAAAACTATCTAAAACCTAAAAAAATCCATGATATGTCAAGCAGAGGGGCTGAACCGACCAGATTAAATCGGTCCACAAACCCCTCCACCCAAAAGCTGCCATTTGTCATTCCAAAACTATCGAAGGTGGTCTGCCCGTGATGTTAGCTGAAAATTCACAATTAATAAATCGATAGTTTTATAATATGAAAGCAAAATCACCAACAATTTCAGAAGCGCCATCTACTAGATTCGCCCGAGAAAAACTTGAAACTATCAAGAAATTTCTACCGGTCCACGAACGTGTCAAGGAAAAACTACAGGAACGTCAGCAAGCACGAGTTGATCTATTTGCTGGACAGCAAGAAAAACTCTCCCCGATTACTACTAGTTTAAAAACTACCTTATATGGCGATCCCGATGATGCATTTCGCACTGATGAAAAACCGATTGCTGATTTACTCAAGGAAATATCCAAGAATGTCAAACCAGCATCAAAACAAACAACAGTAGCAGGACAACAGACTGATAATTCATCGGAGGATAAAATGAAAATCCATCGTACAAGGTTTACTGATGATTTATTGAGGGAAGTCGAGAGCACTGATTTGCTAAATTTGCATCATCTCGCTGTGGATAAATTTTTTAACAGGCCGAAATTTCTTACAGAAAAAAACAAAAATTATGCAAAAAAATTTAGAGATTTTTCCGATGCAGTATTTAAACTAAAAACTAACGAATTTAGCATTGATAGAAACAGTGTCGATTATGCAGTGTACACGGAAGGAGTCGACAGGCTGTACGCAGAAAATTCAGAAATTGTTACTAAAGGAAAAGGAAGAGGAAGAAAGGGAAAATTACCGCCAGGGCCTTCGAGAGAAATGCAATTACAACCACAGTTGAGGCGTTTGGATGATTCAGCTGCAGAACAACAACCAGATTATTCAGGAGAAATGCAATCGCAACCACAGTCGGATATTTTGGAATATTTATTAGCTGCAGAACAACAACCAAAAGAAACTAACGGAAAATGAATAATTCCAATTACCAGATCGACTTACCACGACTCGCAGATATGCCCCGACAGCCTCGTCAGAGATGTCTCTCAGCTAGAGATATTAATCGGAGGTAGAAAAGCGGGAAATAATTCCGTTGAAGTAATCAATGAATCGGCTGATATAGCGCAACGTCTATTTCAAAATAGAATAATTGATCTTCACACATACAGAGAATTTATTGACGATTTAATGGAAGATAGTCATCATCGTGGATATTATAGCGATTAACTGAAATACAATTAGAATTCCAGTGATTTTACAATAAAGAATGATCATACACTACAATCATGACAAACCTGTTCAAGTGTTTGTGGTTAACTCGCGTCTTCCAGTCTACAAAACATTCTACGGAGAAGGTCTTGGAGATACTATACTAGGTTTCTTCACAAGAATGGCTCCAAAAGTCGCACCTTTCGCTAAACAAGTCGGTATGAAAGCTATTGGAGTAATCGGAGATAAAACACTCGGTGCTGTAGGAGATGTAGCCGGCAAAGCATTTTCCTTCGTAAAAGATAAAGCATCGTCGCTGATGAGATCATTATTCGGAAAAAAACAGCAGATTCAGTTACCCTCAACGGAAAATATGCCTCCAAAAAGAAGCAAGGTTATAAATAATGCCTTACAAGAAAAAGCAGCTTCGTTGATGATGAATTCACCAGAATTTAATCTCTCAAACGCTATATCAGGAAGTGGACTTCGAAGAATGCGACGATGATAGAAATGTTAAAACATTTCTATAATTGAAAATAAAAACGTTTAGTATAAAAAATGTCATTTAAGAAGATTATCGACACTGCATTTGACATGGAAGCACCAGTGCCTAAAGATGATTCTGTCGGAAATTACCAGTACTTAGCCTACAGAGCAATTGAGCCAAACTCCAGAGGGCGAATTGACTTACAAGTTCAGGATAAAAGTAAATACTTCTTGCCGTGCGAGGCGTATATCGAAGTTGAAGGAGAAATTCTGCTAAGAGATGGAAATCCTTATCCAGCAGAGACTAGAGTTGGATTTGTAAATAACGGAATCATGGCGTTGTTTGAAGGTGCAAAATACACCATCGACGGAAATGATATAGAATCGATAAACAACAATGTTGATATTGCTACGACAATTCTTGGACTTGCTAGATATTCTGATGATTACACAAGATCTGCTGGACCATCCATGATGTTTGTTAAAGACAATTCCGACAACGCTGATACAACTCAGTATACACTTCGACGGTTAAGAAATGCGACAAATGATGCAGATGTCAGTCCAAACGAGGCTGTCGTGGGTGCTAATCCTAATTATAATCTTGGACATGCAATCAGAAATGGAATGCTAAAAAGAGCACGAAGAAGATTTTCATGTGCTATTCCACTTCATCACATATTCGGATTCTGCAGAAATGTCAGAAAGGTTATCTACGGAGCTAAACATACTGTTGTGTTAAATAGAAGGACCGACGATAATAACGCCATCTGGAGAATTCCCGCTAACGCTGCAGCACATCATGCTGCCGACGATGACGGTATGGTCGTGATATCTAAACTAATCTTATGGATGTCAGTGCTAACTCCATCTCTCGCGGTCAATCAACGACTATTGTCATGGATGGAAACTGGCGTAAGTAGTTTGATAAGCTGGCTAAATACCACCACTGACACTCTTGAAGCTAATCAGACTGAATTTACTTGGAATTTACCAGGAAAGAGAGGAATTTCAGCGCCGAGACATATATTTGCTGCATTACAGAGCAGAGGTAGAGTACGAGATGCGGTCCAACAAACTCGCTCACATATGATCTTTGATCGGTTAGATGTAACTGAAGTTTCTCTAAGGATAAACGGTCAACAAGAACCAGCCGAACCTATAAAATTGAGATCCAACAACGATGACAACAACGTTGCTCGAATATACCATCAGCTGTTATCCTTCATGGGTCGTGATCAAAATGTCGATACTGGATTACAAATATCTCAATACGACTTTCAGACATTATATCCCATCTATTATTTCTCACTGGAACATCTCGACTTGACGAAAGAATCCGTCGTTGACATAACATTCAACGCGCTAGTAGGAGAACCGGGTGTTGGTTACAGAGCCATCGCGGTTATTCTCAACGACAAGTCAATGCTCATCGAAGGAATTGGTGGTCAAATGAGACTAGTTGATGCACCAGTAGAAAATCTCTGATGGAAGATTGTTAACACCATTGTTTTTAATTGAAAATACAACATACCTACAATAAAGATGACATATAGCACTGTTACTGTTCAATTGACTGACGGTCAGATTAAAAGATTACAGTCAAAATCCGCAAAAGAATGCGGAACTTCAATAACATTAAAACCAGCTCAAATGTCTGGAGGTTCTTATAAACTATCATTGACGAATACTCAAATAAAACATTTTAATACTGCAGCGTTGTCCGGCAGAGGAGTTCGTCTCGATTTTTCAAGAGCTGCCGTTGCCGATATGATTAAAAACGGAGTAATATTTCCAATATTAGCAGCTATCCCTGGAATTATTTCAGCCGCTGCTTCAGCTGTTGCTAAAGCCGCTGCGTTAGGTGCTGTTGGCACAGCTGCTGGAATAGGTTTGAAAAAAGCTCTAGGGCAAGGATATACACGACGAGGTAGAAAACAAGGTGGAATTTTACCACCATTGATGATGGCAGCAGCAATTCCAGCAATTGTTAGATCTATTATGAGGAAAAAAGCCACAGGGCAAGGATATAAAAAAGGGAAGAGGGTTTTACCTACCAGGAACTCCTCACTCGTTTTACAAAGGGAAATAACGCCGATGTCCAATTTTGATCTCATTGACGCAGCAAAAAAACTAAAAATAAAGAATTTCAGAGGAGTTTTCATGAGAGATAAATTACCGTTGGTTCCACTTCCAAAGGAAACAGGAATTATTAATCTTGATGATGACAAAGGACCTGGAACACACTGGGTTGCTTACGTAATCGATCCGCGTAGTATTGTCTATTTCGACTCGTACGGTTTAGCTCCACCGAAGGAATTTTTAAAATATATCTCCAAAATTCCAGCACGGCTTAATTACTCTACGCTACCGACTCAAAAATTAACAGATCCGCCGATATGTGGCCAAGAAGTATTAAATGTCCTCGGGAAAATATCTAAAAATTCTAGTAAACCACCTCATAATGTCGTTCATGAATACACTAGCGGGAAAACTCACTCAATTTAGAAATCTGTAAGACTGTACAATAATGGTTGATATTTGGGGACGATAACATAGAACAATCAAAGGAAAAACCAGCATTGATGCTAAAGAAATAACTAAATTAATCAAAGATGAAATTGCCAGCACGCTGAACGTAGCAAATGTCGATCCTGGTGAAATAGCTGTATTTGAGAATAACCATGGTAAATTAAAAACTAGTAATGTTTTTCTAAACGATCTGATAATGAAAAATACTACCGCGATAGATAATTCCATAGCAGTGTTCAAACAAGGAAAATTAGAACCTAGTTCTATATTCATGTCGGATCTTGCTGAAAAATTCTACAGTTTTGAACGATTTTTAAATGATTTTTTAGGTTTTCCACGTCAGCATTTTCGTGACGTGCATATCATAAGAATTAAAGACACAATTGATAATCACGAATTGCTAAGAACTGAGTTTGATGCTCACGTGACAAAATTCAATGAACAAAAAGTGTTTAAAAATCTAGGAGAATTAAAAACCGAGTATACAGATCATATTGCTAAATATACCGAGCATGTAAATCAATTTGCTTCATTACAAAGAAATCTTAACAGAATCGATAACGTCGTTGAAAAGTTTTTTGATAAAAAAAATGTCAAACCTGTGGATGTTAAAACAATTCTTCCCGACATCGTTGAAAAAATAGATAAAATAAAAATCACTCATTCGATCGACCAGACTAAGCAAATCGTTTATGTTGTTAAAACCGGTGAATTAAATTGGATCGTCAATGGAATAAACGAACTAATTGATCCTTTTAATGTCATCGCCGGTGGTTATCCACTCGGTTATTATCGACTCACAATCGTGTCTGACAAGCAGATTAACATCAGAGGAGCAGCACGTGATGGTTCTGTATTATGCAGGGGAGTTAGCACGGTCACTTACTACTCGAATAATAGTCTTGACGTGGATGTTGTCAAGTTCATATTTAATCTGGATAATGTAACAAACACGTTTAAATATCGATACGTAATAGAATATCTAGGTAGTTGAATTACTTGCAATTCTAATTTAAAAACGCTAGCGTTTTAGAAATACTAGTATTTCTTATAATGAATAAATCTACTGAATCTCTCTCAATTCCATTACAATATCGATACGATACCGTCAAAGAATATTCAGCTAAACTTAAGACACTCGCTGATGAATATCAAACAAAAATATAAAAAAAAATACCAACGTAGAATTACCGCCATCGACGTTACAGTTTATTCAGTTTCTGGTGTTCTTGCCGGAGCTGGAATAATACTATCGTCAGTTACTATGATAGCACCGATCGCCATATCAATTGCTATATCTGCAATGACAACAATCGCTGAAATTTCTACCGCAATTACTAAAAAACTGTCATCGTGTGCGCAGACTAAACTCGCCGATTACGTGGTTAAATACACCATCGTGGAAAGTGCTTATTTGAAAATATCAGCGTTGATTTCATTATCTCTCGACGATTCAGTTATCACCGCTGATGAATTTTACTCGATAACGGAGTTGTATAATTCAACGATGGCGAAAATCGCTAGCACTTCTGGAAATGCTTGCATTTCTAATAACTCTGAAATTAAAAGCGTAAAATAACTACAATAAATGTCAGAAATTCAATTTCTCAAGCAGATATCCGACAATACATCTCCGAGACAAACTTCCATGATCTCAATATCGTCAAAAAAACTGGAATTCACTATTACATTTCCATCTCCGATTCCAGTCTATGAGATCGCGCTGGCTAAACTACGCGTATACAACAGCTGGCCTAATATTAGAAACAAACGATTCGGTAATCAACAACCTAACAATTCTCTTGTGTTTGCATATAAAAATAAACCAGATGGTACTCCAGATTGGAATACCGTCGGAATACCTGAAGGTTCTTATCAAATTGAGGCAATATCCGAAGAATTTTCTCGCAGAATAAAGTCGATCGTAGAATCGCAAGCGATTCCGGGAAGTGCTGATAAAAAACCGGCAATATCGATAGTCCCGCATGAACCAACATTGTCGTCGACGATTGAAATCGCAGAAGGTTATTCAGTTGATATATACAACAGCTCAATAAGGACAGTATTAGGATGGCCTGAAAATCCACCTGGAAGAGTTGACCTCACACCAGAGCCTGTAAAATCTGATTACATAACAAAACAAATTGGACCTGAAAATCCATCCAAAAAAAATATAAAACCTTCGATAATATAAATTTTTCAAAGCAATATCGAATAAAGGATAAATACGGTAGGACTGCATGGATGATTCCACCTTTTGATGATTATATACCGGAGGAAGGTGAAATTCTTGAAATAGGATTAACAAAAGCAATATTACATTCAATTACAGAATTTGAGAAAGTTATGTTCAAAAGCATGAATGATTATTTCAATCTGTTAATACCATCATTGAAATCTGGTCTTCTCACAAAAGATGAATTCGTCAGTGTAGTCGCCGAGGCCAACAAAATTATCCACGACATGGAAACGTCCAATACTAGACTTATTGGACTTTACATGGATGAAAATTCCGCTGTTTCGAAAACCTCGTCAGCTGTAGAATACAAGGAAAATATAAAAAGGAATCCAGATTATAAATTCCCGGGATATAACGCACCAGAATTTAAACAAAAACTCAACCTAGCCATCGACGAAGGATTTAATAAAATATTTACCAGCGTTGGAAAGATAGTCAGCCAAAACCAATCTACCTCACACATAATAATTCTCCAAACGGTGACGGCAAACATACATCCCCGGGCAACGTTAACATATCTAACGTGATATCGATCAATCTAACGTGTAGTATCGTCCAAGGTAGTTATCAGATCAACGTGGAACAATCGAACAAAGCACACGTCGCCGACTTACTTTATTCCGCAGCTGTAACATCTCCTCCGGAATTTTTGATATCTGACGATCCTACTAATCCAGTATACATGCGATGTCACAATGACCTTATCAACGAGATGAAATTTCGATTCACCGACCAAAATGGTGAATTAATTGACTTGCGTGGAGAAGAATTAGTAATCAGCTTGTTTGTAAGGTCATGATGACCTTCATCGTAGACGATCTTCAAAAAAATAATGACAAGGTACCATGTTTGGTAATCATGATAAATAATTTTATTAAAAAATTATCGCGGGTAACATTAAACGAGAATTTATGGAGAAAATCGAACATTTTTAATTATAATTACCGTGATGCTAAAAAAAGCAATTTCTCTATAAAATCCCACTCGTTATTACTCGACGATATTATTTAATAAAATTATTTATCATTATTACCAAACATAATGTTTGGACATTATTTTTTTTTTCACAAATATATTTATAAAATATAACCAATGCCGAACCGAGCACAATATTTGTCGCCGGTACAACAAGAGCAGATTATCAAATTGCGCGGAAAATGTAAAGTGTCGGAAATAGCACGTAAGTACAAGATCGGATTGACCCGGTTGTATAAAATATGGATTGATGCTGGAGTTCCTGTATCCGGAGGCGGAACCGTTAACACTTCTACTAACGACAGTAAAAAATTTCCAGCAGGACTCGCAGGTACTCAAGCAGGTCAAAATTTAACAAAAAAAATGAATACCATCAACGAGGAGATTAAAAAAAACGACAAACGTGTAAAACATTGCAAGAGAAACATAATGAAATAAGCAAGCGTGCAGTTGAACTCACGGATAAACTCCACGAAAGACAAGAATTAATTAACAAATTGACAAATGAGTTACAGCGAAGAAATCATCTCGTAGAATTACATAAAGAATTATCCAACAATGCCCAGCTCTATGAAACTGCCATCGACGAATTAAGTAAAACTAACGCTGACAACGAAGCCATCATAGAAGATTTAGGATCTACGATAGATGATCAGCAGGAGGAAATTGACAGACTTGATAGGATTAAAACCGCCAATGAAGGTATCATCGACGCGTTAAAATCGGAATTGGAATCTCAAGATGAGATTATCGGTTCCAATTCCAGTACTTCTCGTGAAATCGTTAACGATTCTGGAAGTGCTTCTCATTCAGAGAATTTATTCAATGAACAACATTTCATGGAGGCTCAATCATTGCTGGAGTCGTTGCAGTAGTTTTTCCATCTCATCGGAGACAAATTTTGCAGATTTTTCAACTTCAAATATTTCCTTGATAGCATCTTCGATAGATCTAATAATCTTACACACCGGCACGAACAACTCTAATTTATCCTTATTTTTTGTCAGCACTGCTGTTCTAGCGTCGATGAGTAATTTAATTATTCGATATTCATTCCGATGAGTTTGTCTTCCGCGATCCCGTGCATCAACGACGGTTTTATATTCATCAGCGACCCACTTACTAGTGAAATTACTTCCTCCAGACGTCTGGGGTAAATATTGTGAAACCTTATCGAGTTCATCACACAGCTGAGCAATATTTTCGTCGTTCATTGTATATTATATACAAAAAAAATTTACGTTTAAATGTGAGAATCGCAAGCGATTTTCGTGCTAGCCGTTCTAAGTTTAATAGAACATATTGAGGAGCATAATGTCGTACGCGTACGGATAATATTCACCATCAGGTTCACTCGCGATAAATTTTTTATGACACTCACGATAATAATTATTTAATGCATCTCTTCTAGCTCTTCTGTACATTAGTAAATAATCATCATCTATTTTACCATCGAAGGTTTTTATTCCTTCGGCGAATTGACGATAAAGACGTCTTTCTCGCTCGAAAACCTCAGATTTGCGATCTATTATATTTACGCCGATAGAATCGCTATCGATTCTCATTTCAGGTAAAATTTCCATGTACGTGCGAGAATTATATAATTCCATAAGATTTCTGGCATTTTTTTCTCGAATTTCTTCGATATTGTTTATATTTTTTTCTTGAATTTCTCTAAGATTTTTTTGTGAATCACTTTTAAGTCGGTCATTATATAATAATTAAAAAAAATTTATATCTCTCATTGATATATATTTCCAAACATAAAAAAAATTCTAGTGCTTGCGTGAAAATCGCTTGCGATTCTACTGGTATACAAAAGATACCCGACACGAGAATCGCTTCGAATACGCCGAATTGGTGACACCATCACAACAACTTTTTACAGACGGGGGTTCAATATCGTAATATTTACCAGCTGAATAAATCGAATGAAAGTATTTCTCCGATTCTTCTAATGTTTTTCCATCAGATATTCCTATGATGGGTCGGCGATACGATAATCTAGTTTTTGATGCACTGTTGAGACAATTTTCTCGTTGAGTGACGACACGATGATTTTCTATCCGATTGTCGAGTTTATTTCTGTTAACGTGATCTATAACTAACCCTGCTGGGATAGATCCATTAAAACATTCGAAAATAAATCCAGACGAGTAGTATTTTATTATTTTTCCGTTTTGGCTGATGCTTACTGTCATATAGCCAATATTATTTACATAACCGAGATTTTTCTTATTTAATCTATGCCTGATGATACCGCATCGTGATGCCTCGTAATTCGAGTAAATCGGATGAGGAATGAATATGTTTCGATTCATTATATAATTACAGATATAATTACGTGTTCAATTGCTTTTTGTAATCTCCGGTGATAAAATCATTTTCGTTGAATGTTATTCCATACCGGTCTTTGTAGTACCTAGCAAACGTTCGAAAGCGCTTCCCTCCACAATCTGCGCATAATTTTGTCTTTCCTCTGATATCAACGTTGCATTGGATGCATTTTATCCAATCAGGAGGACTTTTTTAGCGTGCTGATTATGCGTTGCGCAGTATTTTCCAATGCAGGGACGGTTACATACTTCTCCTCGTCGTTTCCATATCCAAGAACATCGGTTTGACATTGCTATATAATAATTAATTTTAATTTTTAATTGAATATATTTTATATATATATTATATGGAACATAATTATGATGTAACTCAGTCGAGGAGATTAAAAATATTTGAGAATTTAATGGTAGAACTTGGAATTGTATACAATTCTCCTAGTAGGTATATGCCGGAAATGCAAGCATTTCCAAGATTATCAAAAATAGATGTTATAGAACCTGCGAGAAACCGACGAAGATTTGATCTAGATGGTCCGATAAAACCGAAAGAATATAAATCTCGAATAATTAATGGCATCAGAGAAGCAAAGAGGAGGTATAGAGAAGATGGAGTTAGTTATGTTTATTCAATATACTCAACGAACCGCGATAATGGTAGATTGACGATGGAACGAGCCAAGGAAATATTGTCGATGATAGATTTCGGAACGCAGCAAAATCCAAAAAGATACCACATGGACTCATCATATTTGACGTTTAATGAAATTCCATCACGGCGACAACGGCGCAAACGACGTAACTACGATGAGTTGTTGGCGTTGTTGCTTGATGTTGAAATTGAAAATTCATCCGACAAATCTTGGGGAGTATTTCTACACAGAAACAGAGTTAGCGATGGTGATAAAAATTTATTCGTGCTGGATAGAAATACAAGACCAGGAGCTCTTGTTGGTATTGACGATAAATATTACGTCAAAGGTTATCCGTACAATGTTTCTATATACGGAATATATTTAATTAAGGATCCTGTTGATAATGAAGTCGGCGGATGGAGTTTATCATCGACGTTAAATTGCGTTGCTGAACAGGTTATCAAGCATTTTAAAAATTCTAAACGAGGAAACGGATTAACCGAACGGAGGAAAAATATTATCGCCGCGTGGAATAATCGTGTTGTGGACGGTAGAGCATTCAAAAAAGATATAATCGAGTTGGAAAAGAAGTTGAAAATACCGATTATCGTTAAAATGTTACCGGATAGAGAATTTTATAATTCCGGTCGTTATCGATCTAAAGGAGCGCCGGTTGAAATTCTCGGTCATAATTTTCACGCCTGGGGAATTGGCGACGGTGATTTTCCCTCGAATAAAACTGTCAGGTATTATACCGGTAATATGTTTGACTGGATTAATACAAATATGAAAGATGTTCCTGTCAACGTTTGGCTGTTCAGGAATGGTGATGGAGATTATGATCAGTTTGTTACTAGAAATGACAGCATTAGAAGTGATAGCACTTCTACTACCGATTCTGGAATAATCTATCGAAAGGAAGAATTACAAAAAAAGATGATAGAATTAGCTAGAAGGTACGTCGATGATGATTCCGCTGAGAAGTTGACTCAAATAAGTTTTTCAGTTGAGTCAGTCGCGTATCAAATAACTAAAGAAAGAAATTCTTGGACGCCGACAAGAAAAAGGTTTATCAACGACGTTCGTGATAGTTGTATTGAATTCTCCCATGGCGGTTTATGGAATACCAAATATGAGTTAGATGATTCTATAAAATCGGTTGATATGATCGCGTGTTATCCAGGAAGTTTTCTTGGCGGAGGAGAATGCGGTGAGTATTTTACTCGATTTGGTATTCCAGGCTGTGATATGATAAGGAGATCTATTAACGGACCATTACCTGATTATGATCTAACAGGATTCGCTAAAGTTGTACGATTTAAATTGATTAATGGACTGCATCCGGTGAGTTATTTGTGGTTAGGTCAGCATTTGAGTAAAAAGAAATGGGCGCCGACTGTGGTGTTACGATGGGGAGTCGATGTTGGAGTAATAACCGATCTTGTGGTATCTGAGATGATATTTAGCGAGAAGCAGACTGATATTTGGCTACCGACTCCAGATAAAGACAAGAATTACAACGATCGATTTCTTAGATTTAATGCTATTGCTGAGAGTAAAAGAATCAACAGGATTATTATCGGTAAGTTCACACAGGGGGAATTCGATAATGACGGTGTACGACGGAGAAGGACATCTAGACTGATATTAGATCCTGGTGAGTTAAAATTTGTGATAGACGACGCTATATCCAAAGGGGTGTTTTGTCGGAGAACTAGAATTACTAATAGATTATCAGGAGAAGATTTTGGAACAATAGTAGAGTATGTAGGTGATGAAATGCCGCAATTTGTTCATCTACGATCGTATATGCTGGGTTATGTAACGATAAACTTACTAAACATGGTAAATAGATTTCCTGACATTGCAGTTCGAGTTGCGACTGATTCATTTTATTACCGCAAAGAACAACAAAGTGCTGTCGATAAGTATCTCGGAGACGGTGACACATGGGGAACTTGGAGAGTCAAAAAAGAAAAATTACATAACTATAACGAATCGGCTAATTATCCTGATAAACCAGAATATCATGGTGAAATGCTAGCACTTCTGGTGGAATCACAAGTGATTTTGGAATTGTCAGCGATTCGATTGCTCCAAGTGTTCATGATCCTATTGGTCGTCATAGGATTATGTATCTAAACGGACCAGGAGGCTGCGGTAAAACAACACGAGTGCTGGAGCATTTTCGCTGCGTCAAAAATGATCTGATTGTATTAGCGCCAACCCACCGTTAAGTCAGAGATTTCAAAGAAAAAGGATTTAAAGCGGATACTTATCATAATTATTTCAGATATAGCGGTGGAGATTGGTCAGTGGAACGTATGGGAACTAAACAAATTCATCCGGTAATTATGTTTGACGAAGTTTGTATTATACCTATTTCTACTATAAAAATGTTTTTAGACTATCTGAGGACAAAAAATACCGTTGTTGTATTCTGCGGTGATCATGGTCAACCTCTGCCATTCGGGGGAATATCACCGCATTACTGGTTGAGACTGCAAGTTGATTATTATGAAGAAATGAGCATAGATCGTAGATCTCTCGATGAAGAGTTGGTTAAATTAAAATCCGCAATAAGATGTACAAACAATGGAAACCAATCTGCTGTATTTCGTAGAACTGTGATTGGTAATACATTCGATGAATTTCTTGACGAATGGAAACCAACGGATTTTGTTGTAGCTAGTAGGAAGAACACGCGTGATAGTATCATTGCGGAGTTATTTGAGCTTCATAAGAATAAATTTCCTGATGAGCTTGTACCACTGCAGTACAGACCTGTAGATACCAGGCTGCAGAATATTCTTGTTGATATACCTGGTGAACATCGAGAGCAAAAAAAATTAGTTTTAAATGACATTATCGGAGTAAAGTTGACGGATGTGAAAGATGCATTGAATATGAAAAATTCACCATGGCGGTTAGGGTATGCGTCTACGATGCATTCTACGCAAGGGTTGACTATCACAGATACAATCGTGTGGATCATTGATGATTTTATCGAGTGGGACAATTTAGTATATTTAGCTGTCAGTCGAGTCCGTCGAATAAATCAACTCAGACGAGGAGAATTATTTTAAAGATTTTGGCGGAAGTTGAGTATCATCCGGAATAACTAACAGTTGTTCATGAGTAAAATTTCTTTGTGGTGCATCGTAATCTAGCGTGTAGTATGTTGGTCTATACATCGACGAATGAATTCCATATATTTTATGTGTTGTGATGTTCCATGTGGGGTCAGTAGATCTTTTAACACCACCTTCTAATTCACCTGGCTCGTATAAATACCGTACTGTTGAATCCCATGGAATTCTTTTTTCTTGAATATTTGTTGGAAGAACTAGTGGTTTTATTTTTTTGCCTGATATTCGTCGTTGATTGTTTTTACTACCGCGGGAAGTCGTTTAACCCACTCTGTTGATCTGGTTGGTTGAATAAATTCCTTCGCGTATTGATGAATAAATAATTTATCAGCGAGTGTTCTGTTGAATCGTTCAACGATAGCTTGATCACGATGGATTGCAGTATGTCCACGCCGGATGGTAACATTTTTTTTGTCATCATTCATGTTACTTCTCCGTGAAATTCATTGCCTGGATCAACTTGAAGTAAAATCGGCCAAGTAAGCGGACCACGATTGTAAATATTTTTGAAGGCTTCGGCGACTTCAACGGATTTTTTTGTGCGGATTGGTTCAGCATCTTTGTATCTCGTAGCCATATTGACTACCGTTAGCGCGTATTTGAAACCATTATCATGCGGTAAATATAAAATATCTGCTTGATGAACTTCATTCGGAGTGTAAACGTCAAATGATCCATATTTAATAGACTTCGGCCGTGGTAAGTAAATCTGCCATATGGCCTGTTTAGATAACCACGTTGCTGCTGTGTCACGTGGAACTTTGGCCGCGATAGCTAATTTATCTACCGCTGATAATCCTTTCCAATATCCTCGCGGCGAATAATAAATTCTTTTCATCCTTTTTTCCTCTGCCATTATTCAAACACTAGCACCAACTAACAATTTACCTTTCATCGCAGATTTAATAATCCATGAAGCAACTTTTTCTCTGAAATTTTTGTTTTTTATTGAATTTAGCGCATGAATTAAATTGACGTCAGCGAGATGTCTTTGATGTAGATCATCACTTTTGTAAGCAATGTCATGTATTCTGCATGCTTCATCAATAGCGTTGACGGGAAATTCTCCACGGCGTGGTTGATTATTTTCATCAAGTCTGATATCTAGACGAGTGCCGGGTCCGCAGTAGCTATATCCGGGGAGATGTTTTTCTCCAGGATATTTAGCCCAAGGGGTACCTGGGAGTTTAGCGAGTCTTGCGGCGATATCTCCTCCGCTTTTTTTTAATAAATCTAAACTTCTTTGTACCGCATGTGATACATGTTCCGGACGCAGCAATTATGTTATTTTTAGTTACAACGGTCGTCAGATCGTTTGTACCAGTACGTGTCTTACATTTAACACAATATAGATCCATAATATTCATTATGATATAATCAAATGGAAGTTATAGACTTTTCAGCGAAGAAGGGTAAGCCAAAGATCAAGCATCATGAAATGCTACCAAACTCAATTAGGGGTGTTTTTGTGGGGCCGTCAGGGTCTGGTAAAACACAGCTGTTACTCAGTCTTGTCACGAGACATACCAAGTGGGATAAATTGTACGTGATAGCACCTAGCGCAGACGATCAAGATTGCTATACGGTACTAAAGGAATTTGGTGAAAAAATGTCGGAAAACTTGGGGTATGATCCAATAGAATTTATATACGACGTAACCGAATGTCCTCACCATGATGATTTGGACACGTCTTTGAACAATATAATAGTATTTGATGATGTCATGTTGGATAATCAGAAAGGGCCGGTGTTGATGTTTTCCCGAGGTCGTCACAAACACGCCGATATGTTTTATCTAACTCAGCGGTACACTCAAATTCCCAAGGTTATTCGCGATAATTGTAATTTTTTATGCGTGTTCAACGGGGTTGATAATCATACGTTGAGAAATATCTGGCAGACATGGTGTTCAGACATGGATTTTAATGAATTTAAAAATTTCTTTAGTTATGCTCAGCGAGCTCCTCACGGGTTTATTACAATAAATTTGAACGACCCTCGGACGAGATACCGTGTCGGATTGGATAGAATTTTCAGCTAACATCACGGGCAGACCACCTTCGATAGTTTTGGAATGACAAATGGCAGCTTTTGGGTGGAGGGGTTTGTGGACCGATTTAATTCAGTCGGTTCAGCCCCTCTGCTTGACATATCATGGATTTTTTTTAGGTTTTAGATAGTTTTATTTAAGTCTCAGATTGATAAGGGCAGCTCTTCTAGCTGACAGTGTTGAATGGAGGGGTTCGTGGACCGAATTAATCTGGTCGGTTTAGCTCCTCTGCTTGACATATCATTGATTTTTTTAGGTTTTAGATAGTTTTATTTAAGTCTCAGATTGATAAGGGCAGCTATTCTAGCTGACTCTTTTGGGAGGAGGGGTTTGTTGACCGAATTAATTTGGTCGGTTCAGCTCCTCTGCTGCTGAGAGAGAGAAAGAGAGAGAGAGAGAGAAAAAAGAGAGAGAGAGAGAGAGAGAGAGAGAGAGAGAGAGAGAGAGAGAGAGAGAGAGAGAGAGAGAGAGAGCAACAGCAACAGCAACAGCAACAGCAACAGCAACAGCAACATTAAGCTAGGTATTCTGGTTTCTTAAGCACCTTTGTCTTTGCAAATGACTACACTGTGCAACATAAATAGCAAGTTACCACAAATGACTACACTGTGCAACATAAATAACTAGTTACCACAAATGACTATACTGTGCAACATAAACAACTAGTTACCACAAATGACTACACTGTGCAACATAAATAACTAGTTACCACAAATGACTACACTGTGCAACATAAATAACTAGTTACCACAAATGACTACACTGTGCAACATAAATAACTAGTTACCACAAATGACTACTCTGTGCAACATAAATAACTAGTTACCACAAATGACTATGCTGTACGACATAAATAACTAGTTATCACAAATGCAGAAAAAGTCTCATTTGAACAAATAGGTATCCACTTTTTTCTACCAAATGCACTAACATATACCCAACAAGCCATTGATGCCCAAAATAATACCTGAATGAAGCTCAACTATATCCTGATGCGGTCTGAACACAGTTACACGGCATGTTTGTTAAGTATAATATAAATTTGTTCTGTTTTCAATGATTATATGATGAAATCAGTTTTTATTTGTGATAAAAATGTATTTCGTATAATTTAATTTAACGAACAAAATATAAAAACTGTAAAGATACTTCTCATATGTATGAATTTATTTTTTCAAATGTAGTAGCCCTTGTAGTAACAACAACAGCTGAAGCAGCAATAACAACAACAACAACAACAACAACAACAATAATAATAATAATAATAATAATAATAATAATAATAATAATAATAATAAAAATAATAATAATAATAATAATAATAATAATAATAATAATAATAATAATAATAATAATAATAATAATAATAATAATAATAATGTTTCAGGATAATATTTATAGTTTAAAAAATAAAAAAAAATAAAAAAACCGAATCAGTTTGATCAGCACCATCGAATTTCTGCATTGCAGATTTTGCAGTAGGTCCTATTCTCGCCAACTTTGACACTTTCCAGACATTAATGTAGGCGCTTTGTTTAGTGAAATATAGCATCTATATTATTGTAGTATTTGAAATATTTGTCATAAAATACATTATAATAAAATGTTGGTAGTTTTCAATCTGAAAAAAAATCTAAATAATGGAACAACATTTGAATTTTATCAAAAGACTTGGAGGTTCGCAAATGCATGGGTTTTTTTGTTGTTTTTTTTTTTAAAATCCGTCTTTAAAGCATTTAAAAGCTGCTAGTTTTCTTTTAACAATACATTATTCATTAAATATGATGTGAAAAACAATCCTGAGGTACGCAAGGGCATCAAACTTGCCATTTTGACCTTGCGATGACTTGACCAAGGCCTTTTGTATGAGGAAGTAAAAGTTCAGCAACAATAAATGCTAGCTGTTCTTTATTAGATTCATTCATATTAAAGAACTATACGTTAAGAAGGGCAAACCGCATGAGGTCACTAGGCTGAGAAGGGCAAACCGCACGAGAATGAGAGTTCTTTTCACAAAGAAATGTAGACAAAGAATCGCAACAGCATGTACAAATTCTTACAGTGATATACCAGTTAGAGAGATTGTCGGAGACAATGAAATAGAAAGATACAGGAAACTATAATGACAGCCATCTCGTATTGAATATAATAAATGGTGTCACGATGGATGGAAATGTATTTTTCAGATTGCTGAGTTACACTTCAAACAAGTATAATCTCACTTTATCTATTCCACCGATGCTTGTTTGCGTCAAAGTCCATTCCTCAATATAGAATTTAACATCAGTGACAAGAAATTGTACCCTTGAATAAAATTCAAGAAGGATATATCGACGCAATATTAATATTATTGACATGAAATATTATATGGAATAAACCAAACATAAGATATGTTGACGTATATATTACATTCCAGACGATATTCTTTAGCATATAGATTACGGGGACAGATATTTCCGGTGTATGAATATTTTTAAAGCAAATCCATGAATCCCGAGTTTTGCTAATTACACGCGTGCGAATAAATACTCAGAAGACGTTTAAATCCTTTGACCATAAATCCGATAAGGGGATTCAAGATGTTATCCAAACTTTGATCATAAATACTATAAGTGATTCAAGATGTTATCTAAAGAGAAATTTTGGCATAACACACCAAAAGTGAGTATCATTATGTACAAATATAAATGTATTTCTTTTCTTCTTATTTTTTTAAAAATGTTTAGATATACGTTGTAAGCACGAAATGTCGGTGTACGGAAGTAAAGACGGATGCACAAACGAAAGTACGAAAACATGTATATATCTCGTTGAATCACACAACTAAAACCTGTTTGATGTGCGCTATATATTGCCATGTTCATTCCTAATTTTAATTAATGTCGTATATCGCCACTTAGCATGCGCGACTTGTTATAAAAGTACATTTTGCGTGCTCCTTGATTTGTGCGATTACGCTTAGAACAAAGGCGCCGGGAACGGTGCTAAATGTAAATAAATAAATATATAAATATTATATATAAATATAATATAATAGATCATTAATTAAATATTATATATGTAAATAAAATATTTAATAATATTTTAAAATATATTATTTACAAAGTTTTAAAATGTTCTATATATATATCTATATATATATATATATATATATATATATATATATATATATATATATATATATATATATATATATATATATATTCTTTAGCAGCACATCTTCCTTCTTCCAAGGCCGTCATCATTTCTACATGCTTGACAGATTACAAATCGATGCCACGTTTCCTATTTTGTACGTGACGGCAGCAGACCATACGTCAAGCATGTGAGAGCCACCTTTGGTTCGAATATTACTTTGTGAAATGTCTTGTTTTTCTGTTAAATTACTTTTGAGGACTATGCGTACTTGTAATTTCTAACACATTTAACCAATCATTCTGGCCATCAGTAGCAGTGAAATTGCATTATATCAATTGTGTATAAAGCTATATTGTTGTGTGTAAGTGTGTGTAACGCTATAATGTTATGTATAATTGTGCATAAAGTTTTAATGTTGTGTGTAAGTTTGTTAACCCTATAAGGTCATGTATAATTGTGTATAACGCTACGTTCACTAGCTTAGATAATACTGCTATGTATATTAAGCAGGAAATAAATGTTTGTAAAACTAAACAGGTTATGTACTTTTAAAACTATTAGTATGCCTTGTTAATTCTCGCCAGCAACGATTCCGACTAAGCATTCTTCACATCAAATTGCATTGCATAAATCTCTTGTTTTACAAACCAACCCCACCCATTTATCTGTTCCATCTATATATTCTAAAATACATGTATGCTCAATTACATCAAAATTGGTTTATTAGAAAGTGTTGAAACTTTTAGCGGTACAAGAAACAATTGATTAAACTGACATTAAAATAAAGCAACTCCCACTATACAATTTCGCAATCTCTCTTTGTACCCTTCTTTCTCAACTCGCACAAAAAAGCTGATTACGGCAGTACAGCCGAGTGACACTTTAAACAATCAGCACTTGGCATAATTGTGACCACTACACGGAAAATGTCGGTGGCGACACGGTCGGAAATAACGGACTGAATGTTATTTTTTTATTGCCAGCGCATTTATGTATTACAGACGCCAATTTGAATTTCTCCACTGATATCGGTCATTATTTGCTAACGGCTATAACAAAAACTAATGAACTGGACCTACGTTATACCAGCCAGAACATATAGTTATTGCATTTAACCATCCTGCCTTTGATCTAACTGTACTTTTATATAACACACCTAGATTCAAACAAATTTGATGTCGTCTTTTGACGTCTTTACGTAAGTAGTTTAAGAAGCAGTGAATCGAAAATCCATAAATCCCAATTCATTCCGAACTTCATTCATACAGCAAAGCCATTGGAAAGTGTAAAAGAGGAGGCTAGATCTTGGAATTTTAAAGGAGCATTGTGATCTGAGTCTTGGGAAAGAACTCGCATTCCTATGAAACTGTTTTTTAAGTTTCCCGCTGACTTGGAACAAAACACGAATGTATTTTTTGTGTTTATCTTCAGGTTTATCTTCAAATTACAATGCTTTTAGGATTAATATAATATAAAATGAGGAAGCTATCAGTGGACATTTTGTGCATTTTATGCATAGGTAAAGATATCTTTCTCAAAGTGTATCGGCTTCATTACTCGACCATCTCGCAACACTGGACAAATTTTGTATTTTTTGTAAGATCAAACCAGACGATTAGTTACCATAAAAAAGATTGCACTGTGTTTTTCTTGGAAAATGTATTGCAAATTTTTTTTAAAAATATGTGAAATCAAATTTTAGATGGAGTTCAAATACCCATCAGTTTCGTCACCACCAAGCAACTATTGCATTGTCCATTGTTCGACACTTTAATTTTGTCCCAGAGATGACGAAGACATCAAGTCATATATGAGATCTATAGAATTTAAGCATAAAGCCACTTATTTTTCTTTAGTTCTGGAGTAAATATTCAAACCTGAGAACAAATATGATTTTGAGAAACAAAAAGTATCGTAATCTTACAATGAGAAACAATTATTATATTCTCTCAATAATATCTGTTTTCGACTATTAAAAGGATTCAACATTTATATGCTTTACCGCAAAAAGTTGTCGCTAAACGTAGGCCGGATTTAGACATGGTGTGGTCCCAAGCTATAGAGACCCTATTTAGTAAGCGTTAAAGAAAGAGCTGAACGTGGAAAATTGTTTCCTAACTATTAAAATTTAAATTATGTCATTTATATAAACCATATTGTATAGATAATAATAATGAACATATTATGCAAAAAGTCACTGGTAAAAATTATTACTTAATAATAAATTAGAATAAAACTTGAACAAATTTTTAAAATTCTGGAATTTGAGTGGCCTCCTTTCAGACTTTGAGACCCTAAATATGTCCAGTTTATTCATACATCCGGTTCTTGTTAGTAGGGGATGTATTGACGACTGTAATGCACACGTGGAGATAAGGAATGGCTTCGCAAGATTTATCGCTTTTTTGACATGCGATGACCATGTCAGTCCATTCTGTCGTAGATGAGGGAGTGCATGACGCAGTGAGATTATCCTGGGTAAAAAGTTCCTCATCAATAAATGCGGATGATAGTAGCGCTGTATCAGTTAGACCAAGTCTCTGTACTGACCAAACACGGGTACAAATTACAATAAAATAAATACATAAATATGAAAAACATCCAGTACTAAGAAAATTTCGAAACCATCATGATAAATGTGCCACGGATAAAGAAAACGTATTTATGTTGCTCCCAGATATATTAAAATTTATCAATCTTCTGATGGATGTTTTAGGATTATGCCATAAATGAGTGTTGCTAATTAGTGCATGTGTACAAAGGAGGCCCACGAGAAACTCATATCACTGGATCATAAATTCAATACGATTTCTTGAAAGGCTACCAGAATTGATCATTTCGTGGACCATTCTTTTTTAGAACTTTTTTTCTAAATTTGTGAGACTCCCAAAAATATTCACATGCCTACTTCTACAATACTAGAAAGAAAAGAATTAAACGCAATTTGAAGATTCTGAAGTCCTTTGTCTGGTTTTGTTTGATCCATCAAGTTGATAAATTCTGTCCAAATTCTATCGCATGTAACTCTATGATATTTAGAATCATTTTGTGGAGTGAAACACCAGTTTCTCTTAAACTTGAAATGGACCAGTTGCATCATATAAACTTCATTGTACATTGTTGAAACCGTTGCTTGTCTTTTTATTGTTTTTATGGGGGGGGGCGGATGAGCGGTCTATCGGAGATTGTGCCAGTAATAGTGAAGGTGTATGGGTGGCTCGAGGGGATGGTTGTTGTGAGTTTGAGGAGACATGGTCACAACATTACAAAGGGACCTACAACAAATTCATATCATACACAATGATGCCAAGTCAAACAATATTCAATTCTTTACGAGGAAACTAACAGATATAACAAAACGCAAACAAAAACAAAAGCCACAATAAAAAGATAACCCCAATAGGTAACACAAAGCAAAAATAAAAAGATAACTCCAATAGGTAACACAAATCAACAATAAAAAGATAATCCCAATTTTAGTTATTTGTGTACATGTGCTGCATCCAGTTTTTCCGGACCAGAGTGAACACACACACACACGGAAACAGCGTAGCCTCAGTCAGTATCTGAGAAGAGCATTATATTTAAAAATTCAAACAAATTACTAAAATTCAGTCTGGCGGAATTTTGTACAGGAATATTTATGAAAAAATGCCATTAGCTCTTTTTGATGTGTGTTACAAAGGGGTAAATAATATGACACAAGTATCCTAAAGTGCCTCTGTAGTTTACTAATATTTTGTCGTATATATTTGTTTAATAAATTTGGATATAACTTTTATATTGATTTTTTTGTATCTACCTCCATAGGAAAGTATTTCCCATTGATGGCATGCTCGGATCCACGTTTATCAGTCTTCCCCCAATGGAAATGGAACTGATTGGCTATGTAGGCATTGCCGAGACCTCCTCCAGTAATGGAAATTCCTTTACCCTGAAGATTTATCTGGACTGCAAAGAAGACTCGCATAATTTAGGAAATGATCACAAGAAAATTCTTCAAAAGAAAGCAAAGAAAGTTATCTAAATATTTTATATTGTTAGATGTTTATATGTACGTTTGTAATTCTATACATTTGTTGTACTACTTTGCACATGTATCCATCTTGTCGTAAGTAGATGCTTAAGAACTCTAAATCTATTTGACACTTGTCCTCTTGATATTTGTCAGTCTTTTTTCTTTCATTTTTCTCATAGTTTTATTTTCGTTATCTTCAGTTTTATATGTTTTTTTTCTTAGCTTTATTCCGCTTCATTTCAGTTTTCTAGTTCTTTTGATGTCTTTATTCACTTATCCTTCAGTTTTCAAATTTTTTTTCATCGCTTCAATTAACGTTATCGCTCTGAAATTTGAAAAGGATTCCTTGTTACATGAAAGTTCTCAAATCATCAATGCATGACAATATTAAAACGATAACAGGAATGATTTGATTTACTTTGATAAATTGTCTGCTTCTGTTTAATCGAACAGTTCATTAGAAAGAACAGGCATGCACTTATTACAGACATGCACTTATTACAGACATGCACAGACATGAACTTATTACAGACATGAACTTATTACAGACATGCACTTATTACAGACATGAACTTATTACAGACATGAACTTATTACAGACATCCAATTATTACAGACATCCACTTATTACAGACATGCACAGACATGAACTTATTACAGACATTAACTTATTACAGACATGAATCTATTACAGACATGCACTTATTACAGACATACACAGACATGAACTTATTAGACATGCACTTATTACAGACATGCACTTTTTACAGGCATGCACTTATTATAGACATGCACAGACATGCACTTTTTACAGTCATGCACTTATTACAGACATTCACAGACATGAAATTATTACAGACATGCACTTATTACAGACATGCACTTTTTACAGACATCCACAGACATGAACTTATTACAGACATGAACTTATTACAGACATGCACTTATTACAGACATTCACTTATTACAGGCATGCACTTATTACAGCCATGCACAGATATGAACTTATTACAGACATGAACTTATTACAGACATGCACTTATTGCAGACATGCACTTATTACAGACATGCACAGACATGAACTTATTAGACATGCACTTCTTACAGACATGCACTTATTACAGACATGCACTTATTACAGGCATGCACTTATTACAGACATGCATAGACATGAACTTATTACAGACATGAACCTATTACAGACATGCACTTATTACAGACATGCACATTCATGAACTTATTAGACATGAACTTATTACAGACATGCACTTATTACAGACATGCACTTATTACAGATCTGAACTTATTACAGAAATGCACAGAAATGAACTTATTAGACATGAACTTATTACAGACATGAACTTATTACAGACATGCACTTATTAAAGACATGCACTTATTATAGACATGAACTTGTTACAGACATGCACTTATTACAGACATGCACAGACATGAACTTATTAGACATGCACTTATTATAGATATGCACTTATTACAGACATGCACTTATTACAGAAATGCACATACATGAACTTTTTAGACACGCATTTATTACAGACATGCACTTACTGGTATGCCCATTGTTTTCAAGATCCATCGGCAGGTCACCTGTGGAGTTGTAACCTTTCATTTTGAACGGTCCTAGTTTATGACTATCCAAAATAACCTCGGACGATCGGATGCTGACAGGTGATTGACTGTGTCCACCACAATGTGGGAAGTTAAGATGCCAATAGTCTGGTCCTTTAGATGTGTTAAAAAATTTATGTGATATTAATGTTATCCCCAAGACACGCGTCACTGATACGGTGTATGTAAGGATACAACTGAGCAGATTCATTCCTATATTGGATTCATTCCTTCTTCAGATCGTGTCACTGATTTCAACAAATGGAACCATATGTTAAAATCAGTCTGCAGATGTTTTTGATGTTGTATTTAAATAAATTGTTAGGATTATTCATTAGAACTACAAAGTGTTCATTGGTCATTCATTAGAACTACAAAGTGATTATTGGACTAGAACCTTATTCTATGACTATTGTTAATTATTGAAAAAATTATGTACAATGCCATTTTGATACGTACATTTGATGATCTGAAATTTATTCGGAGAATCCAATTTTTTTGGACATGAATTAATTTTTTTAGGATTTGTTGGATTCGCTTTATAATGCTTAAAGTTCTTATTCTAATTGTATTGTATAACTTTGACAACTAAACTTTTTATGTTTTACAAAACCTTTTGATTTGGAATCTTTCCATTATTGCGTTTATAATCATGGAGTCGTAACATTATTAAGAAACACTTTGTAATTTCAAAGAATAATTTAAATAAAATAATCCTTTCAAGTATTAACTGAAACACAGCTTAAATTGATCCGACTAAGACATATGTTAAGATATCGAATGTATTTCTGAAGTAAGCAATATTTTATATAACAAACAAAGAAACAACAACATATCCAGGATATGTGTAATTTTCCTATGAAATTCGTAAGCAATGTACTTCTAGAAAATTCTTAATTCTACAAAATACAAAAACACATCTAACTTATATCTCTAAGTAATTATAATCTTACGTAGGTATGAGCTATAAAATATGTTAATTAAACAAATTAATCAGGTATGCTCAACTCTTACGGTCAATAACACAATACAAATTAAATATACATAACATTAAATCATGGACAAAAGCCAACACAAAATAAAAATGAAACATAAATATACATAGCATATAATCATGGACAAAAGAAAACACATACTACAAATTAAATATACATAGCATTAAATCATGGACAAAAGCCAACACACAATAAAAATTAAATATGCATATCATATAATCATGGACAAAAGACAATGCACAATACAAATTAAATATACATAACATTAAATCTCATCGTCATTTGAATTTGTATATGCCCAAATAGCTCACAATGTCCATGTCGAAAATATATCGAAAACATACATGGTGACAAAATATGAACTACGTGTAATTGCCATCTAAAATATTTTAATTATATCCCCAAAAGATCATTTCTAGAGTTTTAAAATATTATTTTTTCCTATGGCAAAATCATTGCAATATGAAGTCATCTATAAGATCATTATGCCAAATAATTATGTCACAGTTTGTTAACAGTATGTCATATTAAATCTATTAACAGTGTGCCAAACATTTATGCCGTTGCCTATTAGAATTATGTCAAACTATTAACAGTATGCCAAACATTTGTCAGTTTCTATTAACAGTATGTCAAATACAGGCTATATTATTTAACACAATCTCACAAAATAGACTATCCTTTACACCACAAAACAACACTATGTCTATTTATAGTCTATTTTTTGAGATTTTATCTCGTTCCATTACATATTTAAGATAACACAGGGTGTTTGGATAGTGTGTATGATATAATGGATGGTATAGTTGGTGTAATGGATAATGCTTTTGTGTTGTAAGGAATGGATATTTTGTGAGATTTCATCTCCTTCTGTTACATTGTAAGTTAACACATTGCATTTTGGAGTATGGATATGATGGATAGCATAGTGGTGTAATGGATAATATTTTTATGGTATAAGACAGTGGTCCCCAACCCCTGGGCCGCGAACAGGTACTTTTTTGTGCAACTTCATTTTCGTTTATGTTCTTAGATTTAAAAAAAAAAAGAATTTTGGGAAAATGTGTTTAGGGGGTGTTATTTGGTATAATTAATGTGCTGGATAGTAATTTATGTGGATATTATGAGATCTCATTTTCTTCGTTCATTTTGGATAGTGGCTATGATATGATGGATATGATAGTGGTGTGATGTATTATAGTTTGTGGTGAAGTCTATTTTGTGAAATTTCATCTTTTTTAGGGGTGTTAAATAATATAAGGATGGCTTGTATTTTTTTTTTTTTTTTTTTTGCTATGCAAGAGATAGTCTATATTTCATTTATGTTCTGACCGAACTCGTGGGATTTTGGATTGATATGCTGGATAGGATAATGGTGTGATGGATAATATTTTGCTGTAAGGGATATTCTTTTGTGAGATTTCATCTTGTTCGTTTGCGGTCTGAGAATTGGATAGTGAGTATGATATGTTGGATAGGATAGTGGTATGATGGATACTATTTTCTTTTTCGTGAGATTTCATCTTTGTTTACATTCTGAGATAAAGAAAAAAGAATTTTGGGAGAATATGTTTAGAGGGTGTATATTTATAGTATAGATAGTGATTGTTGTTATGTAAGGGATAGTTTACTTTGTGAAATTTCGTCTTCTTTGTTTACATTATGAGCTAAAATACGAATATCACATGCAACTTAATGTCTCAAATATACGTCTCAAAAAGAATGTCTCAGAAATTAGATGGTTATTATAAATAAATACCAGCAAAACATATATTTATAACTATGAACAGCTGGTTGCTGTGAGTGAGAGAATGTATATTACTGCGCATGTCTATAAAGTCTATACAGAAATTACAGTAGTTAGTCATTTCTAACCAAAAAGAGATGCATAACGATACACACTTAGTGACACACTAGATTCACACACTCAATATACCACACAATTAAATACAGATATACAAGAGATACAATAAGGGTAACGAAAAAATTAAAATCCACATAGCTATCACGTCTTTTTAGCACATCTATATAAATAGATACTAGTGTTTTATTAAATTTCTGACTTGCCAAAAGTGAGATTTCAATCACACACTAACACTAAGGAGGTTTGGATCATGTGTTAAATGGTATAATTAATGTGATGGACTGTATATGTTGTAGTGTAAGGGTTAGCCTATTTTGTGAGATTTCATCTTCTTCGCTTACATTCTGAACGAAACCACAATACTTTTGGGATAGTGTGTTTATGGGGTGTTAAATGGTATAATTAATGTAATGGATAGTATTTTTGTGGTGTAGGGTTAGTCTATTTTTTGAGATTTCATCTTCTTCTTTTACATTTTAAGCTAAAATATAATGTTGGAGTGTGTGTGTGCGAGCGTTGGTCTTTGTTTGTCCATATAAAACTCCTTTTGTCCCTATCCAATTCATTTCACCTACCTACCTACCTACCTACCTACCTACCTACCTACCTACCTACCTACCTACCTACTTACCTACCTACAGTAGCATGCATTCAGGTCAGCCACTTTCAACACTGTTGTCATTTTCCCCTAGTGTCCTTTATAGTGACGTCAATGAAGCTAGAAATTTTGAGCCTATAAGTATAGACTTGGATTTTTTAATAGTAATTTTCACATATTGCAGCTATATAATAGAGGCTATAAACAGGATCGTAACACAACTTGAAGCTATTAATAGTTAATAGGTTTATCAATTTTAGTATAAAACAAATTAAGCTAATGTTCAGGGATATGTTTAGTCTCCGTTAAATTATGTTACTTTTGTCACATTCATTTTGGCTTTGGTCTTTACCTTGATTCTAGTTATTTATAGAATCATTACAATTATACAAATTTATGAACACCGCCAACATAAAATCTATGTATGTGTCTAAGTATCTAACCATGTCTCCAACCCTTTCTATTTGTCTCTTGTCCCTAGAGTAGCACATATTCAGGTTAGCCACTTGCAACACTGTTCCTACTACTCCGTTCGATTGAGGTCAGCCTTTGTTGTTATTGTTACCGTGACGTCACCCTATCCAATTACCCTTATCCCTACATAGTCACATCCATATTCAATTCCTGTCTAGTACCTCAGATAGTCCCACCATGTTAAATTCCCATTGTTGTTCTACAGCCCAATCTCTTTTCGCTACGGTAAATTTCCCATGTCCCTATACAGTTCCAATCCCTTGTCGAAATGTTACATTTCACTTGTCCCTAGACAGTCCCAATCCATTGTCACTATGTTAAAGTACCCTTGTCTCTATAGAGACCCACGAATATTAAATTCCCATTGTCGGTAGGGTCGGTAGGGTACTGCCCGTCTGTTTTAACACTACAGTCCACTTGTCCGTATAGTAAGTTTGTGTGATAGATTCAATTCCTTAAACTATGTATGTCTATGTCTCTAACCCTGTCTCAAACCCTGTCTCTATGTCTATGTCTCTATTTGTCTCTTGTCCATGAGTAGACCATATTCAGGTCAGTCACTTGCAACACTGTTCCTGACTACTCTGCTCGATTGAGGTGAGACACTTGCAATATTGCTGCCATTGTTTCTCCAGTGTCCAGTACCCTTGACATCACCCTGTCCAATTCCCTTTGTCCCTATACAGTCACATACATGTTCAATTCCTATCTAGTGTCCCATAGTCCACCCATGTTAAATTCCCATTGTATTTGACAGTCCCAATCCCTTGCCGCTATGTCAAATTTTCCTTGTTGCTATACAGTCCCAACCCCTTGTCACTATGCTAAATTTCCCTTGTCCTTTGACAGACCTACACATATCGAATTCCCCTTGTCTGTCGACAGGGACAATACATTGTCGCTATACATTCCCTATGATAAATTCTCATTTTTATTAGACAGGCCCACCTGGTTCGATTTCCCCTTGACGCTAGATAGACCCTTATATACGACAGTCCCACCTTATTTTATTTCCCTTTTGAGGTTACGGTACAACCTTTTAATCAATCGTGGGGCTATAATACAAACACAAAATTTAATACTAACGACAGGCTATAAATCTTGAGGTTATAGTATAATCCACATAGAAGTCTACGTGAGGCTACGGTGTCCCCATTAACTACTAATACCTGACCAAATAGAATACAGCTAACAAACGAAGAGAAATATATAAAACATCTCACCTTTCTCTCCATCATATGCCCAGTCCGTACCTAAAAATTTAAAAAAAAATTGTTTTTGAATGGTATAGGCACATCAGTATTATTTTCAACTGCAATATTTTCAAAATTATATAGTTTCTAGTTTCACTGTTCATGTATATATATATATATATATATATATATATATATATATATATATATATATATATATATATATATATATATATATATATATATATATATATATATATATATATATATATATATATAAACAGTGAAACTAGAAACTATATAATTTTCGTCAATTTAATTCATTTTCTTTCTGGAGTGGTAAATTCATTGTTTTTCCTCATTTTGCTATACTCTGATTAACATATTAAAGCAGTCCAAATCTTTGTTATCGAAAACCTGTTTAATTCTATGTTATCAAAAGCCTGTTTAATTATATGCTATCGAAAACCTGTTTAATTCTATGTTATCAAAAGCCTGTTTAATTATATGCTATCGAAAACCTGTTTAATTCTATGTTATCAAAAGCCTGTTTAATTATATGCTATCGAAAACCTGTTTAATTCTATGTTATCAAACGCCTGTTTAATTATATGCTATCGAAAACCTGTTTAATTCTATGTTATCAAAAGCCTGTTTAATTCTGTTATCAAAAGCCTGTTTTTTCTATGCCATCGAAAACCTGTTTAATTCTATGTTATCAAAAGCCTGTTTAATTTTGTTATCAAAAGCCTGTTTTTTCTATGCTATCGAAAACCTGTTTAATTCTATGTTATCAAAAATCTGTTTTCTCTATGCTATCATAAGCTTGTTTTTTTGTTATCAAAATCCTCTTTTTTATGTTATCAAAAGCCTGTTTAATTATATGCTATCGAAAACCTGTTTAATTCTATGTTATCAAAAGCCTGTTTAATTATATGCTATCGAAAACCTGTTTAATTCTATGTTATCAAAAGCCTGTTTAATTCTATGTTATCGAAAGCCTGTTTAATTCTATGTTATCGAAAGCCTGTTTTTTTCTGTTATCAAAAGCCTGTTTAATTCTGTTATTGAAAGCCTGTTTAATTCTATGTTATCAAAAGCCTGTTTAATTCTATGTTATCAAAAGCCTGTTTTTTCTATGTTATCAAAAGCCTGTTTTTTTCTATGTTATCAAAAGCAAGCCTGTCTTTTCTATGTGATCAAAAACCTGCTGTTTTTTCCTATGCTCTCAAAAGCCTGTTTAATTCTATGTTATCAAAAGCCTGTTTAATTCTGTTATTGAAAGCCTGTTTAATTCTATGTTATCAAAAGCCTGTTTAATTCTGTTATCAAAAGCCTGTTTTTTCTATGTTATCGAAAGCCTGTTTAGTTCTATGTTATCAAAAGCCTGTTTTTTCTATGTTATCAAAAGCCTGTTTAATCCTGTTATCAAAAGCCTGTTTTTTCTATGTTATCAAAAGCCTGTTTTTCTGTTATCAAAACCTGTTTAATTCTGTTATCAAAGGCCTGTTTAATTCTATGTTATCAAAAGCCTGCTGTTTTTTTTTCCTATTTTATCAAAAGCCTGTTAAATTCTGTTATCAAAAGCCTGTTTTTCTATGTTATCAAAAGCCTGTTTAATTCTATGTTATCAAAAGCCTGTTTAATTCTATGTTATCGAAAGCCTGTTTAATTCTATGTTATCAAAAGCCTGTTTAATTCTATGTTATCAAAAGCCTGTTTAATTATATGTTATCTAAAGCCTGTTTAATTCTATGTTATCAAAAGCCTGTTTAATTCTATGTTATCAAAAGCCTGTTTTTTTCTATGTTATCAAAAGCCTGTTTTTTTCTATGTTATCAAAAGCCTGTTTAATTCTGTTATCAAAGCCTGTTTAATTCTGTTATCAAAAGCCTTTCTTTTCTATGTTATCAAAAGCCTGCTGGTTTTTTTCCTATTTTATTAAAAGCCTGTTTAATTCTGTTATCAAAAGTCTGTCTTTTCTATATTATCAAAAGTCTGCTGTTGTTTTCCTATTTTATCAAAAGCCTGTTTAATTCAGTTTTCAAAAGCTTGTTTAATTCTATGTTTTCGAAGGCCTGTTTAATTCTATGTTATCAAAAGCCTGTTTAATTCTATGTTATTAAAAGCCTGTTTAATTCTATGTTATCAAAAGCCTGTTTAATTCTATGTTATCAAAAGCCTGTTTAATTTTGTTATCAAAAGCCTGTTTTTTTTTCTATGTTATCAAACGCCTGTTTAATTCTGTTATCAAAAGCCTGTTTAATTCTATGTTATCAAAAGCCTGTTTAGTTCTGTTATCAAAAGCCTGTTTAATTCTATGTTATCAAAAGCCTGTTTAATTCTGTTATCAAAAGCCTGTTTTTTCTATGCTATCGAAAACCTGTTTAGTTCTGTTATCAAAAGCCTGTTTAATTCTATGTTATCAAAGCCTGTTTAATTCTGTTATCAAAAGCCTGTTTAATTCTATGTTATCAAAGCCTGTTTAATTCTGTTATCAAAAGCCTGTTTTTTCTATGCTATCGAAAACCTGTTTAATTCTATGTTATCAAGAGCCTCTGTTTTCTATGTTATCAAAAATATGTTTTTTCTATGCTATCAAAAGCCTGTTTTTTCTGTTATCAAAAGCCTGCTGTTTTTTCCTATGTTATAAAAAGCCTGTTTAATCCTATGTTATCAAAAGCCTGTCTTTTCTATATTATCAAAAGCCTGTCTTTTCTGTGTTATCAAAAGCCTGTTTTCTCTATGCTATCAAAGGTCTGTTTAATGCTATGTTATCAAATGCCTGATTCTTTATATGTTATCAAAAGAATTTGTTTACCATTTTTATAGACACAAAGTACGATGGCATGAACCTTTATTTCAATTTTAAACACCTCAAATTGTAAATTATTATTTAGTGGTTTGTCGGAATCAGTACAGTGTTGTTTGCCTTACATTACCTTCCATTAAGATATGCTCTTGGTAGTGGTGCGGTCTATTGTTATATTTAATTGGTATAATGCTGTGGGGACTATTGGTCTATTGTTATATTTAATTGGTATAATGCTGTGGGGACTATTGGTCTATTGTTATATTTAATTGGCATAATGCTGTGGGGACTATTGGTCTATTGTTATATTTAATTGGTATAATGCTTGGGGGAATGTTGGCTATTTGTTATATTTAATTGGTATAATACTATGGAGACCGTTGGTCGATTGTTAAATTTAATTGGTATAATGCTATGGGGACTATTGGTCTATTGTTATATTTAATTGGTATAATGCTGTAGGACTATTGGTCTATTGTTATGTTTAATTAGTACAACACTGTGCAGAGAGTTTGTCTATTGTTATATTTAATTGGTATAATGCTGTTGGGACTGTTGGGAGGCGGAAGGCAGTGAAAGAGATTACGAAGTTATGTTCGGTGTATTTCCACAGTGGGAGGAGTCCTATGCTACTGTTTTCGCCAAATCCATTCCTGCCAATGACAGATCTGTCTGCTTTTTTTATGCTGAATTTTTCCAGTTTTATACAAAGTAGATCTGTCTGCTATCTGGATGCTGATTTTATTCAGTTTGATACAAAGTAGATCTGTTCATCTCTTTAATGTTGTGCTGTAAACTAGTGTGCCTATCTTCTAGGCATCGATGTTGAGTTTTGTCACTTTTGTCTTAATGCTCTCTTTTCGACCGCTAAGGTGGGATTCCCTTCAGTATTATTAAGTTAATAACAAAAATCCCGAACAAAGTCATATTAAAGTCCGAAAGAATAAAATGTTTCGTATAAACTTCAGTACCGGAAATGACCAAAATCGTGACGTTTTCTATATGGCGTTGTCCAGAACTCCTCTGAATAATTCAAAATAGTTCCCGAATAATATTATAGTTCCAAAAAATGTGCACTTTTATATTTGTTAAACAGTCCAAACAAACGTTTATCCTCTCAAGCAAGATCTTAGTACAACATAAAGTACATCTGCAGATTTGGTGTTGCAACAAGAACAAAATAAATTAGAATGACTCAAAAATAGGAATGAATCTGATTGAACAGTTCTGTCCTTATAGAGTCTATTATGACGACATATGGCAGATGACCCCACATGACGGATCTTACTACCCAATCTCATATTTCAAAATACCTATTCATGTGACCTAATTTATCCAATAGGAATTAAACTTAATTCTTCTCAGATACAACCTGACCGATCTGTCCAATGTGAATCTCGCAACCATATTTACTAATAACACATACGGAAGCATATATAGTTCCTACACGTGAATGGAGAACTTCATGACATTATATCTTAATAATAATATTAACAATAATTGTATTTTGAGCAATGTGATATTTGGTTTTATGAAACCGACGGAGTGAAGAACATGAATAATCCTAATGACACTGCAGAAAGGAGAGATTGTTTGAGTTTTCTTTGAAGCATAAAATTGAATTTTGACTTGAGCCTGTTAATTACACTCAAATCATTGATACTTTGCACGTGTGAGTTTTGAAACTATATTAATAAACTCTGTTTAACAAAATTATAAAGTGACCACTCAAGTCCGAGTTTATAATCATTTACCAAATGCCATTTATAACAAATATCAGAAAATTGCATGACAAACATAAACTTTTAGAAATTTCTGACAAGGTGAAAACGTCAAATAAATTATGCATGTGAATGTAAAGCATTAATTCCTGAAGCCAGACTGATATTCATTTTTTGTTACGTACTAAGTCCGTTTCAAATTAGTTATGTGGCGCTTTTTTGAGATTTGATATTTTATTTGATGCTCGGATTGCTTACAGATCGGTACTTTCCGTCTCATATCTTTCTTTTCTTTTGTTTTAAACAAGGGACTGAAATAGAGTATCACAATATCCTAAAACAAACGTCTTTAAAAAGCGTGTTGATTATAATAATAATAATAATAATAATAATAATAATAATAATAATAATAATAATAATAATAATAATAATAATAGACAATAGACATTGGGAAGGGATATATATATATATATATATATATATATATATATATATATATATATATATATATATATATATATATATATATATATATATATATATATATATATATATATATATACAGACAGACAGACAGACAGACAGACAGAGAGAGAGAGATGAATATAAACAACTGTAAAATATGTGTTAGCTTACCGGCATTTCCAGGTAAAAGATGTGGATTCACAGGCAGCACCAATGTTATTAAACGCAACATCTGCATGCAGAACCGGCGTTTCATGCTGGAAATTTTGATGTTAGGTGTGTAATGGACTAACTGTGTCATACTAAGACTAGATAGGCTACACAGACAGGCTCGAAAAAGGTTATTAAATCAGTGTATAAGTTTTTGAAGGTCATTATTGAAACTAAGAAACAAGATATACAACTTAGCTGCGATACACCAATAAGGAATCACCATGCACCGCCCACCGCAATATTTAACGAATTAAGGAACACATCAACAATCACCAGGTAAATGTCAGGACACACACACATGTCAGGATAAACAGTTTTGTAAAGAGTGATCACGGGCCATGGGGTAAGAAAAAAAAAACGGTCCTCTCCTAATTCTTGGTCAAGCAAATTTTTTTTTTATAAAATTAAGAAGTGGTGTTCGGCCCCGGAAGCCTTACGGACCGGGGGGATATATCCCTGGTTGCACCCCATCCCCGCTAGTCGGTCTTGATTATAAAAAGATACAAAAAAATATGGTACTGCTAACGGACAGATTTATGGTAATGTTAATGGAAAAGAATAATTCACTATAATTCCAAAGTAATATTATAGTCAAATTAACACTTTATATTTAAAATGATAAAATCGAAACGAATATCTTTCATTCAAAATAATTTTTAAATACAGCATAAAATGCGTCTGTAGGCATGGTGTTACAACAAGAACACAAAGAGCTAAAAAGCCGAAAGAGGAAAGAATCTAAAACAGTAATAAATCTGATGCTCAGTACCTCTTATATTATATACATCCTTATGCCTTACATCCTTATACACTCTTACATCATTCTACACTCTTACATCCTTATACACTCTTACATCCTTATACACTCTTACATCCTTCTACACACCTTACATCCTTCTACACTCTTACATCCTTATACACTCTTACATCCTTATACACTCTTACATCCTTCTACACACCTTACACCCTTCTACACTCTTACATCCTTATACACTCTTACATCCTTATACACTCTTACATTCTTATACACTCTTACATCCTTCTACACTCTTACATTCTTATACACACCTTGCATCTGTATATACACATTGCATCCTTATACACAAAGTACATTCTTATACAAACCTTATATTCTTATAAACACCTTACGACCTTATATTCTCATTAAATCCTTATACACACCTTTCATCCTTATACAAACCTTTCATCCTTATACACACCTTGCATCCTTATAAACACCTTTCATCCTTATATACACCTTACATCCTTATACACACCTTTCATCCTTATACACACCTCTCATCCTTATACACACCTTGCATCCTTATACATACCTTGCATCCTTATACACACCTTTCATCCTTATACACACCTTTCATCTTTATACACACCTTTCATCTTTATACACACCTTTCATCTTTATACACACCTTTCATCTTTAGACACACCTTTCAACCTTATACACACCTTACATCCTTATAAACACCTTACATCCTTATACACACCTTTCATCCGTTTTTCAATCCTTACATCCTTATACACACTTTAATCCTTATACACACCTTACATCCTTATACACACTTTAATCCTTATACACACCTTACATCCTTATACAAACTTTAATCCTTATACATACCTTGCATCCTTATACAAACCTTTCATCCTTATACACACCTTTCATCTTTATACACACCTTTCATCTTTATACACACCTTTCATCTTTATACACACCTTTCATCTTTATACACACCTTTCAACCTTATACACAACTTTCATCCTTATACACACCTTTCATCCTTATACACACCTTACATCCTTATACACACCTTACATCCTTATACACACCTTTCATCCTTATACACACCTTACATCCTTATACACACTTTAATCCTTATATACACCTTACATCCTTATACACACTTTAATCCTTATACACACCTTCCATCCTTATATTCACTTTAATCCTTATACACACCTTGCGTCCTTATACACACCTTGTATCCTTATTCACACCATTCATTGTTATACACACCTTTCATCTTTATACACATCTTTCATCTTTATACACACCTTTCATCCTTATACACAACTTTCATCCTTATACACACCTTTCATGCTTATACACACCTTACATCCTTATACACACCTTTCATCCTTATACACACCTTTCATCTTTATACACAACTTTCATCTTTATACACACCTTTCAACCTTATACACACCTCTCAACTTTATACAAACCTTTCATCCTTATACACACCTTTCATCTTTATACACACCTTGCATCCTAATACACACCTTGGATCTTTATACACACTTTACATCGCTATGCACACCTTATATCCTTATATGCACCTTACATCCTTATTTACACCTTACATCTTTATAGACACCTTACATCCTAACACATATTGCATCTTTATACAAATCTTACATCCTTATACACAATATACATCCTTATATACACCTTTCATCCTCCTACAAACCGTACATTCTTATATACACGTTACATCCTTATATACACATTACGACCTTATATACAACATATACTTTGCATCTGTACAAACACCTTACATCTCTATACACACCTTACATCCTTATACACACTTTAATCCTTATATACACCTTGCATCCTTATACACACTTTAATCCTTATACACACCTTACATCCCTATACACACCTTACATCCTTATACAGACTTTAATCCTTATATACACCTTACATCCCTAAGCACACCTTACATCCCTATACACACCTTATATCCTTATACACGCTTTAATCCTTATATACACCACACATCCTTATATACACCTTACATCCTTATATACACCTTAATCCTTATACACAGCTTGCATCCTTATAAACAACTTACATCATTATATGCACCTTACATCCTTATACACACCTTACATCCTTATACACAGCTTAAATCCTTATATACACCTTACATCCTTATACACAGCTTACATCCTTATACACACCTTACATCCTATACACACCTTACATCCCTATACACACCTTACATCCTTATACACACCTTACATCCCTATACACACCTTACATCCTTATACACACCCTACATCCTTTTACACACTTTACATCCTTATACACAACGTACATCCTTATACACACCTTACATACTTATACACCTTACATCCCTATACAAACCTTACATCCTTATAAACACCTTGCATCCTTATACACATCTTACATCCCTATATACACCTTACATCCTTATACACACCTTACATCCTTATATACACCTTACATCATTATACACACCTTACATCCCTATATACACCTAACATCCTTATAAACACCTTGCATCCTTATACACACCTTACATCCTTATAAACACCTTACATCCTTTTATACACGTTACATCCTTATACACACCTTACATCCCTATATACACCTTACATCTTTATACACACCTTACATCCTTATAGACACCTTCCATTCTTATATACACCTTACATCCTTATACACACCTTACATCCCTATATACACCTTCCATCCTTATATACACCTTCCATTCTTATATACACCTTACATCCTTATACACACCTTACATCCCTATATACACCTTACATCCTTATACACACCTTACATCCTTATACACACCTTACATCCTTATAAACACTTTACATCCTTTTATACACCTTACATCATTATACACACCTTACATCCCTATATACACCTTACATCCTTATACACACTTTACATCATTATACACACCTTACATCCATATATACACCTTAATCCTTATACACAGCTTACATCCTTATACATACCTTCCATCCTTATATACACTTTACATCCTTATACAAATCTTACATCCCTATACACACCTTACATCCTTTATACATAACTTACATCCCTATACAAACCTTACATCCCTATATACACCTTACATCCTTATACACACCTTACATCCTTATAAACACCTTAGATCCTTTATACACACCTTACATCCTTATACAAACCTTACATCCCTATTCACACCTTACATCCTTATACACACCTTACATCCTTATAAACACATTACATCCTTTATACACCTTACATCCTTATACACTCCGTACATCCCTATACACACCTTACATCCTTATACACACCTTACATCCTTATACACACCTTACATCCCTATATACACCTTACATCCTTATACACACCTTACATCCTTATATACACCTTACATCCTTACGCACACCTTACTTCCCTATATACACCTTACATCCTTATACACACCTTACATCCTTATAAACACCTTACATCCTTATACACACCTTACATCCTTATACACACCTTACATCCCTATATACACCTTACATCCTTATAAACACCTTTCATCCTTATAAACACCTTACATCCTTATACACACCTTACATCCTTATACACACCTTACATCCTTATAAACACCTTACATCCTTTTATACACGTTATATCCTTATACACACCTTACATCCCTATACACACCTTACATCCTTATACACACCTTACATCCTTATACACACCTTACATCCCTATATACACCTTACATCCTTATACACACCTTACATCCTTATATACACCTTACATCCTTATGCACACCATACTTCCCTATATACACCTTACATCCTTATACACAGCTTACGTCCTTATAAACACCTTGCATCCTTATACACACCTTGCATCCTTATACACACCTTACATCCCTATATACACCTTACATCCTTATACACACCTTACATCCTTATAAACACCTTACATCCTTTATACACCTTACATCCTTATACACACCTTACATCCTTATACACACCTTACATCCTTATACACACCTTACATCCTTATAAACACCTTACATCCTTTTATACACGTTATATCCTTATACACACCGTACATCCCTATACACACCTTACATCCTTATACACACCTTACATCCTTATACACACCTTACATCCCTGTATACACCTTACATCCTTATACACACCTTACATCCTTATATACACCTTACATCCTTACGCACACCTTACTTCCCTATATACACCTTACATCCTTATACACAGCTTACATCCTTATAAACACCTTGCATCCTTATACACACCTTACATCCTTATACACACCTTACATCCCTATATACACCTTACATCCTTATAAACACCTTTCATCCTTATAAACACCTTACATCCTTATACACACCTTACATCCCTATATACACCTTACATCCTTATACACACCTTACATCCTTATACACACCTTACATCCTTATATACACCTTCCATCCTTATATACACCTTCCATTCTTATATACACCTTACATCCTTTTACACACCTTACATTTTTATACACACCTTACATCCCTATATACACCTTACATCCCTATACACACCTTACATCCTTATATACACCTTACATCCTCATACACACCTTACCTCCTTATATACACCTTACATCCTTATACACAGCTTACATCCTTATAAACACCTTACATCCTTATACACACCTTACATCCCTATATACACCTTACATCCTTATACACACCTTACATCCTTATACACACCTTACATCCTTATACACACCTTACATCCTTATACACACCTTACATCCCTATATACACCTTACATCCTTATACACACCTTACATCCTTATATACACCTTACATCCTTATACACACCTTACATCCCTATACACACCTTACATCGTTATACACAGCTTACATCCTTATAAACGCCTTGCATCCTTTTACACACCTTACATCCTTATATACACCTTACATCCCTATATACACCTGACATCCCTATACACACCGTACATCCCTATACACACCTTACATCCTTATACACACCTTACATCCCTATATACACCTGACATCCCTATACACACCGTACATCCCTATACACACCTTACATCCTTATACACAGCTTAATCCTTATAAACACCTTGTATCCTTATACACACCTTACAGCCTTATGTACACCTTACAGCATTATCTACACTTTCGAGACACTTTTCTGACTATAAATAAAATATACCCCACGTGAGAAACAAATACTGTAAATAAGTTCACTATCTCTATCCATATGTAGGAAAATCTGCGTCGCGAATGGGCCATAGTAGTATGATATTATTATTTTTATTATTATTATTATTATTATTATTATTATTATTATTATTATTATTATTATTATTATTATTATTATTATTATTATTATTATTATTATTATTATCATTATTATTGTTATTATTATTATTATTATTATTATTATTATTATTATTATTATTATTATTATTATTATTATTATTATTATTATTATTATTATTATTATTATTATTATTATTATTATTATTATTATTATTATTATTATTATTATTTATATTATATACCCAACTTCAAAGATTTTTCTATTAAATCAAACATTTCCAGATAACTATTTATGTGATCTAGCTCATCCATCTGGAAATTACTTAATTCTTCTAATAACTCATCTGAACGCATCCCGCCCAATGAGAAATTTACTGAAGATTGTCACCATATCTACCACTAATATTATTATTAGTAACTGTCACCACGTAAAAAAACACATTTGTAATATATATTTATATATTCTACGCAATCTTTTAATCTTAAAATTTCAAAATATACCACATGCAACAAAAGACAACTACCACAATTTACAGTCTTGAGTAAAACATAAAATGTTAAAGATAGTGTTACGACCCTGTTATCAAATTACATGTGTGTTAAGATTTGAGCATTTTATTTCTATTTCAATTATATTTCATTTTTATTTTTTTAAATTTTAATTATTATTACAATGATGATTATGTTCGCAGGATCTGATATTTTTTTAATAATCATCATATTTATTAAAACGTAAATGTTACTCATGTAAGCAAGATTTTTGTATGGTAGTTGTCTTATTAAGTAAACAGTCGGAAAGTGGCTATGTAAATGATTAGTTGTGACCGAAGTCATTTCTAATTATACTTGCTTACGCTTTTGTAATACATGGTGTCCATCGTGCATGTGTACATGAAATGACGTATTAGATTGCTTTAAATACTCAGTTACCATATTTTAACATCTTAGACAATCACATCATAACATCTTGTAGAGTTGTTATTACTTTAAGAAGGTATTCCTGTGCTTGAAAAAGTTGTTCATTCATTACTATGAAGATGAACATTTTATTTATATTAGTGATAGCTGTACTTCGTCTACCTTTTAAAGAATAATTATTTTCCCTGGAGAACTACAAAACTGGCTTTGGATGAAGACATTTGCGGAAGTTATGTCTAAATTGGAATAGAGTATACATTGTGATTCACAGTGAAAATTCTGGACGGTTGTGTTAACCTTCGTCAGACGTCATCATCCGCAATCTTGGAACGGAACTGAGATTCAGACTACGTCAATTTAGAACTGTTTAGTCACAGGACTTATGCATTTTAACCATTTTAGGACAATTGTTTGGGTCTTCTTCGTAAATTGTAAGTCTAGTTTACAATTTTACCTTGTCATCGTGTTTCCTAGGGAAATAAAGTATTTTTGTTAAAATTTACAAAGCTTGTTGTCTTTATTAATTTCTTTATGTTACAAGTTGATATGTAACAATATACATTACGTAAGTCAATTACTTTTTTCATAAAGCTTTAGAGAAATATTTTAGTCCAATGAACACTTTGTACTTCCAATAGATTATCGTAGCAAATGATTCCCTCAAATAATATATCAATATAACATTAAATATGTGTAAAGACTGAAGTTAAGAACATAAGAAATAAGACTGACTAAAATTTTACATCTCCACGCACTTAAAAGCATAAGTGGTTGAAAATGTATTTTCTACTACTAGCTATGTAATTTTTCTCAAAAAAATTTACATCGTTACCCACCCCATAACAAACCTAACCTATCTAATGGAAAATATGGAGAAAAATACTTAATTCGTCTAATAAACCACCTGACTGAAATGTCCAATAGGAAACAACCGCAACCGGTAAATATATTTTACTAGTAAAATTATTATTAATCATTGTAAACTGTTAAGTAAAAACTAATTTATAGATCCTTCACAATCTACACTCCTAATATTCTAAAGTAGAATCAATACCCATGTACAAAGTTTAGCTATATACACTTCCTAAATTTCCAGTCATGAATAAAATTTGCAAAGATAATAATTTTTAGATCCGTGACATAATCAAGATGTTTAATCTCTTTTAATATGTTCAATAGTCCACATGTCCAAAACCAAGTTTAGAAAGACAAAAATCTCTTTTAATATGTTCAATAGTCCACATGTCCAAAACCAAGTTCAGAAAGACAAAACTCTTACGTAATGATTCTTGAACTCAATTCACATCAGCAAACAACGACACGTGAACACCGGCAACAAATTGTTTCCTGTGCCAAAGTAATTAAAATTAACCATGTTCTTCAAAGTTTGCTACATTCTCTCAAAATTCCCTTGGCTTAGTTTGATTAGCAGAATATTTAAACTGTTGGATGTCTAATGCATGCATTACTTGTTGAAAAATTCTATACATAAAATTTGATCTTTTATCAGAGTGGACAATTTTGAAAAGACCAAAAAGTGTACAAAAAAGTGTTTATCAAAGATTTTACAATGGTTTTAATTTCAATATTTCGCCAAGGAATTGAATCTACAATTCTTGTGGACGTACACTTTATACTCAACAAGTATTGTATGCCTGCTTGGTTTTAGGTACTGGGCCAGCACAGTCTACTAATATTCTGCAAAATAGTTCCCCAGAATATCTCGCAGATGAGCAATAGTATGGAAGTGTGTCTTTTGCCTCACAAGGTACCCTATGGATCCCTAGACATCTATTGTGGCCTCTAACCTCATAACAAGGTCATCCCACGTGATGCATAAATATTTGGTTACTTCCATTTCGATGGGCCGTTAGAGGCGTAAGCAGCACGTGATGCGAGTGTGGATGCCATCAGGGTTAGAGTCTTGTATTGTACTAGACTGCAGCGATTTTGGAAACATGAAAATGTCTGCAGAGAAACAAGCAAAACATAATATGGTAACGATTGATATACACACGTTGCATGACGATGGTTCTTTTTTTAATTTGACTTTCTCTGTAAATCCGCGTTAGTTCTTATGTGATTTTCCATTTCCGCCAACAGAGTTTGAAACTCGGCGGCAATGATTATTTTATTCTATATTGCTAGCAGGTACAATTAACTTATCAGTCTGAGACTGTTCTGCGCGGCTACAAGCAATTAGGAATAGACAAGTACACTGGAATGCAGTCTCATCGAGATCAGCGTGTTCACGCCACCAGATATACCTGTTACTATTTAAATTTCCGACGATGTTGCGTTGTGGTTGTTTTTCACCCCACTCATATGAAAGCACACATATTACACATATCTTTGACATCTAACGATCATCTTTGCCTAATAACTGTGACCCGAACAACTGCTTCCTTGTTACGAGATTGGAGCATACGTGGACAAAGATAAAATGGCAGTGATTAGGTCACTCGGATACCCAGGGCTCCGCTTTATTTCATTAATTTCAAAATAAAAACACGTAACACTCAACAATACCTAAATTGTAACAAAACAAAGCACAAAAAATAGCTTCATAATTAAAAACCCCAAACACTCCCAAATACAAAAACCAAAACAAAATAAAATAAAATAAAATAAACATAAAACACCCAGGCAACAAAACAAAAATAAAAAAAAACAAAACAAAAAGCAACAAACAAACAAACCAAATTGTTCTTAATGTAAACGATGATCAGTATCGTCAGTAACATCTTCATTGTCACCAAAATCTGTATCCTCATAAAAATTTAATTAATTCATTTTAAAGAAATTCTTTCATGAAAAATCTGGTACTTTGATTTTTTTTAAAATTGTGTCAGTTAAAACAAAGAAGCTAATATTTATAACAGGGACATCTGTATTTTTAAAGAATATTTAAAATAGAAACGTAAAGGAGAAACAATCATGGTTGGTATTATACCCAACATTTGTACTGTATTTAATTTAAATTGGATAATACACAAAATTTCATTTCGACAAGACTATTCCATAGAGAAACTAATATACTATTCCATTGAGAAACTAGTATACTATTTCATAGAGAAACTAATATACTATTCCATAGAAAAACTAATATACTATTCCATAGAGAAACTAGTATACTATTCCATAGAGAAACTAATAATCTATTCCATAGAAAAACTAATAAACTATTCCATAGAGAAACTAATATACTATTGACATTGGTTTATAATGATTCCAAAGTGAGCTAAATAAACTATTATCGCTTTTTGTGTTTCTATTTCCACTGAAATTGCATATTTGTATAATGATTCCACGGAGCTACAAATATTGTCATTAAGACACATTGCAGAATCTATGTAAACCAGAGCAAACTATTATCAAAGCAAATGATAAGCTGTCTCTATGTACATCAGGTAAAATTTGACCATAGGGTGCACCTTGCTTAAATCAAAGTTCGACTGAAATAATTTAATCAAGATCAAATACTCGCCAAGGTACACATAATTCAGTTAAGACTGATTATCAAACAGCGGGGCGATCTATCAAACAGTCGCGGAAAATTGCTGTAAATCAAGAAAAGAAAAAAAAAGAAAACTCTAATTATCTATATAGATTAATTTTATATTACGAGTTTGTAGCTGTCTGCAGAAAAGGTTGTTATTCCCATTTCCTCCATAATTGCCAATATGCATGCCTTATTTACTGAATAGATTTGAATGTTTTCGTAGCAATTGTCTCTTTTTATGATCAAATTGTATTTGTTAATCTCATGACTCTTTTTTAAGTATAAGTATACCGGACAAAGTATTAACAACGGACACAAAGAGCAAATATACTACAGCCCGCGTGGGTACTGGAAAGGCGATGTGGCTACTGCAGCCAAGGTCACTCATATAACGGGCCAAGTATTTTTGGCCCAACAAGCCTTGGAGCAAATGTATTTATCCATACCAAGAAAGATTTCGCGTGATTCCTTTGATGTTCAAACACCGACTAAGTCCATCAATCTGATTGGTTATTTTTTCTTCACGACCGTGTCCGTGATCAGCAAGATACTCTAGGCACCGTAAAATACGCGCTTCACATTGTAGATATAGCTAACTGAAATCCAAAGATTCTACCAGTGTCGCTGTTAACTAGAGCCCATTTATGCATCCGGTCCACCAACATGGCCACGATTGTTACACGCTGAATTTCGCAAAAAAGTTCTCGTTTCATTGGTTACGTTGTTAACGAAATTCAGTGTCCATGTCAAGCATGTCAGTGTGACAGTAGCAAACCAGATTAAACCAGAGCGGTCTCAGGAACGGTTGGCACAACTTCCATTCGTTATAGCAGCCTGAATAATGCCCGACGGGATTAAACTTAAACAATGAACTTAGATGCAAGATTATGACGGTTACTCCGATATTGATTTCACAGTCAGCACAGCTATAACCGCTCGGAGATACCCTTGTTCGGTATTTGTATGCACGCAGAGAATTGGACTACAATGCCGTGATAATCACGTCCGTAGACGTTTTGACAATTTCGTAATTAATTGATCATTCAAAGGACAACCAATCCGTTCCCAATTGCGGACCTGATCGCCTAGTAGGAATCGTTCTCCCAGCCATGCATCTGCGCGAGAGTAATTGCAAGTTTTTATATATCGGATGGTTTAAAGCAACAAACGAAAATAGTGAAGACAACAAGCTTTGTGAGTTTTAACAAAGTTAATTTTATTTCCCTAGCAAACACAGTTAAAATGTGAAAATAAAAAACAGGACTTTGTGAAGAAAAGTCCAAACATGTATCATAGAATTTTGAAAATATATGAGTCCTATTAATAAATATTTCTATCTTAATTTCAATTTTATTCCCAGTTGGAGGAAGATGACATCAAATGGAGTCTTTACACAAATGTCCAGAATTTCACCTTGAACCCCAATTTGTACCGTGCTGTTCTAATTTAGAATGAATTTCACTGAATGTGTTTGTCCTAAACTACTTGCGTAGTTCTCCAGGGAATATATTATTATTCAAAAGGTAGATGAACTCCTATATATAACATCTTGAGTTATATAGCTGAATTAAAACTAAACTCCATCCTGACTATGGCACCTCTCAGAGATATTACACGACTGACTGTTTCATTTGGAATTTAAGTGTATTTAAATCAAACTAATGTTATTTCATGCACGCTCACGAGGAAAGCGTGGTTATTTCATCATCTGACAATAGTAAAACACGATATAAATACATATACTTAAAAAAGACCTTGACCACAACCAATCGTTTACACTGCTTGTTTATCAAACCAGCTATCTAAAAAAAACTCTTACGAAAGCCAAGAATCATATTTACGTTCTAAATAGACACGATATTTCTTTTGAACATATAAGATCCCGTGAACATATTCATCACAATAAAACACAATGAAACAAAAATGAAATAGAAAGAATTAATATATTAGCACACAATAAAACTACATGGTCGTAATATTTACCCCATATAAAGAAAGATTTATATAATGAAGCCTTTGTTTCGTTTACCAGATGTAAACAATACCAAAGGTAAACGATTCCATAAGAAGAACGTTTCAAGTTATACAAAGGTGTATATGAAAATAATATTTCTAAACACGGAAAAAGAGTTTGAAATTAAATTCTCTTTTCCTTTGATGTGCATGATGTTAAGATTGTATTGTTGCAAATTTAAACTCCACCTTAATATTCCTTGATTTTTAGTTTTCATCCTGTTGAGGAAGATGAGCGGGTTGTGATCACTAAACACAAAACAGGAAAAGGACTCGAGCTGATGTAAACTTCAAAATGCTGTAATGCCAGTATTAAAATCAAGTATTCCTTCTCGATTGTTGAGTAGTTTCTTTGGTGCTTATTTATTTTCTTAGAAGAGAAACAACATGCAGGATGTTCTGCACCATTTCTATTATCTTGAAATCTTGAATCAAAACTGCTCCATCGCTTGCATTGACAAATAATTTGAATGGTTGACTGAAATCTGGAGCAGTTAGAACTGGTGCAGTTTTAAGTGTAGCTTTTAACCTATCAAAAGCCTTTTAACATGTTTCAGTTCAAAGAAGCTTGGAGTCACAAATGGCGAAATCTCTTTTGTCCTTTTTGTTAGTGGAATTTGCCAAGATCACTTCAGAAGGTCGAATTTGATGACGTATTTTGGCATTCCAATTTTCTCGATACAGTCATCAATTCTTGTTAAGGGAAACGAATATCTATTTATCATACTGTTGGCCTTCATATAATCAATACACATTTGAAATGTTTTATCCAGTTTCGGAAAAAGTATACACTATGAACTCCAATCACTCTTACTGGCTCTATAAAATCATTCTCCAGCAAATACTGAATCTCCTTTTTCAGGTATTTCTGTTTGAGAGGGTTCATCCTATATGGGTGCTGTTTCATTGGTTTTGAATCTAACATTTCAACGTCATTAAATTTTGTTTTGTCCTTGTGAAACAAGTGCTTACATTCATACATTAATTGTTTAAGTTCATCTTTTACTTATTGTTGTAAATGAGAAAATTTCTGAACTAGATTTTCCATAATTTCCGTTATTCCAATATCAGCAGAATCCGACTGAATTTCCTTCACTCGTTTGGTGGGAATTCAAAACCAAATTACTTGCATCATTTGCCTGACTGTCTCTTTCAACATACTAGTACTCCCTTAATTTATTTAGACTAGGGAACTAATGTTATAATTTAAGTCATTAATTTTCTTCTTTACTTCTTTACTTTGTATGGGCCATAAAATTTAAGTTGAAAAAAGTTTTGAACAATGAGCAAGAAAGAATGAACTCTATTACAAAACCCAAATTTTCTTTCAATTGAAATTGTATGAAGGCATGGTTTCACTTTTGTCTTGAATTGCAGTGTGCCAAATTCAAGGATAACATCCTGGAGAATTCCAAACATGAAATTTGACCTTTGACTAGATTCAACGGACATGGGAAGGCCAAATTGAGTATTGAAAATTTCAAAGCTTTTACTATGCTTTTGGTTTCAATATTAATCAAAGAAATTTCCTCTAGGAATATTGGTGACGCACACATAATAGTCCACAAATATTTGTTTTCCTGACTTGGTCTTTGAGAAGGAACCAACACAATCTATCTTAATTCTATTGAATGTTTCCTCAAATGCAGGAACTGGTTTCTGATGAGCCTTAGGTATTCTCTGATTGGGTTTTCCTACCATTTGATAAGTATGACAAAAGTTACAAACTTACAAACATCAAAGTCAAGATCTTGCGATACGTTTTATGTATCTCTAAATGATCATCCAGAGGAGTTTCGTTGGCAAAACTAAGTATTTCATGTCCGTAAGATTTTGGAACTGCAATCTGATAGTTTACTGACCTTTCGTCACTGGCAGGTACCTTGGTGGAAGGTCACCATTTTCTCATTAGAATTCCATTTTTAATAAAGTAACAGACAGATACTTCAGTAGATTCAGTTTCATTAATGTCCATTTGAAACAAACAGGATATTTTTCCTGTTCTTTGACAAGTGATTGTCGTTTGTCACACTGATTAGAAAAAAGAGAATGCAAAAGAGGCTCACTATGACCTTTTGATTGATCCAATTAAGAAGTGAATGTGACCTCATCAAAAGCCTGATCAATACATGTGTTAGCTAAAAGGAATACATTCCTTATCAAAATCATTTTGAAAAGTTTTTTTTCCCATAGCTATTGTAACTAAAATGCTAGGTATAAATTAAGGATTTCTATTTCAATAGGAACAACTTTCTGATCCAAAGAAGGCTTGTCAGTTATGAGTGGATTAACCACAAAACTGTCTACAGCTAGGTCGTTGCCTAGCAACAAACGAATGCTCTCAACGGGTAGGTTAAACCCTATACCAACTGTCACATATCCTGGAACTAGGTTTGATTAGAAATTTACAGAATGGAGAGGAACATTAACAAATCCGCACTCTACTCCATGAATCAGAAATCTCATTAAAACATGACGTCTCAGAAGATAGCAAAATGTTTGACACTAAAAGACTCTAGGAAGCTCCTATATCCATCAAAATTTTAATTGGGATATAATTGGCCAAATTACCCAAGATTGATATAGAACCCTTCGATACGAATGCTTTTCTAACAGTAACCTGCTGATTGAAATACTTGTTTACCACATGAACTTTATGATTTAAAGAATACAAATGTCTAGAAATTCACGTTGAACCACAATTTATACGGTACTATTCTAAAAAAAAACTATTTCAGGCGCAAGAAAAAAAAAACTTCAAAGTATAATATAGTACTCACTCCAGTACATGAATTATAATACCTTCTTTTCAATGCGTAATACTGCACCTCTGAGAGATATATACGACTGATTATTTCACAGGGACCTTAGTGTATTTAATTGAATCTTTATTCATTAAGAACGGTGAAATAACGTTTTAATCTATTTTGGGATTTAATTCTCAACACTGTAAGATCTCATGTTGAATCTAGTCAAAGGTCAACTGTACGTGAATTCTCAGGTAAATGCAAAATAACCCATAATAAAAGTCCTCTAGCCCAAGTAAAATTACTTTGTGTTTGAGGAAAAAAAATCTATTTTTTACATTTTATAAAACTTATTGGTTTCCGCGTCTTTCCATTACTTAGTTTAAGACCATGGATTCATTATAATTATACCCAGCGATGTCATTATCTAGTAATAATTGAATATTGATACTGACTGGCATCACTGTTCCCTGAGTCATTGGTCCTGGGACCAAGTCTTATGACAAAATAACATAATGTAGATGAATATTAACAAAGCCGCATTCTATCCACTCAATAAGAACATTCACGTGAATTCTCAGGTAAATGCAAAATAACCCATAATAAAAGTCCTCTAGCGCAATTAAAATTTTCAACGATTTTGTGAAAGTATTGATCAGCTTCTAGTAATAACCTAATAATTTTGATAGCGTCAATCTATGTGTAAAGAGTGAGATCCTCCTGCTAGCTCTAATTAAGCATCAATTTTATTTGCATTTCTTCTTCTTTTCTTAATCGTTTTCTTCTCTTTAATTTCCTGTTCTTCTCTTTAATTTCATATTAAAGCCAGACTATTTAATCAAACCCAAAAACTTACGTAAGAAACTCTTTTCCTCCAATACAGGACCAAAATAATTTTTAAAATAGTTTTAAAGATGCTTCTACTTCGAAAATAACATTGTCTGGCAAACTCAATTGACTCAAACTTTTTCAAAGACCCTAACCCTTCCTGGGTACGATTTAAAACATTTGATGCCATTCTGATTTAAAACAAAGTTAACTACATTAGATACCATTCTGATTTAAAACAAAGTTAACTACATTAGATACCATTCTGATTTAAAACAAAGTTAACTACATTAGATGCCATTCTGATTAAAAACAAAGTTAACTACATTAGATGCCATTCTGATTTAAAACAGTTAACTACATTAGATGCCATTCTGATTTAAAACAAAGTTAACTACATTAGATGCCATTCTGATTGATTGTTGCTTAAATATATTTAATTCCTTTTTAATTTCCTACATTGCTGATCACCTCCTATCCAACGAATTGTGTTCAACAAATTCTAGTTTAAGTGTGTTCTCTAAGTTATTGGAAATTACCTTGGGTGACCATTTACACCGTAACGAAAGGAAAATGTCACGGTCGGCGAATGGCCGGAACCATTTCACCATTTCTCTTTTAGTATTTAATATCTATGATTGTTTGTACTGAAATATTTTCCTCGTGCTAGTCTACATTGTGATAAATCTCCTAATGGAGGAAATACAGATATACAGATCCATCAATTAAAGGGGTCATTTACAGGTAACTCTGACTTTGATCCGTTTTGTCACTTGTGACCAGGAACAAAGTTTGTTATGAATATTGTTTTGTCCGTTTGGTGACATCTTTTATAGCCTTTTGACGTCATTTGGTCACACATTGCCTTATAACAGCAGATTAATACTGTTGATACTAAGCACACATGAAAACAAACACCGTAGTCCAAGTAAATTTAACTCATATGTCAATATAAAATCTCTTTTTAAGTCAGAAATATAAAGAAAACATTAAAAAAAAGATGCAATAACATTGATAATTTTCTGATTTGACCAGATCTTTTTACCCATGCATTAGGACCACGATTTGTGGTTTTTGTTCAAGAAATCTCACGCACAGCAGGCAAGCCAGAGAGCGTAAAGGAAAGTGGGAATAAGAATAGACTGAGATATCAGTCGAGATCGTTGTCCGGTTCCAATATATCTTCTTTTTACAATGAATATTGTCCATGTCTGAAGCTAAATGAATCCTTTTTGAAAACCCTTTCATAAAATAGTATTGCGAAATACATCCCCAGGTAACCATAGAAATTAAAATATAAAGTCTAAAAATTTGAATAAAGTTTAGCATAAATCCAAATTGAGTCAAATTCTAAAGGTGTTGATGTGCCTGTGATGGTTTGTGAAATATTGATGTGCCAGCAGTCTTTTGTTGAAAATTACTATCCAAAAATACATCTCTTTATTTGTTTTTCACTATGAATCCAAGACTCTCTGTCCAAGAATATTAATTTAGAGCACTTTATAACTCCTGAGAAAAATAGTTTTAGTTAGGCTCGCCAAAATAAAGATACTATACAAAAATGATATGACTTGATTCTGCCAGATGTTAATACAAGAATGAACAATTGTTACCAGTAACAAGATTGTAAAGTCTTCCACTTGACCTCAGGTCACTATTAATATTTTCTAATAAAACATTACCAAATGTGAAGTTCTTCATATTTACAAAATAAAATTTTAGCTATAATTGGAAATTTTGTAATAAATTATAGTATGGAACCTAAATAATGTCAGTTACACCAGGCAAATTGTAGGGGAATTCCAATAACCTAGATATTTATTATTAATAATGATCCTGATATTAGTCACAAACACAGGCAACATTTTTGCCGTGTATTAGTTGTTGGCAGAATAAAATAAAAAATAAATAAATCATGTGAAGTAGAAAATAAACTTTTGGACAATGTGATGTCCAACCTACAATGTTACATTATAATATCATAAAATGAAAGTTAAAAAAAATAAAAATAGTTACAAACAATGCAAACTAAATGCACAAATTAAATTAAATGTACATAACAGCTGGAATCGCTACAAGGAATGGAACTATTCCACCGATCTTTGGCAATTGTGCAACCTCTGACTTGGATAATTTTAATATCACTTGTAAACAGGGGTAGTTAATTGTGCAGTATGAAGAATGTCAAAAAAAGTCTTCAAACGGTTCCTAAACGCAGAAAAACTTCACTCTTAATGTATCACTCTTAATGTATCACTCTTAATGAATCACTCTTAATGTATCACTCTTAATGTATCGAATACCATTTGCTGTGTTCTTGATCATTATCTCAATTTATATTTCATAAGGTCATAAACACATGTTTGGGTGCAGTAAGACCTTATTTGGTACTTGCAAGTAAATTGTCCTGCAATAACAGTTTATGATTTTTTGGCAGCTTACACGATAGCAAAATGATTCTTTAGAAATTGAAGTGGACATCACATGCATCTCAAAATCAACTTTTATTACTCAACTTTACAAGCGGCAACTCCTGCACGCCAAACTGTATCGTTGGAGTTATTCATGCGAAACAATATGACGGTGTGTTGGGCTCCAATAATAACCTTGTTAACATCTCTACAAAATCCATTAATGTGGCTTGGTGGAGTTGATCAGGAAAACGTCAGAGAATCACCAAAGTTATAATCGACGTTGCGCAAATCCAAATTTAAAATTAGTATTAGGAAACTGTAAATTGTCAGCAAGATTTCGAACTCGTCTAATTATATTTAGTATCTGATCAGCTTTATTACCTGACCATTTAACAAACATCATTTTTTGGGTCAGCGGTTCTCGTGTAATCATCGCTGTATCTAGCAACATCAACGGGGTCCAAAGTTTTTTTTTATTTCATTTTTATTGATGGAATAACGAACACTTTTGAAAAACCCAATGATATCGTGGTTAACAAATAACATTTGGGCACCAGTATCCCCTTAGTTTCTAAATATGTCTCACATGAAATGGAAAACCTAGATGTGTCTTGTACTTGCAATTTTTTTTTAAATTGATTGGGTCCCTGGCAGGATGTGAATAATACTCTCTTGCTTCGATCACGAGCACTCCAATGTCCAATGCTGAATCTTTTTTTTTAACCGAACCATTACAAAAACTATACATATCGATTTTCTTTAATATCACTGAAAAACAGCTTGCAGTCCAAATCTAAATCCATTCTACATTACCTCCTTAGTGATTTTACAAACTGTGGGTAGCATTGATTCTGTCGATGGTAATGTAACTGGAACGAATTTTATGGTGCTGGTGTTACTAATCGTTGTATTCGATTTCAAAGCGAATGATTGAGCTGCCGGCGAGACCAGTTGTTTCATTCGATTCACAACATCAGGTTTGATTCTATCAACAACTCTATTGCAACTTGCTTAAAGATGGATTCAGCAAGACTGTGAGTGCTTTTGATGGCACACCAAGTAAAAACTCATAATTAAAACAATATGGCCATGAGATAATCCGCTCAAAGACGTCACGAAATTCATCCCACTTGTGGTCTGCGGAACACCAAGTAAAATATATATTTCTAAGTTCTTGCAGGTCAATACCGAGAAATATCATTGACATTTTACTGTTGTCAATGATTACTTTAGACAGGTGTGCTTATCGTTCAGTTAAATAAATCACGTCCGTACTTTTTATTGGCTTTGTGAAAATATTTGTACGGTATTAACACTAAATTTTCTATGAACTCATTAAAATTGTTTTTTTCTGCATCCAAATCGTTAAAGTTAGGTGCTTCTTCAAGGGTGATAAAGGAATCGATGGTGAACGTTAAAGTAGTTCTGGTGTTTTAGCACTTTTCAACGATATTTTGTTACTCAACTCTTTGGAAAATCTTTTAAAACACCATAACCCGGTTGAGCATCAGACGGCGGTGCAACCGATCCCATGTTAACCAAAGTACAGCCCTATTCAGCGGAAGTTATTTTCAGCAGGACAAATAGTGCATATAGTTTGTAAACAAGGTTCCATCACCATTTTTGGTTGGTTTAGATGTTGCTTGTACAGAAATGTCAATGACGGAAAATCCTTCTTTTTAACAAGATTATCTGCAGATTTTCTTTCTGGCTTGACTTTGCAATCACATTTCTGTCGTATAACACGATCATGTCTTTATACTGTGTGCGATATTGCGCGAAAGCAAGTACCACAAATTCAACTCGAATTCCAACACGTAATGGATGAGCAGAGATTATTTGAACTTGTGTTCGATGCGGAGCAAAAAAGTTTAGGTTTGTAGGAAAAACCGTCGGTCCGGTTTAAATCAAATTTCGGTGGCTGTGATATTACGGCTGAATTAACAAAATTAGCAGTGACTCTATGGAGTAGCACCCAAGCAAAAAATCGTCTGGATATTATTACTGCAGGCTAGGTATACGGTTAGATATACAACACAATTCTAATAACCAACCAAGGCTTAGCGAAATACCTATTAAAGGCGTTGATGCCGACATTACCTTGCTTATGAAGTATCAAATGATATCTATGTACGTCAACGCACCGATGTAGATGCAGAGAACAAATGATACAGTGGGTCGTCAAAGGAAAATTAAAAGCCAAGATTGCTTTGGGAGGTAAAGTTACTCATTAAAACTAAAGATATGTCAATATAAATAAACAGTCGATAGACACAAAAAGCCGGACCTTATCGAAAATATATTACAGTCTGCATGAATACTAGAGTTTAAGCCGTTGTGGAATAGTTCAACATTTCAATAAGTAGTGTAGGTAAATGAGGCTCAAAAAGAAGATTCTAGACCGGAAACCCTCACCCCTCTAAAATAAATATATTCTGACATTTTTTCACCACCTCAGAGATCCCTCTTCTAATTGTTTATCTCAACCAAACTTTTATTTCTGAAGATGATGACTATTCCTAATAAAGAGTTTTCTAGACCAGAAACACCCACCCCTCCCAATTTGGAGAGTGGGGAGTTGTCAGAAAAAGAATATCCTAGTTTAGATACATTTCTATTTAAACAATAAAGTGTTATTTTGTCAATCAGTGATACATATTGGATTTGATTAAAACAAACAGATTTTAAAAAAAATAATTTAATCAAATCAGGCCCAACATATACTGGTATAAAACCTAAAACAATAAGTAATTGTATAAAAAAATTAGTCATCATATATCAGCAAATTATGGATCTGTATGAATATTCGCGACTGAAAATGACGAAGAAATAATGTTGGGCAGGTGATCCAATGACATTTATGGACAACATGGTTCCTGAATGATATTACTGACGCTTTACAAAATTAAACATCTACTAATATAAATATTTGTTTAAAACAGTAAAAATAAAAATAATAGTCCTCAAATGGACTGCTTTTGTGGACGGCAAAAACACATAATTATAACATATTTACAGCAAGTTTATTTACAGCATTATATATAAGAGCTGCACAACACATAATCTTAATTATGAACTCATCTAAGTACAGTACAACACATACTTTTAATTATAAACTTAATTATGGACGGCACAGTTACATATAATCTTAATTAAGGACTGCACAACACATTATCTTAATTTCAAACATATTTAAGGACGGCATAGTTACCTATAATCATAATTAAAGACGGTACAATTACATAAAACTAAATTAAGGACTGCACATACAAACGGGAGCCCTATCTACGTTCAACAGATTGTATACACTATAATCAACCCCGGGGAGTGTTTTATCTGTTGAATTTCGAGGATTTATCTGGACCTCCCATCCTTTCTAAATATTGACATTCCAGAGCCTACCCGTCGATTACGTCTGTTTCCAGAACATCAGTATGAGACTCCATTAAGCCATGAAATTCAGTTATAAATATAAGCTCAAAAAAGTATTATATTGTTATCAAACAGGACATTTTTCATTACATTTAATGATTCTGAAAAGCGTTATTACAAATATATTTAGAAATATATGATTTTGATTAATATTTGTTTACTGTCTACCATTGTCCTTGCTGAGAAATGAAATCCTAATGTTAGCTAAATACAGCGGCTGTATTCATTACAGGAAGACTCTGCAGTGAAACAATATATCTCCACGAATGGATTTTCAGTCAGGTCTTTAAGTAAAATCGAAAGAGATGCAGGTCTAGAAAGCTATTACTTCATTCTAAGGTCTTCAATTACTATCAGATGATTTTCATTGATACAGCTCTTTGCATTACAGACAGAGAGTCTGGAAATTATGACTTACATCCGCATAAACCTTTAGGAACAACGTAAAAACAAATACAAGCAAGTGTTGCATCAAATATATATGCTATGTTCGATAACAAAAAATTTTAAACTAGCTGGAACAGTATTATCTCCCTTTTAAAAACACAGCTCCTCATCTAACTCCAGTGAATAATGTTAAATTTTAAATTTTAGCCAAAATTAATTAAAGATTATGTCTTGTATGTCACATCTAGTACTTGCATAATGCCCAAGTGTTAGTGTATTAATTCCGTCATCGCAATATCTTTTATCATCAAAATTACATAGTCCACGTTTTATAATCTTATCTGTTTAAAGTTTGTGACGATTTGTTCTAATATCATTTGTCTTAATAAAACTGACATTTATCTTTAGCGCTGCTTTAAAATCATCCCATTTTATACTTTTTTACGTACCTTCGAGGAATACCGTTTGCTTTTTTCTCAGTTTATAGTGATCTAATATTGTAAGATACGTCTTACTTCTTAGTCCAAAAAAATTCTCTAATTGGCACAAACATAAACTCATCTTTCATTCTTCCAATAACACTTTTATTTGCATCATAATGAAATCCACTAATCGCTGGATTATCTGATAAATAAAATAGATCTTTATTATTGTAAATATCCTGATAGACATTTTTACATTTTATATTATAATTTAGCTAGTCTGCATCAATAAATGACAACTCCGAATCTGGCCATAGCTTTTTGGTAAAATTATAGTGAAAATCTTCATCAGCCACTTTGATATATCATGTACATCTGCACCAGCATAAATCGGTTTATTTAACTTTAAATTTGTCTTTTGTCATTGTATTGCAACAAGATTTTCATTAAATATTTTCACACTACTATCATCACCAATTTCAACAAAGACTCTTTTTCTATTGTTCTCCATTCTCTTACCGAACACCGAGTTGCTTATTAACTTGAAAGTTTATCTCAAAGTCAATTTTAGCCACAGGACGGCGTTTTGTATTTAAGTCAATATAATTTTCCATCCACATCGACTGGTTAAATTTTAGCACGCGATGGACTTTTTTTCAGAATTAGTCCAGCATCTACTGTTTGTTTTAAATTTATATAATGCATAATTTATTCCAAATATCTTTTGCATATTTATACTTACATTTTTGAGTTGTGAGTAAATTTTATCTTTATCAGGAAGAGAAGGTTCATCAAATCTACTCCATTCGTTGAGTTGGTCGAACAGAAAGATAACTTTCATTTGTCCGATCGACATAGTCTTCACCAAAGTAACTTTTTAGGTTAGCAAAAACTACTGCCGGCATTTGTAGCGCTGTTTACAAGCTCATCTAATGATGCAGTCATAAATTGCAGACTGTCAATGAAATGTAATTTGCCGAGCGTAACAGACATATACTTTCAGAATTCTGTGGAACACATTTTTTGTATTATTTAATATTAGTTTAGATTTTTTATTATCATCACCAAAAGCTTCTTCAATAATAATACTGTCATAGCTACGAAATTTACGTAAAACATGAAATTTTAAATTGCAACTGTTATGAACTGCTTCTCGATACTGACCAGGTAAATGACAAAGATCTCGCACTTTATTACCTGAACCTTGAACGAGTAATAACTTTTCGGTCATATGAGAATTAACTTCATTACCAAAATGAATTGTTTGTTTGCATATTAGTTTCATTAGAGCTGTCTTGAATAATCTTTTTTTAGAAATCATATTAACTTCGTTTATTAAATGTTTTAGAGTGGTAGAGGAAAACCAGGTTTCTAGCTCAAACCCCTCTTTTACCCTTCCAAACAAATACAAACTATAGTCCTAAACTATTCCGCACCCTTTTTTTATAAAAGTATTAATAAGGTATCTAGCTCACCCCCTCTCTGTTATTACAGTGTTTGTATATGATCGGTATCCAGGTAAACTTCCTTATACTATCCAGGTAAGTTAACAGAAGCTCTGTCATTATACTACAAAAGGTGGTATCACGTATTTTACAAAACAACAGGTGCAGGTATTTTGTAACAATACAAAACAACAGGTGCAGGGAGTGAGTCATCCAGGTAAGCTCGTGTCATACAGAGGTTGTCGAATTTGCTAAAACAGGCGCATGCGTGGAATGTTCACGAACCAGCAAGACGGGTTTTATTATCAGTCTGCCGCTAGCTTTTCATCAGATAACATGTGCTGTACAAGGCGGAAATTAAACTACGCATTAGAGCGTGGCGATTTCAGTTAACACGTGGAAGGTGGAAATTAAACTACGCATTAGAACTAAAATGATGAAGGTAAGCGATATTAGTTTGTACCTCATGTTTCATTACATTTTACTACTGTTACATTTTTCAAACATTATTTCTTTAGTTTAGATAAAATTTCAGTCGGAAAAGATAAGATCTATCAGTTTAGCCTCTCTCTATATTTTAGAGGTGACTGTTAGTCATCGGTTTACCTGGATTTTATACTACAGTTTACAGGTAGTGAAACAAGAATGTTATTACCTTACACGCGATCATCTGTGTATATATTCTTAGTGCGCATTAGAGCGTGGCGATTTCAGTTGACATGTGCAAGGCGGAAATTAAGCTACGCATTGGAACGAAAATGATAAAGGTAAGTGATATTATATCTTAAGTTTAGATAAAATTTTACGTTACTCATATTTTTTGATAATTTGTTTCATACTTGCTAACCCTCATTGGTAGAATGTTTGTTAACATATTGTCAATAGCACGAAATTCACGTAATAAATCATCCATATTATATTTGACTCCTCGTAGGTAAGACCGGATCTGATTAAGTAGTTTCTTGTAAGTTATAACAGATGTTAAACATCCATGCTTCTTTATTAAAAGTTTTGGTTCTACTTTTATACACGCCGCTGTAAGTGAAACACCAATACCAGATATGATTAACAAAAATGGATTTAATGATGCACCACTTGAAATTATACCAGAAATCAACTATACTTCTTTTCATTATAATATTTGTTTACATAATCCCCAGGCTTGGTAGTAGTAGGTACTTATGATGTTTCATATATAAATTCCAAACACCAATTATATGAGTCATTTGTTAAAAATTTATCGACTGGTTCAAGTATAAATTCTTCTTTAGAATTTTTATCTATTATTACAGACAATACTCCAGACGAGCCATCATTTGATTTTTTGTTTATTTCTATTATAGATAATGTTCTATATGATTCATCAATTGAATAATGCCATGATTTGATAGATATTTTAAAATTTTCATCGCTAAGCACTGACAATCTATACACACCGGTAACCTCTGCAGTGTATTTTATAAAATTATTTTGCTGCGTCCATTCACCAGACCCAGAAGCAACATTATACACAATATTTTTAATCTGTTTGTGAGGAATTTTAACCATACTCGTTTTCTCAACAATACTAGGAATTCCACTAATAATATCATTGAGTTTTGTGTTAATATCATTGAGTTTGGTGTTAATATTAGCGAGTGTAATGTCAACAATTGATGGATCTCCAAAATATTTATCTTTAAGCGTGTTTATGTTTCTGCGAAAAGCTGTAAACGTATTCACGTGACCGGTAAATTCAGTTTTGAGCGCTTTGATTTCATTACTGATTAGAATGTCCTGATCATCGGCGTATTTTTTAGTGGCAGCGTCACCGTCTTTAGTTGGGTTTCCAAGATCTGTAATCTTGTTCTGTTTCATAACAAAATTTCCACTTGGATTTCGTACAAGTACATCTGACAGTTTTACATTACTCGTTTTTAATCGTCCTTTTTTGTCCTGGAAAATGACTATTTCATTTGGATCTACACTGGCAACATTTATTAAATTATTGATTTCATTTTTGAGCTGATCAAGAGTTGCGTACTTCGATAAATCACCTTGATAACCTTCTGTGGATAAATCTCCTGATAGTGTTCCAAATTTTGTATAGTAACTCATTATTTACTGTCCTACATAAAATTATCAACACTAGTTTAATATTATACAAAATGGCAAAATCGTCGATATTAAACTTTGATACAGAGAGACTGGTGAAGCACAAACATAACAATGAACTTCCTGATTGTCATTATCTTATTGTTGGGCGAACTGGATCGGGGAAAACAAATTTGCTTATGAATTTGCTTCTTGGTGATAATTTTAACTACGATAGAGTTTATATTTACACAATCAATCCACAGCAAGATAAGTACGAGATATTAAGCGAGTATAATGACAAGCTTCGTGATGATCTTAAGGCTGGTGAAAAATTTTTATAATTAGGCAGCCAGAAGATCTTATTCCAGTTAATCAACTTGATGCCGATGAACATATGATAGTAGTTTTTGACGATATTCTGCTAAGTAACATGGAGATGGATAAAATAAGATCATATTTCTCACTGTCACGTAACAAACAGTGTAATTCTGTTTATCTTGCTCAAGGTTTTTTTTAATGTTGACAGGTTTATTAGACTAAATACTGGTTGTTTTATATAATTTCCAGGACTGGACAATGTTGACGTTAGAAATATTGCAAGCGAACAATACGGTGACGTGACAGAAGATAAATTTATTGAACTTTACCGTAATGCTACAAAAGATAAATACAACTTTTTCTTATTTGATAAATTTACACATGATCCAACAAAAATGTTTCGCTGTTGTATTAACACTTACTTACAGTAAGGGGTTTCAATTTTATAAAATTTATAATAATAATAATAATAATAATAATAATAATAATAATAATAATAATAATAATAATAATAATAATAATAATAATAATAATAATAATAATGGACAAACGAGCAAGATACAGACAAAATATAGAAGATCTAAAAAAACTTACTCAATCTCAGGCATTACTTAAGCAAAAAGTACAAGCACGACGTGGACAAGTGTCTGCTACAGAAGCAACAGCTACAATTTTCAAGCCGGTTACTTAAGCACTATTAGGTAAACAGCCTAAAACTAAACCACTATCAGAAGAAGAACTTAAACAACTGCAGGAAAAAGGTTTGGTTGGAATTGTTAAAGAAGAACAGGAAGCAGCTGCTGCAAAACTAGTTACTAGATCTGATGAAGAAAATAGAAAACTAATTGAGGCACTTACAGCAAATATAGCTGATCCCGCTGCTAGACAAGCTGAAACAGATCGATTGATAAAAATCCGCTGGAACTTGAGCGAAGATTAGCCGAGTTAACAACGCAAGGAATAACAAATAGTATAACAAATTTATCAGGAGACATAAAAGATATCAAAGAGGAGCAAAAAAAAGTTGGTGAGCTTACTGTAAAGTTTATGGAAGCTGGAGAGCAAAGACTTTATTTTATAAAAAGAGCAAATGATGAGATAAAAAGTAGTGAATATGATGATTGTTTTAAAGAAAGAAAATATAAGAGATATTGAAAATATAAGCAGGTGGACTGATGCAGAATATCAAGCATTACTCGATAGATTAGATGCAATATTAAGAGACGGAGCTGCTGCTAAAGATGAAATAAACACGGTTACAGAAATTAATGATATGCTTTCACTTTATGATAGGATGAGACATAGTATTATCGCTATCAATTTTAAAGAAACAGCAGAAAAAAGTAGAGCAGAACGTTTTGGTAGGGGGTGGAGTTTTAGAAGGAAATTTACTAGATACGATAAATTTTGTGTAGAAGAAAAAAGTAGAAAAGGAAAAACAGGAACTGGAGTAAACATATTTACTTCAACTACTGAAATGATAGATAGATTAATGTTATTAATATCATCAAAAGAAGCTGAAAATGTTAGTGTTGAACTTGATAATGAAATCATTGACATACTAGATCATCTAAGATCGAGCGAATTATTAACATCTGACGAATATGAAAATTTACACCACGACTTAATTTTGTAAAAATGATTTAATATAAAAGGAATGCAAACAACATTATTGCTAAACTCTAGTGAGTCTGCGAAAGATAGCGCAAATTTTTCAGTAAATTATATTCCGCCTATCCAACTAGATTCTGCAAAACAATATAAGATTGGATTAATTTCTTATACTTGCTGGAGTGCTATGCCTAACGTGAAAACTGATGTTAACGATGAAATGTGGTTTACTACGTTTACAAGTTCTTCAATATCTACAAGAAAAAACATAAAAATTCCACAAGGAGCTTATAATATTACTGATCTAAACAGGACAATCAAAGAGCTCATAACAAAAGCTGGCGGTGCGGCTGATAATTTTGAATTGGCAGCGAATTATAACATATTACGAGCTAGGATAACTTTAAAAAAATATGTTAATCGATCTTGAACCAAGAGAAAGAAGTATTGCACAACTGTTAGGATTTACTAAAATAAGTTACAATGTACTTGATCAGCCTATTACGTATGACAGTGAACTGCCAGTAAATATAACAGAAGTAAATACAATACTAGTAAATTGCTCTATTGCTTCTGGCTCTTATACATCAAAAGGTAGCAAGGGTCAAACGATTTACAGTTTTTCACCAGAAGTTCCGCCAGGTTCTCTCATGCAAATAACTCACGACATATTATATATTATCCTTTAAACGTTGAAGATCAAATACCAAGTATAATAATGCAGTTGACAGATCAATCTGGAGAACAGTTACATGTTAATAATGAAGTTGTAACTTATTATTTACATCTACGCGAGCAAAAGTAAAAATTATGCAACATCAAATATAATGAAACAAAGAAAAAAAATTATCGAACGGTTGGACAAAAAAAGCTGATAAAATAAAAGGAGATCCACCGACTGCATCTGAAACAAAACAAGCTATCTCAGAAATCGCTCCAACAAAAGAAACTCAACGAGCTATGATAACAACAACAAAAAATTATTATCACCAAAGGGCGAGCAGATCATACAAAAATTGATATCTAAAGTAACAGTGCCACAATAAAATTTTATGTAATCTATTAAAATAAAAGTGTCTGCTAAAAATTATCTCGATTTAACAGAAACTCATGACATCGACAACGATGTGACAGAATTTGAGTATGTTGAGTATCTTGATGAAAACTAACCTTTAACACCAGAGATAAAGATGTATTTCTACTGCCACATAAGTCTATGTTAGAAGTTCGCGGTCAGATTATGACAGTAGCCAATCCACCTGCTGCAATTGCAGCTGGAACAGAAGTAGCTCTTATAAATAACGGCTGGAGTTTATTCAAAAGAGCTAGATATCAACTGGCCAATCAAACTATAGAAGATACTTCAGGTCATCTACAAGTTGCAAGTACAATTTAAATATTATTTCGTTTTCCGACGATTACTCGAGATCAACTGCAACCAGCATGATGTGGTTTAAAGATACTGGACGGGGTATAGCTGAATCAACTGAGTTTTTAAAGAGAGGCGCTATAGTACACGGAGCTAATGCTGACGAAAATGCTAGAATTGTTAGAAATTTTCTCATTGCTAATGCTGTTGCTATAGATATTGTCGCACCAGGTGCAGCTGCTAATAAAGACGCTACAAGAGTTTCCCTTTCAGCAGCTTTTAATAATCTAAATATAACGCCAAGAGCTGAAGATGCAAATGGTACTGCGATGTTAAATTTACTTCTTAACACACTTGATGTGAGAAATCCGCGTTATAACGAAGGTTTTGCTAGGCGAAGAAAACTTACTGCAGGATTACGTCAAATTACAATGATGCTTCCATTAAGCATGATTTTCGGCTTTTGTCGCGATTATGATAAAGTATTTCGCGGAGTTTAACATACGCTTATTTTAGATCGAGCAGAACAAAACGATTGCTTGTTTAGATCTGGAGGGGCGGATGTACAGTTTATCATAAACAAACTTGCTCTGTGGATGCCACGTATAACACCATCAATTACTAAAATGTCAGAAATAAACAGCACGCTTGATAAGCATACAAACATAATTTATTTTAAGCAGCATAAAATATATCAGACAGCAGTTCCAAATACTACCGACTACACGTGGCGGGTCACAACATCAAGCGAACAACTGCCGAGACAAATATTTGTTTTATTTCAACAGCACGCCCGACGAGGCGACCAACAACAAAATAATGCAATATTTGACCACGCGAATGTCAGAAGAATATACGCTAGACTAAATTCAAAGCAATATCCCAGAACAAGCTATGGAATGAAATTTTGCTGATGATGTTAATAAAAATATTTCTCTAAAAACAGAAACAAACATGTGTCAGACGATGATTTTGTGAGCATGAAAATATTAATGAAAATCTTGTTGCGATACAATGAAGAAAAACAAATCTAAAACTACGTTGGAGCTTCAGTGTTAGATTTATCAAAGTGGCTGATGTATGATTTTCATTATAATTTTGCTAAAATTCAGTGGCCGGCCAGTAGATTATTGTTTACTGATACAGATTCGCTTGTTTATGAAATCGAATGCGAGGACATCTATTAGCACATGTACAATAATCGACATCTGTTTGATCTTTCTGATTACCCACGTGACAGTAAATTTCATGACGACACAAATAAAAAAGTTATTGGTAAGTTCAAAGATGAAATGAACTCGAGCGCTATCAAATACATTATCGGATTACGCAGCAAAATGTATGCCGTATTGTTAGACAATAATAAAATAACGAAAAAAGCGAAAGGTCTGCCTCGTGATTTTGTTAAAAAGTTTATGCAATTTGATGACTACAAGTACGCGCTTGATGGCGGTGATAGTTTTATAAGAGCTATGGCAATTCGGACTAATCATCATAAGCTTGAAACAGATGTCATTTTCAAACGTGGATTGTGTAAGTTTGATGAAAAGCGTTTTGGGGAAAATGGAGTAAATACACTTGCTCTTGGGTATTGTCATGATGATGACCGACTAAAATTTTATCTAAACTTATAAAATAATGTTTGAAAATTTGACAATGACAAATAGCTACAGTAGTAAAATCATATATCTAATGATGGACGGCGAACAATTGACAGTTGAATTTAATAATGAAACATCAGGTACATGTTTTAGTGGAACACGTGACAAGCTAAAACTTTCGCTCATCAGATCTGATAACAGCGAGTATTTCAATTATCTCGAACAATTGTATCAAAAGTTACTAGCGGCATTTAAAAACTTTCACAGTCCGATTAGTCAACAAAAATATACTAAACTCACAATTGATCTCGATCGGTCAAAGGTGTATTTTATCGACAAAAAAAATATCCTCTAAACAAACCACAGATTAAAGGTTTGTTTGAGTCCCGTCGATGTGTGAGCAGTAAAATAAAATTTAGTCCCTACAATCGTAATAATGAAGTATTTTTAATATCAACAGTTGAAACATTAATTAACTGGAATCGGCACGCTCTAATGCGTAGTTTAATTTCCGCCCTGCACAGCATATGTTATCTGATGAAAAGCTAGCGGCAGACTGATAATAAAACCCGTCTTGCTGGTTCGTGAACATTCCACGCATGCGCCTGTTTTAGCAAATTCGACAACCTCTGTATGACATGAGCTTACCTGGATGACTCACTCCCTGCACCTGTTGTTTTGTATTGTTACAAAAATACCTGCACCTGTTGTTTTGTAAAATACGTGATACCACCTTTGTAGTATAATGACAGAGCTTCTGCTAACTTACCTGGATAGTATAAGGAAGTTTACTTGGATACCGATCCTATACATGAAATGTAATAACAGAGAGATTGAGGTGAGCTAGAAACCTTATTAATACTTTTGTAAAAAAGGGGTGGGGGATAGTTTAGGACTATAGTTTGTATTTGTTTGGAGGGGTAAAAGAGGGGTTTGAGCTAGAAATCTGCTTTTCCTCTACTACTTTTAGTAACCATAAGTTTATAAGGTGCTTCACAATGGACATGCTGTTGTATTTTCTTGTTCTTGATTTTTTTCAGATTATTTTCTACGCCAACCACACGAACAAGTAGACACTCAAATCCAGCATAAATCACAAAAGGAATATTTATCTTATAATCATAATATTTAAATCTTATACTTTTTCTTTTACGTCAGGCAGAGTTACTGAAAGTTATTTTGATATAATTGGTTGCAAAATATTAAATAAATTTGTGGAGATAAAATTTGCTAAAGTATTTTGATTGTCACATTTGTAACAGTTATCATAACCGGAAAATACACCATCAGTTTTTATTGCTTTTATAATGCACTTCTTCGCAATGTCACGCAATTTTAACATTATATATATATATATATATATATATATATATATATATATATATATATATATATATATATAGTATATACAATTCATTTTTCCGTATTTTTTTAATTAAAGATATGAGATCCCTATAGTATAATGACAGGAAGTCTGAGGTTTATTAAAATGACAGCACAAGATCGGGAAGCTGGGAAGCTTATCATGTCCACCCAAAGTGCAACTTATATGCTGCAAATGCACTTTGTTCAAAAAAATCCCAAACATCTATAAGTAAATCAACTCCAGCTGGCAAGATAGTAAGTATTATTAGTGATGAAACAGAAAGATTGACATGTGTATTAAAGATGTTATTTAAATTTTGTTTTCTGATATTCCAGATGGACAACAAGTAAATAATTGTATTGGCGATGACCATATTGAAAGATGATCATCACAAAGTATTTGATATATATATATATATATATATATATATATATATATATATATATATATATATATATATATATATATATATATATATAAAGCTTCTGACAGAAGAAATTTTAGACATATAAAAAAAAATTTTGGACATTTGGATAGAGATGAATATTTACTTAGAAAAGTTAGAGGAATTAAAAAAAGATTTTTTATATTATCAATAACATTTTGTTTGTTTATAAAACTTTTAACGGCTCTATTCCAGACGATTTAATTATTGACTATATTTACAAAATTGAAACTATTAACAGAAATTGAAAATTTGGACTTGGTAACACTAAAAGAAAATATTAAACGTGGAGATGGTAGTGGTAATAATTTTGAAAAGCCTACGAGACAAATTATTTCAACAAATCTTGAAACTTGCGAATAAATAAAAATTAAATCAATGACAGCTGCTGCATCTGTCTAATGAACATCATACAATAGTATCCACAAGCAGAAGTTCCAACTGGCTGAATTTGACTAGATGAATAATTTATCAGTTTTGCTAGCGTTCTACTAATATATTTTTTTAATACCTCACTTGGTGGAAGTGCAAATGAATCAAAATAATTGTTATTAGAAACCGCTACCAATGTGTGCCAGATCCGTCATTGAACTCTTGTATATTTTTTACACACGAACCCCCAGCTAGTGTGTCCCGAAGTTCATCTCTTAAATCAACTCCACGGAAATATTTTACTTTTTAGTTTATCAAATGTATCAAAGTCATTATCGCGGCATTGTGCCTGGTAATGTTAGTCCTTGGCCTCTTCCTAACAGATTTGACTTCACGCAAATCCCGCCAGCAACGGTTCTATAAACCCACCTTTGTTTATTTTTCACCTTGGTGGTGGCTTTTTCTTTCGTGGTTTTCGTTTGGCATTATATATATATATATATATATATATATATATATATATATATATATATATATATATATATATATATATCTCTGTTGTTATATTTATCTTTAGACAGAAAGTTTCTTTATTCCATGACCTTCAACTGCTTTTCTCATTGCACTAGGTGCTGCTCCAGACTTTACAGCTAATTCTAACATACCAAGTACTGGCAAACATTTTGGTATTAACGTTCTGGGTATAGCAGATAATGTCGTATCAAAGAAACCAGTTTCAACAAATAAGTAGTTTGCCTTTGATGTTATTTGTGTAGCACATAAATTAAAACAAAAGTTTTTTTGCCATCGTATTTATTTATTTGTTGTTTTTTTTTTTGGTTAGCAGTAATTTTGTTAAAATGCCTCCAAGCACCTGCTTAGCCGCTATATTTAATAAATCCTTCGTCTGCATTGCAACAGCAGCTGCTAATTTTTTTAGTTTAACCATAAGTCAAATTTATTTATATTACAATGTATTTTGTCATTTATGATTATATTAAAGTTACAGATTAAATCTCAAATATGTTTAAAACTTAAACCAAAATTGTACCTCCGAAAAAGTTAACTGTAACAAATCTATTTCTTATTATTAATGCGTATACATTCATTTACGCTGCTGAATTCAAGTAATTTCAAAATCAGCTATTGAGTAGACAGCTCGCTCGCTGTGCTTGCTAATATCAAAATAAAATATTGAGTAAAGTATATGAAATTCCTCTGCCTATATCTGAGATCCACCTCCATTGTCTTGATATTTTTGCGTTGCGCTGAGTAAATACATGTTCAATTTAGTAATCGTTTTATTAGCGTCATCTGTAAAATAGCATACGTCAATTACACTCAAGACAGGTCAGCATCAAATTATCACGTGTATGACCAAGATCACTATTAATTCTGTCTACGGTGAACTGTCTTGAATTATTATTCGAATATTACCATAACATTATTGTTTTACAGCTTGCGCAATGATTATTCTGTTTTTGTTTTAGTATTATAATAAATTAAACATCAAGATCAAAGTCACGTTTATTTATTTTTTGTCACATTGTTTATGACTCGTTATATTTTTCTTTATGACAACAGGGTCGTTAGTGATTTCTTCGGTTATTACATAATCGATAATAACTCTATGCAGTTGAGATTTTCTTCTGACTCGAGATACTGCAAGATAAACCAAATCTGACCATTCGATCAGATCATCTTCAATCCAGATATTAGTATCAGAAATAGGTAATCCCAGTGATGAGTGAATCGTTATAGCGTATCCTAATGTCCACGGCGATTTATTCATGCTTAATACACCTTCAACGACATCAACATCAACCAAAAAATATCATTTTGTACAAGGTTTTGTATTCCACCACCAGGAATTTCAACTTCAATATTCTGTCGTCGAGTATCTGCTTGTCGATAAAATAATGTTATAGGCAGATTTGAAAACATTTCTTTACGCAACGTAAATAATTTCTCCTGCAATTCATCACAAACTATTTTGTTACTTGCGACTATCAAATCAGCAAGGCTCCATAAATTAAAAACAAACTCATTCATAGTATTTTCTGGAATTACTTTACGCATTATCTCACATTGTATTATATCTGGATGTAGCCTGATTAACCTTTTAAGTTCTTTCAGTGGTTTGTCAATAGCTGCATGGTCTTCATTTCTTTTTTCATAATAATCAACATTATTCTTCAGCCATTCATGTGGAGAGTGTCCAACAAAGGGTGGTGGTTATCATAATCGCCACACATTATTATAGCAGTATTGTTAGTCAATACCCATTCAAGAATATTTTTTATATTTCTAACGACACCATGTAATATAATATAATATACTTAGGTATATATTTTTCACCCATTCGCCCAGGAGTCCATGTTTCTCCTCACCATCTAAAGACACTACATGATTTTACTCATCATTCTTTTTTTCTGTTTATGTGTAGGTGTCTAAACAATTATATCTTAATGATTGTTCGGGAATAATTTAATTGCACGAGGTGTTGTACCTCAACCACCACATCCATTAAGATAAACAGTCTTATGCCTGGCCACAGGATAATACACAGATGGTACAGATGACTGTGATACTTGATTATTATTTTTGTAACATCTTTCCTTAATTTCAACACCGGCAGATTTAGAATAACTGCGTATTTCTTGTTTTATTCTCCATGACCCTTTTTGACCGTTGCCAAGTAGCGGTTTAAATAAATCTGTATATTTTTATATATACATAAAACGAATCCGTAGCAACTCTGACAGCGTTTCTCATCGACAATAAATTTATTGAGGCATAGGCTAGCATCGAAGATCTTAATTGAGTCGCCATCAATATAACTAGTTTGGTTTAGTCTGATTAATAAGCATTAGACCTGTTTATAATGTGGTTTTTTCCCCCGCTATTTCAGAGATTATAAAATCGAGTTCAGCATCGTCCATAAGCAATCTTGTATAGTAACGATATGTTTAATAGTGTTATTTTGCCGCGTCCACGTTGCCGATTTTGTTGCTACTGTGTATACCATAGTGTTAGCTCGCCGTGTGGAATTTTAATCAGATTAGTTTCTTGAACGATATATGGAATCCGAATATCATTGATTTTTGTGATAATATCAGCGGCTTTAAAATCAACATTCGGATGATTTACAAAACATTAATTCATGGTTCTGTTTACATTTCTGCGAAAATTCAAGAACACCTGTACTTGATTAGTAAAATCAATTTTGAGTGTTGTCATTCGATCATTGATTGTTGTTAACGAAGTTGTGATTGAAATTTCCTTATTGACGACGTATTTTTTCGTTGCATGCTCCTAACATATTCTAAAAATTCTTTTAGTGGCACTAGTTCATATGAATCGAAATATATCATTCCACGTGGAGCAATTGCATGTCTAACACAGTGAGTGCCTGGGCCAGAGTTTTATTGTGATTAATAATACCAATTTCAATATTGTTTGGATGTTTTGGAATTGGATCACGCATAAATAAAAACACCTCTGAAGTTTTTTATTTTTAATTTTTAGCAACATTAAGTAAATCGGAATTTGACATAGGCAGAATCAATTAACTGTCTCGGGAAGTCTTAGACACATGAATATGGGGTCCCTTTTTAATCTTAGACTACTTCCCTTTTTTTGGAGGTTTTTATTCCCTGTCCGGTTGCTTTCTTTAATACCATTCCCGTAGCTGTTCCAACAGCACCTAATGCAGCTGCTTTTGCAATAGCTCGGGCTGCAGCGACTATTAATGCAGATATAGCCTCACGAAGTGGATAAATTCAGCCAGATTTAACAATATCATTGATAGCTCCCGCAGAAAGAATAAGTTTTACACCGTTTTTTGATATTTTGACTTCATCAAAGTTTCTGAACTGATATTCTGATAACTATAATTTATTTGAACCGCTCATCGGTTCTTTCTTTAGCATTATTTTTATTCCTCGTCTATTTTTAATGCTGATTTCAGCTTTTCAATCTGACCAGGAGTCAGGGTAACACTAACGCTATTATATGACATTATAATGATCATAAATGATCTAATTACATGTTTGGAAACTGTTTATATATTTTCTGCTTGAGCATCAACAACTGTCGTCCACCAATGCCTTCAATATCGCTAAGTATAACAACAACTGCTTTGTAATTGACAATAGCTCCTATTGTCACACGAGCTCGAAAAATGTTTATCAACTAATTATTGTCTGGTTAAATCTAAATGTTCTAGTGAAAAATAATAAATTGGATATAAGGTTGTAAAATCTAAATGTGATATTTGTAAACCAGTATCAATGTTTTGATCACGCCCCATGAACAAAATAAGAAGATGATATGCATGTGCTACATGATTTTGAGCGAAATTCAGTAATATTTTTGAGGATGGTTCTTGATGTCCTTTTATCCTTAACTAAACTCCAAGATTGTGAAATATCATAATACTTTGATTTTGACTGTTTACTCGTGCATCATCATGTAATGCCTTAAATATGTACCTTGGTGCAGAAACGCCTTACTAAGAAGCTATTTGCCATGTAAACAAATCATTAATATTACTCTTGATAGCATCTGTTGTCATTGTCAGCATAGATTTGCCACCTTGACTCATAAAAGATAGTAACCGATTTTATTCAAATATTGTTGGAGACTTCACCGGCATCCACAATGAAAGCTTTGTAAGATGTACTCTACCAGCGTCACCGACGGATCTCCATATTGCATCTTCGTACGTATCCTTTTGCACTAGTATAACTGTATGTTTGGCTCCAAAAACAACCTTTCTGACATTTCTACAGAATCCAAATATATGTGGCAGTGGATTCGCACTTGAAAACATTCTTCTTTTACCTTTTGTTCGACCTGATCTTACTCATAAGTTGAAATCTGGTTCTATATTTATAATTATACTTTGTACATCCGTATCGGCGTTTCTAGCAAAATTTCTTGGTCCTCCCATTTCATATTGTTGGTACTATGTAGAGTTAGAAGTTTCTTTAACAAACATCATTGATGGATCAGCGGATCTTGAATAATCATCGCTATATTTTTTAAGACCAAGTATTGTAGGAACGTCAATGTCTTTCTGAATCGATTTAATATTTTTCCGTCAGCCATGTACGCCCCCTACAGCAATATATGCTTCAGCGGGTAATAAATATCTGCTTTTAACCTTAACTTGCAGTTCAATTCTTCCGCACTGATTTAGAATTCGTGCGCCAAAAAATAATATTGATAATCACGCACAGATTCATCCTTGAGTACTGGTACGTACATGTCAAATGCTGGATCAGATATACGTTTGAACATCTTTTATTATATTTATTGTCGCCTAACACTAAGACCACTTCCTACTATCAGACTAGCGGTTATTTGTTTTTTTTTTCTTTTTCAGATAATGGTAAATTAGTCAACTCTGCTAGTTTATGACATCAGCTTGATTTATTATTTTGCTAATATTTACAGGCATTATTTCAGTGCCAGTTAATTTTATTGGCTGGGGTTTTCGTCGTATTATTCGTGCTAGTCCATTCTTGATTGCTGAGAATATTTTACTAGCAACATCACCAACAGCACTAATACCTTTTTCACAAACAACATCAATAGCTTTCATTCCTAGTTGCTATCGAATCAGTATTGCTTTTGGAGCTATTCTTCAAAACAAACCCTGAACAACATAACCTAATCGACTTCTCTAAGTTTTATATACTGGCAATCGTGAATTTATTACCCTGACCATAGATGGTCCACGTTGAGTACTATGTACGATCATTTTATAATAATCATTATATTTAATTATATACTCAATTACTGTGGTAGTCATTGGTAGTCATCGGCGATTTCATTAATGAGAGACCGATACACATTAATATCCATGATACCAGCTGTAAATAATATTTTACAAATATAAGTTGCTTCATTAATTACTCCTAGGGAATTATTACCAGCTCGTTTTCCTCTAGTCGTTCAACAACAGTAAGGAAGTTATTAGGACATGGAGCAAAAAGACCACTTCCAGAAGGCAGTTCTAAAAGTACTAATTCTTCTAAATGTTTTCGTATTTTTCTTATTTTGCTTTTTCTTCTTTCTCTTTATATAGTATCCACCATTCTTCTGTGCGTTTTGCTCTTCTTCATCCTCTTCCTTTTCGCCTAGTTTCTGTTGTTTTGTGGTTTTGGGGAATGTGGCTATGATTTTTGTGATTTTGGAGATTTTTTTTGTTTGTTTTAGCTGTCGTGTATGTTGTATTATTTGTCGTATTGATGATGGTGATAATTGTTGTTGTTGTGGTAATGTTTATAATTGTTGTGCAGTATAGTTATCTATCTTATTTTTGTAATTGATAAATCTGGATCGCTGTTTCGAGCTTAATTAACGTCATATTATATGGATAATATCCATTTGTACCAAGTATCATCACTTACGGGATCATAACAGCTTCTCGTAGCAATCTCACTTAATTTTAGATTTTCGGTTTTTCTAATAAGATTAATGGCGTCTTCATTAAACTTATCAACCAAAATATACTGGCTCTTGCTTCTGGTTCCCGTATTCGATCTTTTATATCACTACTTCAGCACAACATTGGTCAATACCTTCAAGTATTTGTTTCATTGGTTGAACAGCAGCTATTTCAGCTGGTAGTTCTCGTAAAATCTTTTTTGCATTCTTAGTTCTTTCTGCTATTTTTCCAATTGCTTCAACAGTTTTCTCTAACGTTTAAAGAATACCTTTAGTGGTTTATGTGATAGGTTTAAATAAATGTTTTGTATCTTCTTTAAATTCAACTTGAGGTTCCTGACGTGATTGTAGTTGTTGCTTAACAGAATCACGAACAGGTAAATAATTTTTACTTGCCTCCAGTCGCTCTCAAGCTAATCTAGATGAGTGTGGTTGTCCAATATTCATTATTGATAATATTTATACCAGCTGTTTAATTTATAGTAGCAGAGAGGGTTAAAAACAGCCAATATTGAGTGACCGGGAAGTATACGAGTCGTATACAAATTTACAACAACAACAAAAAAAAAAAAATACGTCAACGATGGGATAACAAAAATGAGCGAACCCAAAAGATTTATTGTCTGTTTTCAACCGTATGGAAAAATGTTCGGTTAGAGGTTTCAATTTAACGTTATTGACCTTGTTTTAGCCTTCGTATGAACCTTTTTTTTAATATAAATAAAGTCTCCAGCAAAAAATTATGTTCACCCTCCCTATTGTTACACTCAAGTAACTATTGTGCCAAAGTTAGACGATAACAGGAATAATTAAGACCATAGATGTTATATTGCATAGAACTTCAAGATCGCTTTTACGTCCTTAACCGTTGGGTTACCTTTTAAATGGGCGCTTAAAAATACATGTTGTACACGCAATAGTAAGTGGGGTTTTTTTGCAATTATTTTTCATTAGGAAGCATTGAACCTGAGAAACAAAGAACGAAAACTAGAATTTGTCGCACTTATTTCTTCTTTTCATAAGTCGTTATACATACAGCTTTTCGTACTGACCGGTTCTGTGACGAAAATGTTATGAAAAATCATGTGCACATGCATTAGTCAGTGTGTTTTATCTTTCATTTAAGAAAATAATTATTTAATTGATCAAGAAATAAAATACAAGTTCTTTTCGCACTTATTACCTGTCCAACAGAAGTTTTTTTCGCATATTAGTACTACCCACCTAACCCTGTTCAAGATGGCGGCATCCATGGACCCATATGACAAGTGGCTAAGGGATAAACTTTTGTCGCTCAACCAGGACATAGACATGGATGTATTTGGACCGTACATATTAGGGATACTTGAGGAAGATTCGTCTTTAGAAGACAAGAAAGATTCTTTGTCAGGGATCCTAGAACAAGTTGTGGTAAACTTGAAAATTAGGTCGTGGAATAAGGGGTGGGGTAGTCTCACATGTAAGATTTCGCTGCTATTTGTTTTGGGAGTTTGGGTCTTACAGCCGAACTAACGGTGTAGTGTGGTGTGTTTTGATGTCGACTAATATTGTAACAAAAGTTAGATTTTCAGGAATACCTCACAACTGGCAACGACGCTTTTCTGCAAAGTAGTCGTAATGTTTTAGTCTGCCTTTTCTTACACTGACCGCTTCGGTGGCCTAGTGGTTAAGAGATTAGTGGTAGGACTGGTGTCAGGATAATATGACTGAGTGGGACATCATGCTACATGTCTGTGGTATGATGCCCCAGTGCTAGACATCACTATAAACTGCCACACTGCAGACATCGTCGCGATATGAATGAAAAAGTGTTAAAGCTATGTTAAAAGTCATAATCACATCACTTACTCTGACGTCTTTTCTGTAATAAATTCAAATTCTCACAAAAGAAATCGACCCATTGTAAAGTTTTGTTGGCCTACATTTCATTTGGCTGGAAAGCGATAAAAGCTGGGAATGCCGAAGTAAGATTAAGTTGAAATATTATTCTTTAACAAAAAGAATAAAAATATATGCCTATTGGTAGCAACCCAAGTCAAAATTTAACATATTTGCATTTTAATGGTTAATTCTTATAGAGCTCATTCAGACCTTTTCAGAACAGTTTTAATTTTTTTAAAAATGATGATTGGCTAAAAGTTATGATTATTTGAATACTGGAAAAACTGGCTTTTCAGTTAATTTTTGCTTTTTATAAATGTATGTTTAACTCTGAGTCACAGACCTGACACATTTAATAAAAAAAGTACTGCCATCATAACTTTTGATCTCATAGAATTTTGCCTGTATGAATTCAAATATCTGCAGTAAATTAAACTATGTCTACTAGATTTCAGTGGAGGAAAAAATATAAGGGGTTAAAAAAATTAAATTTTCTTCTACCTTACAATATAAATACTGGACAAGATAGTTGTTAACACATCATTTAATTCAGAAGAAAACATTGGCATAGACTGTAAACAGTTCATCAAATTTTCTATGATCTGAGAATGCCTACTGACATCCAGAATTGGTAAAATTCATCAAATGGATGATTATTTTTCTTATAAAAGATGAAAATTTCTATCACAATTCCATTTGACTTTCTGTCAATTATTTTACAAGATTTTGATGATATTGTATCAACACTTATGCCTGTATTTTGGCAGTAAGGTCCAGGATAATCCATACTCTCTTATTTCAACACTGAAAATGAACAAACAAAATGTTTCAGGAACAGTTAAAAAAAAAAGATATATATATTTAAAAAAGATATAGAGTTCATCATATAAAATTACTGAGCAGTATCTTATCATAGTACGAAATGTAGATCTGTAAATCACGTTTTCGTTCTCTGATTGTACTGCCTATATTTGCTAGTAATTTGGTTATATTTCATTTACAGATATGTCATTTTGTTATTAAATGTTAAAACATCATTTGCATACAATTTGACATTAATTTGTATTTAGACAAAAGTTTTGAAGAAGAAAAATAACATAAAATAAGTCAAGAGTAAATTTGTTGAATCTACATATACATGTCAACATCAGGACGATCATTTATATGAATCAATTTATGCTATATATCACACAAATATTTAATGAATACAAAATAATTACTTACCGATACAGAACACTCAAACAGTGTACATAAATCACAGCTTTTGTCTTGTGATCGCCGATTATTCACATCAAAGTTATGTTTATCCTCGTGGATCCAATATGGCGACTACTTGCATGTGTCTTATAGTGGTCAATTTGTAAATTGCATACTTTCAAAATTAAAGCAGGTACTTAAATATATGTCCCAAAAAACAAATTTGGTATCAAAAGAAAGTTTAGAATGTGTATTTTGTAATGGTATATTGAAAATTTAAATATAATGTATATGAGTTGAAAAAGATTAGCGAGACTTAGGGACTATTTTCTCAGCACAGGGTCATCATATGCAAATTTTCAAAACATCATTGGAAATGTCATTCATTTGCCATTCAATATTTAAATACTTCATTAATATTCATGCGGTTCTAGTGACCCGCATTTGCAAAAAAAACACTGGTATCAACTCATGCACACTGGAAATGGCAATTAACTGAAAGCCGATAATTTTGATAACTGATTGATGATTACATGACCATATGGTTAAACAACAAAATGTATATATTAATGAATTTTATATGCATTTGTGGATAATTCAAAGACATTTTAAATAAAGTTTATTTCATAAAAATGTGATAATAAATATTGATTTTAATACAAATTTAGCACACAAATAAAAAGAAAAAGTCGATTTTCACCCAATTTACTGATAAGGAATAGGCACTCTCAGGGGTTGCTTCTATTGAAACTAAGCAACATTTCATTCAAGAAACCTCCATATGAACATACCTTAGCATACTGTAACTTATTCAAATGTATGTCAACAGAATATGAAAATGCATCTATTTGCTAGTGTCAGATTTTGATTCCACCTGTGGTAAAAACAGCACAGTAAGTAGATTAATTACATAAGAATTTGTGGAAGAATGTCCATATGGGCTGCCAAGTGTGAGATATTCCTGAAACTTTAACTGCTGTTTGGGACTCCATGTAAAAGGCTGTCATTTGGGTAGTAAGATGTACCACTAAAACATAAACATAAATAACATGTGATACATCTTACATTGTAATACTAGGGGTGGGGGTGTACAGGTGCCAGACTCGTTTCAGCTAGTTACATGGTTGGTCTTGCAATGCAGCAAACAAAACTGTTGTCAATTACATAAAGATGACTGTAGTTAAAATTTACTACCTAAGTTGATTTGTGTTTTTCAGGAAGTTTGTTTACTGATAATGTTATTGAGCCTATATCAGGTAAATTATATTGGTGTGTTTATGATAACCATACATTGTCATGACAGATAACATGAGATGTTTCCAAATAAGGCTAGTAATATTGTACAATACATTCCAAAGAAAAAAAAACATGATAGACAGTCTAAGGACTGATACCTTTAAAATTAAATCACAAGCCCCAGCTCAAATTCCATAATTTCCATTGCTTCCCTTTTTTTAATGTTATTTGTCACACAACACTGTAATTGCTACACATGAACTATAAATTCAAATGTTGTGCTTAGGTTAGGGATTAAAGCTAATGCAAGTGTCATTAGCATTCATCACTACACTCGCTAGAATCTGTATGGTACTGGTGTTCATACTTATCAGCTGGATTCTTTGCTCAAATCCTGGTCAGAACTGAATGCAGTCGGATTACAAAATATGCTCGTCTTAATACAAAAATGAAATAAATCACCATCATGCTGACCGTTTCATTAGGGGAAGGGGAGAATAATATCTTAAAGTTTAAAATTGGTAGAAATAAATTCTCTGTCCAGCGTGAGTGTTAATGCTTTAACAACACAAAGGAACTGAATACACAAATGTGTGCTTATTGTGTTTTAATCAGTCTCTTCCATGGCTAAAATTGTCCTGAAAATCATAGGTTTATTGATGGATAGTATTTAGACAAGACAACAAATAATGAAGAGAAGTAATCTGAATGTTCAGCATATTGAATATGATACATACAACATTGAATATGGTGCATACAACATATTGAATATGGTGCATACAACATATTAAATATGGTACATACAACATATTGAACTTGGTACATACAGCACATTGAATATGGTACATACAACATTGAATATGGTACATACAACATATTGAGCATGGTACATACAACATTGAATATGGTGCATACAACATATTGAATATGGTACAAACAGCATATTGAATATGGTACATACAGCATATTGAATATGATGGATACAGCATATTGAATATGGTACAGCATATTGAATATGGTACATACAGCATATTGAATATGGTACATACAGCATATTGAATATGGTGCATACAGCATATTGAATATGGTACATACAGCATATTGAATATGGTGCATACAGCATATTGAATATGGTGCATACAGCATATTGAATATGGTACATACAGCATATTGAATATGGTGCATACAGCATATTGAATATGGTGCGTACAGCATATTGAATATGGTACATACAACATTGAATATGGTATGTACAGCATATTGAATAATATGGTACATACAGCATATTGAATATGGTACATACAGGTGGTATGACAGACATCAGACACACAGGAATGATGTATGCCCATATGTCTATACTTACCCCTGTCTTTTTGCTGAATTTTGGTTGCTTTGTTGATATCAAATTGCTTAAAAAATGAATCACACTTGTGTACTTTGCATTTTATATATGGAGTAAAATCCAACTTGAAATATACATTGTAACTGTTAATAAACTTTTAATAACCTTTAAAATAGATGGATTAAATATTCATATTCAAGACAATGTGTAATTTTTGTTTTCTACACATATCCTTGATTTACCTATATTGGGCTGTTCCACTTTGTGATGTTTCTATGCAATTTAGCACAATGGGCTCACCCACTGTAACTTTCAAATGCTTGTCTCTAGTTATCATCAGCCAGTTATGTGAAATAGTAGTTTATACATGACCGCTTTGTCTTTTTATTGCCACTGTTTAAACTGACCAAATGGCATCAACATTGACTCTACTGTTTATGCATGCACATATGTATGCAGTATTATTTTATTTTCTCTTTTTGAAGATTACTGAAAATTGTATTTTTTGAAACATTAGGTTAGAGCTTGGTAGTTCAAAATTGAGTTTTCAGCACAACACACCATTTTACCATCAGATTCAATCCGGATCTCACTTCACATAGGACAGTGGTGATCTGATTTTAATCAGATTTCACCATATTGTGGCTGTTACTTTATGTCAACATCCTGAAAATACATTTCTCAGGCAAATTATTTTTTTTTTTTTGGTTTGGTCCAATGGACACCTCACCTAGAATACAGGATTGGCCCAGTCTGAAAATAGCACTGCTCTGGGCATTGTTTATCAGAAATTTATAGCAATGTATACCTTATTTAATATGATCTGTATATAATTCTAAATAAGAAAACAATGTCTTTATATGGAACAATAAAGAACAAGGCAGAAGATGAAAGTAATCATTTGAATTAATATGGCAGACAACCCTTCCAATACAAATTGGTTGAAGAAGGTAGACAATATTTTACTTGTATTACTACAGTGATATGCAGCAATCCTAGTATTAAATATGCAGCAATCCTAGTATTAAATTATTTTCTTTCTATATGTAAGGAGCATGTTCAAAAGATCTGACAGTAAATCCCGTGTGAATCTCACCCAGCTACTCCATTGACTCATAAACTCATATTAGTAACCCATCTATGATGTAAAGCTACTAAAATTAGTACCCTGTCCATGAAGTAAGGCTACTAAAATTAGTACCCTGTCCATGAAGTAAGGCTACTAAAATTAGTACCCTGTCCATGAAGTAAGGCTACTAAAATTAGTACCCTGTCCATGAAGTAAGGCTACTAAAATTAGTACCCTGTCCATGAAGTAAGACTACTAAAATTAGTACCCTGTCCATGAAGTAAGGCTACTAAAATTAGTACCCTGTCCATGAAGTAAGGCTACTAAAATTAGTACCCTGTCCATGAAGTAAGACTACTAAAATTAGTACCCTGTCTATGAAGTAAGGCTACTAAAATTAGTACCCTGTCCATGAAGTAAGGCTATTAAAATTAGTACCATGTCCATGAAGTAAGGCTACTAAAATTAGTACCATGTCCATGAAGTAAGGCTACTAAAATTAGTACCATGTCCATTAAGTAAGGCTACTAAAATTGTTGTTTTTATGGGTTTAACACTGTCAGTTCAGAAGCCATACATTGCAGCCAATATATTTGATGGAGGAAGAACTCTGTAAGAACACCTATCCATGGAAAGCTACTGGCAAGTTTTCTCATATTCCCACATTGGCCAAACCTGGGTCTCCATCCCATGTTGATCTGACAACTTGGACCACTATAAAATGGCACTTGAAAATTTTTTTAACTTATCTGAAACAACCCCTGTTCCATGCACATGAGAGCAAATTCACACATGCCTTCAGACTGATAAAACATTGCCTTGAATATTTATAGACAACACAAGTAAGCATTACTTTGAATATTCATAGACAACACAGTGAAGCATTACCTTGAATATTCATAGACAACACAGTGAAGCATTACCATGAATATTCTTAGACAACACAGGGAAGTATTACCTTGAATATTCATAGACAACACAGTGAAGTATTACCTTGAATATTCATAGACAACACAGGAAGTTTTACCTTGAATATTCATAGACAACACAGTGAAGCAATTTCTTGAATATTCATAGACAACACAGTGAAGCAATTTCTTGAATATTCATAGACAACACAGTGAAGCAATTTCTTGAATATTCATAGACAACACAGTGAAGCAATTTCTTGAATATTTATAGACAACACAGTGAAGCAATTTCTTGAATATTTATAGACAACACAGGGAAGTATTACTTTGAATATTCAGACAACACAGTGAAGCAATGGTTTGAATATTCATAGACAACACAGGAAGTATTACCTTAAATATTCAGAGACAACACAGTGAAGCATTACTTTGAATATTTATAGACAACACAGTGAAGCAATTTCTTGAATATTCATAGACAATACAGGGATGTATTACCTTGAATATTCATAGACAACACAGTGAAGCATTACTTTGAATATTCATAGACAACACAGTGAGGCAATTGAATATTTATAGACAACACAAGTAGGCATTACTTTGAATATTCATAGACAACACAGGGAAGCATTACTTTGAATATTCATAGACAACACAGGGAAGTATTACTTGGAATCATCAGAACAAAATTTAGTATAATTTTTTTGCCAATGAATTGCAGTTGCTTACATAAACACTGGTTGTTTTGAATTACATCATTGTAGCATTCATAAGGGCAGTCCATTTCACAAGGTAATTGCAGGATTTACTTTTAATTTGTCAAAGTGGCTTCTGCTCACACCAATCAAGCCTTTAGGGGTAATGCAGATTCACTGTGGTTGACCAGAATATGAAAAGAGTAAATATCCAGAAAGAAATGGGATATGCAGTGCATTCTGAGAATTTCACATGTAGTAACCTGAGGCTTGGTTCACAGAGAACATCATATCATTTGCTGAAAAATGGTGTTTAATCCTAAACAAAAAACAACAAGCAATCCTACCACAACCTGCTAAGACAATTTACTAAGATGGCATACCAAAATAAGCATGCTGGGACAGCACACCAAGACAGCATGCAAGAAGAGTACACCAAGATAGTACACCAAGATAGCATGCTAAGACAATACACCAAGACAGTTCACCAAGATAGCATGCTAGGACAGTACACCAAGATAGCATGCTAAGAGAGTACACCAAGACAGCATGTTAGGACAGTACACCAAGATAGCATGCTAGGACAGTACACCAAGATAGCATGCTAAGATAGTACACCAAGATAGCATGCTAAGACAGTACACCAAGACAGCATGCTAAGACAGTACACCAAGATAGCATGCTAAGACAGTACACCAAGACAGCAAGTTAGGACAGTACACCAAGACAGCATGCTAAGACAGTACACCAAGATAGCATGCTAGGACAATACACCAAGATAGCATGCTAAGACAGTACACCAAGATAGCACGCTAAGACAGTACACCAAGAAAGTATGCTAAGACAGTACACCAAGACAGCATGCTAAGACAGTACACCAAGATAGCATGCTAAGACAGTACACCAAGACAGTTCACTTAGCATGCTAAGACAGTACACCAAGATAGCATGCTAGGACATTACAACAAAATAGCATGCTAAGACAGTACAAAAAGATAGCACGCTAAGACAGTACACCAAGACAGTTCACCAAGATAGCATCCTAGGACAGTACACCAAGATAGCATGCTAGGACAGTACACCAAGATAGCATGCTAGGACAGTACACCAAGATAGCATGCTATGGTTAGTACACCAAGATAGCATGCTAGGATAGTATACCAAGATAGCATGCTAGGACAGTACACCAAGATAGCATGCTAGGACAGTACACCAAGATAGGATGCTAGGTTAGTACACCAAGATAGCATGCTAAGACAGTACACCAAGATAGCATACTAGGACAATACACCAAGATAGCATGCTAGGACAGTACACTAAGATAGCATGCTAGGACAGTACACCAAGATAGCATGCTAGGACAGTACACCAAGACAGTACACCAAGAGAGCATGCTAAGAGAGTTAAGCAAGACAGCATGCTAGGACAGTACACCAAGATAAAATGCTAAGACATTACACCAAAATATCAGACTTTATGACAGCATACCAAGACAGCATGCTAAGACAGTACACCAAGACAGCATGCTAAGGCAGTACACCCAGATTTTTCGAAGAGAGTTTACTAAGACAGCATACTGAAAAAGCACAAAGCAACATACAAAGATGGCACATCAAGACAGCATAAAAAACAGCAGAATAAGACAGCACACCAAGACAGCAGAATAAGACAGCACACAAAAACAACATACTATGATGGCTTAATAAAACAACATGCTAGGACAGCACACTGAGATAACATACACAAAGTTTACTAAGACTGCATACAATGACAGCATCTTACAACTGCATTAGAAATAAACAATATTTAATGATTTACAGTCCATTCATTGATATTATCAATTTTTCTTTTCAGGAAGAAGGGTATGATAACTTGTGTGATGAGATTTTGAAACAGTGGGACAGAATTCATGGTCTCCAAACTAACCAGTTGAATGAAACAGGTAAGGGATAAAGTTACGAAAGACATAAAGTTGGTTGAAACAGGTAAGGGATAAGTTACGCAAGACATAAATTTGGATGAAACAGGTAATAGATCTAGGTATATGTAATTTAGACAAATCAGTGCTGATAAATCTAGGTATATGTAATTTAGACAAATCAGTGCTGATAAATCTAGGTATATGTAATTTAGACAAATCAGTGCTGATAAATCTAGGTATATGTAATTTAGACAAATCAGTGCAGATAGATCTAGGTATATGATGTAATTTAGATAAATCAGTGTTGATAGATCTAGGTATATGATGTAATTTAGATAAATCAGTGTTGATAGATCTAGGTATATCTAATTGAGACAAGTCAGTGTTGATAGATCTAGATATATGTAATTTAGACAAATCAGTGCTGATAAATCTAGGTATATGTAATTTAGACAAATCAGTGTTGATAGATCTAGATATATGTAATTTAGACAAATCAGTGCTGATAAATCTAGGTATATGTAATTTAGACAAATCAGTGCTGATAGATCTAGGTATATGATGTATAGACAAATCAGTGTTGATAGATCTAGATATATGTAATTTAGACAAATCAGTGTTGATAGATCTAGATATATGTAATTTAGACAAATCAGTGTTGATAGATCTAGATATATGTAATTTAGACAAATCAGTGTTGATAGATCTAGATATATGTAATTTAGACAAATCAGTGTTGATAGATCTAGATATATGTAATTTAGACAAATCAGTGCTGATAAATCTAGGTATATCTAATTTAGACAAATCAGTGTTGATAGATCTAGGTATATGTAATTTAGACAAATCAGTGCTGATAAATCTAGGTATATGTAATTTAGACAAATCAGTGTTGATAGATCTAGATATATGTAATTTAGACAAATCAGTGCTGATAAATCTAGGTATATGTAATTTAGACAAATCAGTGCTGATAGATCTAGGTATATGATGTAATTTAGATAAATCAGTGTTGATAGATCTAGGTATATCTAATTTAGACAAATCAGTGTTGATAGATCTAGGTATATGATGTAGTATAGACAAATCAGTGTTGATAGATCTAGATATATGTAATTTAGACAAATCAGTGCTGTTAAATCTAGATATATGTAATTTAGACAAATCAGTGCTGATAGATCTAGATATATGTAATTTAGACAAATCAGTGTTGATAGATCTAGATATATGTAATTTAGACAAATCAGTGTTGATAGATCTAGATATATGTAATTTAGACAAATCAGTGTTGATAGATCTAGATATATGTAATTTAGACAAATCGGTGTTGATAGATCTAGATATATGTAATTTAGACAAATCAGTGTTGATAGATCTAGATATATGTAATTTAGACAAATCAGTGTTGATAGATCTAGATATATGTAATTTAGACAAATCAGTGCTGATAAATCTAGGTATATCTAATTTAGACAAATCAGTGTTGATAGATCTAGATATATGTAATTTAGACAAATCAGTGCTGATAGATCTAGATATATGTAATTTAGACAAATCAGTGTTGATAGATCTAGATATATGTAATTTAGATAAATCAGTGCTGATAAATCTAGGTATATGTAATTTAGACAAATCAGTGCTGATAGATCTAGGTATATGATGTAATTTCTATAAATCAGTGTTGATAGATCTAGGTATATCTAATTTAGACAAATCAGTGCTGATAGATCTAGATATATGTAATTTAGACAAATCAGTGTTGATAGATCTAGATATATGTAATTTAGACAAATCAGTGTTGATAGATCTAGATATATGTAATTTAGACAAATCAGTGCTGATAGATCTAGGTATATCTAATTTAGACAAATCAGTGCTGATAGATCTAGATATATGTAATTTAGACAAATCAGTGTTGATAGATCTAGATATATGTATTTTAGACAAATCAGTGTTGATAGATCTAGATATATGTAATTTAGACAAATCAGTGTTGATAGATCTAGATATATGTAATTTAGACAAATCAGTGTTGATAGATCTAGATATATGTAATTTAGACAAATCAGTGTTGATAGATCTAGATATATGTAATTTAGACAAATCAGTGTTGATAGATCTAGATATATGTAATTTAGACAAATCAGTGTTGATAGATCTAGATATATGTAATTTAGACAAATCAGTGCTGATAGATCTAGATATATGTAATTTAGACAAATCAGTGCTGATAGATCTAGATATATGTAATTAAGACAAATCAGTGTTGATAGATCTAGATATATGTAATTTAGACAAATCAGTGTTGATAGATCTAGATATATGTAATTTAGACAAATCAGTGTTGATAGATCTAGATATATGTAATTTAGACAAGTCAGTGCTGATAGATCTAGATATATGTAATTTAGACAAATCAGTGTTGATAGATCTAGATATACGTAATTTAGACAAATCAGTGTTGATAGATCTAGATATATGTAATTTAGATAAATCAGTGCTGATAAATCTAGGTATATGTAATTTAGACAAATCAGTGCTGATAGATCTAGATATATGTAATTTAGACAAATCAGTGTTGATAGATCTAGATATATGTAATTTAGACAAATCAGTGTTGATAGATCTAGATATATGTAATTTAGACAAATCAGTGCTGATAGATCTAGGTATATCTAATTTAGACAAATCAGTGTTGATAGATCTAGATATATGTAATTTAGACAAATCAGTGTTGATAGATCTAGGTATATCTAATTTAGACAAATCAGTGCTGATAGATCTAGATATATGTAATTTAGACAAATCAGTGTTGATAGATCTAGATATATGTATTTTAGACAAATCAGTGTTGATAGATCTAGATATATGTAATTTAGACAAATCAGTGTTGATAGATCTAGATATATGTAATTTAGACAAATCAGTGTTGATAGATCTAGATATATGTAATTTAGACAAATCAGTGTTGATAGATCTAGATATATGTAATTTAGACAAATCAGTGTTGATAGATCTAGATAGATGTAATTTAGACAAATCAGTGTTGATAGATCTAGATATATGTAATTTAGACAAATCAGTGTTGATAGATCTAGATATATGTAATTTAGACAAATCAGTGTTGATAGATCTAGATATATGTAATTAAGACAAATCAGTGTTGATAGATCTAGATATATGTAATTTAGACAAATCAGTGTTGATAGATCTAGATATATGTAATTTAGACAAATCAGTGCTGATAGATCTAGATATATGTAATTTAGACAAATCTGTGTTGATAGATCTAGATATATGTAATTTAGACAAGTCAGTGCTGATAGATCTAGATATATGTAATTTAGACAAATCAGTGTTGATAGATCTAGATATACGTAATTTAGACAAATCAGTGTTGATAGATCTAGATATATGTAATTTAGATAAATCAGTGCTGATAAATCTAGGTATATGTAATTTAGACAAATCAGTGCTGATAGATCTAGATATATGTAATTTAGACAAATCAGTGTTGATAGATCTAGATATATGTAATTTAGACAAATCAGTGTTGATAGATCTAGATATATGTAATTTAGACAAATCAGTGCTGATAGATCTAGGTATATCTAATTTAGACAAATCAGTGCTGATAGATCTAGATATATGTAATTTAGACAAATCAGTGTTGATAGATCTAGATATATGTAATTTAGACAAATCAGTGCTGATAGATCTTGGTATATGATGTAGTATAGACAATTCAGTGTTGATAGATCTAGATATATGTAATTTAGACAAATCAGTGTTGATAGATCTAGATATATGTATTTTAGACAAATCAGTGTTGATAGATCTAGATATATGTAATTTAGACAAATCAGTGTTGATAGATCTAGATATATGTAATTTAGACAAATCAGTGTTGATAGATCTAGATATATGTAATTTAGACAAATCAGTGTTGATAGATCTAGATATATGTAATTTAGACAAATCAGTGTTGATAGATCTAGATAGATGTAATTTAGACAAATCAGTGTTGATAGATCTAGATATATGTAATTTAGACAAATCAGTGTTGATAGATCTAGATATATGTAATTTAGACAAATCAGTGTTGATAGATCTAGATATATGTAATTAAGACAAATCAGTGTTGATAGATCTAGATATATGTAATTTAGACAAATCAGTGCTGATAGATCTTGGTATATGATGTAGTATAGACAATTCAGTGTTGATAGATCTAGATATATGTAATTTAGACAAATCAGTGTTGATAGATCTAGATATATGTAATTTAGATAAATCAGTGCTGATAAATCTAGGTATATGTAATTTAGACAAATCAGTGCTGATAGATCTAGATATATGTAATTTAGACAAATCAGTGTTGATAGATCTAGATATATGTAATTTAGACAAATCAGTGTTGATAGATCTAGATATATGTAATTTAGACAAATCAGTGTTGATAGATCTAGATATATGTAATTTAGACAAATCAGTGTTGATAGATCTAGGTATATCTAATTTAGACAAATCAGTGCTGATAGATCTAGATATATGTAATTTAGACAAATCAGTGTTGATAGATCTAGATATATGTATTTTAGACAAATCAGTGTTGATAGATCTAGATATATGTAATTTAGACAAATCAGTGTTGATAGATCTAGATATATGTAATTTAGACAAATCAGTGTTGATAGATCTAGATATATGTAATTTAGACAAATCAGTGTTGATAGATCTAGATATATGTAATTTAGACAAATCAGTGTTGATAGATCTAGATAGATGTAATTTAGACAAATCAGTGTTGATAGATCTAGATATATGTAATTTAGACAAATCAGTGTTGATAGATCTAGATATATGTAATTTAGACAAATCAGTGTTGATAGATCTAGATATATGTAATTAAGACAAATCAGTGTTGATAGATCTAGATATATGTAATTTAGACAAATCAGTGTTGATAGATCTAGATATATGTAATTTAGACAAATCAGTGCTGATAGATCTAGATATATGTAATTTAGACAAATCAGTGTTGATAGATCTAGATATATGTAATTTAGACAAGTCAGTGCTGATAGATCTAGATATATGTAATTTAGACAAATCAGTGTTGATAGATCTAGATATAGGTAATTTAGACAAATCAGTGTTGATAGATCTAGATATATGTAATTTAGATAAATCAGTGCTGATAAATCTAGGTATATGTAATTTAGACAAATCAGTGCTGATAGATCTAGATATATGTAATTTAGACAAATCAGTGTTGATAGATCTAGATATATGTAATTTAGACAAATCAGTGTTGATAGATCTAGATATATGTAATTTAGACAAATCAGTGCTGATAGATCTAGGTATATCTAATTTAGACAAATCAGTGCTGATAGATCTAGATATATGTAATTTAGACAAATCAGTGTTGATAGATCTAGATATATGTAATTTAGACAAATCAGTGCTGATAGATCTTGGTATATGATGTAGTATAGACAATTCAGTGTTGATAGATCTAGATGTATGTAATTTAGACAAATCAGTGTTGATAGATCTAGATATATGTAATTTAGACAAATCAGTGTTGATAGATATAGATATATGTAATTTAGACAAATCAGTGTTGATAGATCTAGATATATGTAATTTAGACAAATCAGTGTTGATAGATCTAGATATATGTAATTTAGACAAATCAGTGTTGATAGATCTAGATATATGTAATTTAGACAAATCAGTGCTGATAGATCTAGATATATGTAATTTAGACAAATCAGTGCTGATAGATCTAGATATATGTAATTTAGACAAATCAGTGTTGATAGATCTAGATATATGTAATTTAGACAAATCAGTGTTGATAGATCTAGATATATGTATTTTAGACAAATCAGTGTTGATAGATCTAGATATATGTAATTTAGACAAATCAGTGCTGATAGATCTAGATATATGTAATTTAGACAAATCAGTGCTGATAGATCTAGATATATGTAATTTAGACAAATCAGTGTTGATAGATCTAGATATATGTAATTTAGACAAATCAGTGTTGATAGATCTAGATATATGTAATTTAGACAAATCAGTGCTGATAGATCTAGGTATATGTAATTTAGACAAATCAGTGATGATAGATCTAGGTATAGTAGTTTATTAGGACAGATTAGACCCTGATTGACTTGTTCATTATGCTATGGCAGATCCAGGTCTATGTTGTTTGAATTGAACCTAAAAGTGAGTGTATGGTAATAAGCATATACATAATGTATAGATACATTATATGTATGCATTATGTGGTACATCATTGGGAACTGTGCTTGCTAGACAAATTGATATCTGCCATGTTGACATATTTGCCGATGAAGGTTCTAATCTATCTCAAAAGGGTTGGATAACAGATTATCCATGGAGAAGTCTCTGTTCAGTGAAAATGTATGTATGTATATATATATATATATATATATATATATATATATATATATATATATATATATATATATATATATATATATATTTATTTATTTATATATACAGACACACACACTACTCATAACTCATGCCCTGATAACTTGCAAACCTTGGGTCAGGCGTGGATCCCAATTTTTAAACCAGAAAATACAGAAAAATTGATCCCTCTTGGTTGAACTTTAAGAAAATCTTAATCGAAATTGGTAACAGAAACTTGATATATCACTTGTTTTATCATCAAAAACATTAGTACCAGGAAATTTAACCAATATTATGAAATATCGACTTTTAATAAGTCATATAATTTGTAACATTTTCTTTTTAAATGACATTCTTAGTAACAATAATTAACAATATTCGAGGACATTTCAATCAATTAAAATATCATGTATGTCTAGTGGAGGCAGTACTTTAATAAATAATTTTTTTTATCAATTGAAATTTGTGTTCTATCTTATAGTTCCTTTTAAGTGTAATCATAACAAATGCAATGAGTCATGTTGTGATTAAATGCAAAATGTGTCAATTTACTGTTACAGCTATGTCTGCAAGCATTTCGCTGAGAACCTAATTAAGTGCCCACCTTGTTTTGATATTGGACTAGCTGAAGCATTTGTTGATCAATGGAACACTGTGATACATTTTGTTGTGTACATATCTAATTAAACTACCTTAAATTAACCTACTAAATCATAAATGTGATTAGAGATAGCAAGACAACCAAGCAAAGTTAGTACTTTGTTTTAAAATAATGAACTTTGTTTCACATATATGGATCATTTTTGGAAAAACGAGTTTCAGATAATTCGTGAATGTAGAGATATCCTCAAGCATGATAAGAATTTTCACAATTACTTTTGCAATGAAATCACGGCTTTACTAATTGAAAAATACAAAACTTCAAATTCAAAGTAGATGATTGTCTGATGAAATGTTAAGTGTTTTAGATATAAAGGAATCTTGTTTGGAAGTGTAACAACAGTTAGTCTGATTCCCTACTTCATAGACTCCTAGTTTCATGAAATACTATTATACATCACTCTGGGAACCAAACTAATGAACAAATCAAAAAAGCTGTGGTTATGTAATACACAAATGGTTTCGCGTACCGTATTTGGTTATTGAAACCAGTTGCAATCATGTTATCAATCTTTTGGATATTGGACATTTTGAAAATAAATGTGATATATACATAAAAATGAATAACTTCATTAGAAAAAGTGCTTTATTAACAACTTTTCTCAACTCGATTATAGAATGAGGATCCAACCATTCAACAGCCTAGTCCCCCCTCCAACCATGTGGTTTTCTGGATCTCAAGTGGGTTTTTGGAGGTCCCTTGGTAGCTGGTACCCTTGCTTATAGTGCAGTCTGTGTTTTTGTACCCTGATGAGTGCTGGTTTAACTCATTAACCCCACAGCCAAATAGCTTGGCGGTTCCCTACAGCATACTTGCAGAGACCACCTAGACCAGTGTTAGTCTTCCCTGTGCCTGTATCCCTGAGACTTGCTGGCAGCACATGGCTTACATATTTTTCCAGAGGGATTACTTGCAGAAAATTTGTTATTATTTTATTTATATTCATTTAATTAGGCAGAAATTTGGCACAACAGTTCTCAATAAAATTATGTACATAATGGTATAAATTTCATGCTACATGCAGAAATAAAACTTGTGCATGAAGGTGAAAATAAATTATGTATTTATCAATTTCCTTCTCTTGCCATGAATAATCCATAAAATTCATTAGGAATTCATACACAATAATTATCACATGAAATAATTATATTTTATGTACACAGAAATTCCACTTGTCATCTCTTTTGTAAACTTAACCTCCTGTGAATACTGTTCAAAGATGAACATATTTTCCTTGCACTTGAAATAACTTTCCCCCTTATAATTCTCACTAAAAATTTAAAGGTTAATAAAACACTTAACAAACTTTGAACTCATTCTCATCACTCTCGCTGTTATCATCAATGACTTTTTCAATGTCACTATCAATTTCATCCGATAAAATTCCTGAAAATTCTCCATCTGTGTTTGTCAAGTAAAAGTCTGCTCCAACTGGCTGATTTCCATCAATTTGCATCATTTTTGGATCTAAATATTATCACTATTTCTGCCGTTATCAAAATCAAATTTTTTTTCCGTTTTCAGCAGAGTTCACTCTGTTTATGTACACTAAAATTGTATTGGTTCAACTGCCTGCATAATTAGAAAATGGCTTGAAATCAACCAATGGCTTGCAATGACTTAACTGGTCATGTGGGAAATAAGCCTAGACAGATACTGCCAATCAAACTCAGCTCCAAGGATACAAGCTAGGTAAACTCTGCCAATCTACTGAGGCACTCAGGGAAATTAGGGAGGAAAAGTGTGACGAGTTATCAGGGCGTTAGGGGTTAGAGAGTTAAATTAACATAAAGAAAAGAGCAAAGACAACAAGCTTTGTAAATTTTAACAAAAATAATTCATTTCCATGGACAATACTGAAAAAGTAAAAACAAGAATTATGATTTACAAAGAAGATCCAAAAATTTATCCTAAAATTGTGAAAGTCCTGTGAATAAACAGTTCTAAATTGACGTAGTCTGAATCTCAGTTCCGTTCCAAGATGGCAGATAATGACATCAGATGAAGGTCAACACAAATGTCGAGAATTTTCACTGTGAATTACAATCTGTACTGTCCTGTTCCAATTTTGAAATAATTTCAACAAATGTCTTTTTTTCAAAGCCAGGAAAAACAATTATTCTTGAAAAGGTAGATGAAGTACAACTATTACCAATAACAAAACACATGTTGTTCTTCATACACGCAAACAAACAACTCTTTCCAGCACAGGAAGATGGCATTCAACTACGACTGACTATTTAAAGCAAACTAATATGTCACCCCATGTACATGCACAAAGAAATCATGAAGATTTCAAAATCTAGCCAAATTGCTTTATAGAACGTCAACAAGTATTATTAGTAATGACCATGGTCACAACCAATCATTTACATAGCTATTTCTGACTGTTTACTTAATATGACAAAACTGTCATGCAAAATTTGTGTTTAAAAATGAGTCACACTTTTGTTTTAAAAAAAACATGATGTTTTTAATAAAATATCAGACCCTGTGAACATAACCATTATCATCATAATAATTATATTTAATGATATAAAAATGAAATAAAAATGAAATACAAATAAATTAGAAAGAATTAGAAAAAATTCAAATTTAACACGTAATTTTACTACAGGGTCATAACAAGAGAGATGTTCTATATATATATATATATATATATATGAACTAATCATCTGTAATTAAATGTGAGGATTGTTACATTCAGGAAGAAGATTGATGATTAAAGTTGTCCATCTTGGAGCAAAGGTGAAAGTTTACTATTTTTATGTATTTTAGAGCATGCCCAATGACAAACAGCTCAAAATCAGGCATGGGGATCAAACAGCTCTTAAATTTGAGATTGTGTTTGTCCAATCAGAATGCAATAGCATTTAAAGACTCATATTGTGTTTGTCCAATCAGAATGCAATAGCATTTAAAGACTCATATTGTGTTTGTCCAATCAGAATGCCATAGCATTTAAAGACTCATATTGTGTTTGTCCAATCAGAATGCCATAGCATTTAAAGACTCATATTGTGTTTGTCCAATCAGAATGCCATAGCATTTAAAACTCTATCTGATTGGCAGATGTTTTGGGGCATAATCTCGGATTTTGAGTCACATGCTGAATTTGATCATTTCCAGTCCAAATCTACCATGGTTTGTACTACATTTTAGAGTCATTTATACACTGTTCATAGCCCGTTCCAAATGCTTAGATTGCTGTAGCCCCATAGATTTCATAGCACTATGTTTGAACATGTTTTCTGCTGGAAATATCATATCAGATGATAAGAACTTGTAACATAAAAAAAGTAAAATAAAGTGTCATTAGTCAGTTTGGGAAAGACGATTAGGGAATAGGACCTTTTTGTTCATTGTTAATTGGTAAGACAGGGAATAGGACCTTTTTGTTCATTGTTAATTGGTAAGACAGGGAACAGGACCTTTTTGTTCATCGTTAATTGGTAAGACAGGGAATAGGACCTTTATGTTCATTGTTAATTGGTAAGACAGGGAATAGGACCTTTTTGTTCATTGTTAACTGGTAAGACAGGGAATATGACCTTTTTGTTCATTATTTATTGGTAAGACAGGGAATAGGACCTTTTTGTTCATTGTTAAGTGGTATGACAGGGAATATTACCTTTTTGTTCATTATTTATTGGTAAGACAGGGTATAAGACCTTTTTGTTCATTATTTATTGGTAAGACAGGAAATAGGACCTTTTGCTTCATTGTTAGTGGTAAGACAGGGTATAGGATCTTTTTGTTCATTTTTAATTGGTAAGACAGGGAATAGGACCTTTTTGTTCATTGTTAACTGGTAAGACAGGGAATATGACTTTTTTGTTCATTATTTATTGGTAAGACAGGGAATAAGACCTTTTTGTTCATTGTTAAGTGGTATGACAGGGAATATGACCTTTTAGTTCATTATTTATTGGTAAGACAGAGAATAGGACATTTTTGTTCATTGTTAAGTGGTATGACAGGGAATATGACCTTTTTGTTCATTATTTATTGGTAAGACAGGGTATAAGACCTTTTTGTTCATTATTTATTGGTAAGACAGGAAATAGGACCTTTTGCTTCATTATTAGTGGTAAGACAGGGTATAGGATCTTTTTGTTCATTTTAATTGGTAAGACATGGAATAGGACCTTTTTGTTCATTGTTAACTGGTAAGACAGGGAATATGACTTTTTTGTTCATTATTTATTGGTAAGACAGGGAATAAGACCTTTTTGTTCATTGTTAAGTGGTATGACAGGGAATATGACCTTTTAGTTCATTATTTATTGGTAAGACAGAGAATAGGACATTTTTGTTCATTGTTAATTGGTAAGAATGGAAATAGGACCTTTTTGTTCAATGTTAATTGGTAAGGCAGGGAAAAGGACCTTTTTGTTCATCATTAATTGGTAAGACAGGGAATAGGACCTTTTTATTCATTGTTAATTGGTAAAACAGGGAACAGGACCTTTTTGTTCATTGTTAATTGGTAAGACAGGGAATAGGACCTTTTTGTTCATTGTTAAGTGGTAAGACAGGGAATATGACCTTTTTGTTCATTATTTATTGGTAAGACAGGGATTAGGACCTTTATGTTCATTGTTAATTGGTAAGACAGGGAATAGGACCTTTTTGTTCATTGTTAATTGGTAAGACAGGGAATATGACCTTTTTGTTCATTATTTATTGGTAAGACATGGAATAGGACCTTATTGTTCATTATTATTGGTAAGACAGGAAATAGGACCTTTTTCTTCATTGTTAGTGGTAAGACAGGGAATAGGATCTTTTTGTTCATTGTTAATTGGTAAGACAGGGAATAGGACCTTTTTGTTCATTTTTAACTGGTAAGACAGGGAATATGACCTTTTTGTTCATTATTTATTGGTAAGACAGGGAATAGGACCTTTGTGTTCATTGTTAAGTGGTAAGACGGGTAATATGACCTTTTAGTTCATTATTTATTGGTAATTCAAGGAATAGGACCTTTTTGTTCATTGTTAATTGGTAAGACAGGAAATAGGACCTTTTTGTTCATTGTTAAGTGGTAAGACAGGGAATATGACCTTTTTGTTCATTATTTATTGGTAAGACAGGGAATAGGACATTTTTGTTCATTGTTAAGTGGAAAGACAGGGAATATGACCTTTTTGTTCATTATTTATTGGTAAGACAGGGAATAGGACCTTTTTGTTCATTGTTAAGTGGTAAGACAGGGAATAGGACCTTTTTGTTCATTGTTAATTGGTATCCATCATATTGATTAGTCTCATTATATGTATACATTGGCATTTATATCATTTATTTGGTCTAATTTTTGTAATTTCTGTTTGTAACTGTAAATTATAGTGTTTATCTGTAGCTAGATTTGTCATATCTATTTTAAGATAGTAAAGAATATAAAATTCTATAAAATCTATTAATAGATGCTTATCTATGCCTTGAGAGTTACTAATAATATAATTATTGGTAAATATGCTATGAGATTCAACCTTCCTCCAGTTGGACATAATTCAAATGGTATGTTGGAAGAATTAAGTTATTTCCATTGGATGGGTTAGGACACATGAATAGGTATTTTGAAATGTTTGATTAAGTAGTATAATCTGTCATGTGGTGTATATTTTGACAATAGTCATTATAGATTCTTGAATAGGTAAATAACTTTATAAGGAGAGAACAGATCAATCAGATTCATTCCTATTTTTGAGTTGTTATTTCTTGTGTTTTTATTGTAACATTGTCTGCAGATGTGTTTTATGTTGTATTGAGATATTGACGGGAAAGATATTTGTTTTGTCTGTTCATTGGAAATAGAAAGTGCTCATTGGAGTATATTATTATTTTGGAACTACTGTGAATTATTGAGAGGCTTTCTGGACATTTCAACAACCTCACAATTCTTGGTGGTTCTGAACTTTATATAAAACTTTTCATTCTGTTGGAGTTTAATAGAACTTTTTTAGATTATTTTGGATTCACTTCATAATTCTGTAGTGTAAGTTTCTCTCACATTTTCATTTATAGCCTTGATAATGAAATTACTTGTTAAGTTTTACTCAACTTGTTGCTTTTGATACTTTACATGTGGGATTGTACATAAGGTATGGCGATTAGTTTCTTTTTGCTACTTTACATGTGGGATTGTACATAAGGTATGGCAATTAGTCTCTTTTTGCTACTTTACATGTGGGATTGTACATAAGGTATGGCGATTAGTTTCTTTTTGCTACTTTACATGTGGGATTGTACATAAGGTATGGCGATTAGTCTCTTTTTGCTACTTTACATGTGGGATTGTACATAAGGTATGGCGATTAGTCTCTTTTTGCTACTTTACATGTGGGATTGTACATAAGGTATGGCGATTAGTCTCTTTTTGCTACTTTACATGTGGGATTGTACATAAGGTATGGCGATTAGTCTCTTTTTGCTACTTTACATGTGGGATTGTACATAAGGTATGGCGATTAGTCTCTTGTGGTCTGGGCCCTGGGTGGCCGATTGTTCTAAAGTGCTTGCCATCACAGATCACTGCCATCTCACCTCTGTCCACATGGCTGCAAATTTCAGGCTAAGCCAACATAAGGATATGAAAGAAAGCTGCTACTACCTTCCCATGGGTCTACTGCAGACTCTACATCAGTAAAGAAAGTAACAGGAAAGAATGAAAATGTCATGGATTAGTCATATATAATGTTCCAATGGATCTCCAGTGGTAATCTAAGTAAGCTCCAATATTGAATGTGCTGATGTGCATGTAGTCTTGAACATGGTAATGTGCCAGTGACCTGGATTGTTGCAATGTGCTTAGAGACTTTTTATGTATCACAGTTTAATCCAACATGTTCTTTGACTTCACTATGATTTCAAATTAATGTTCCAGTCCAAGAATCTTATTGCTGAGCACTTTGTATTTCTAGTGAATAATGATTGAATAAATTAATCCACCAAAATGAAAAACTGAACACAGCAATAAACTGATTCTGCTTCAAGATGTTAAGGCAAAATGAGTAATTTTTAAAGTAAACAACATTATATAAAAAGCTAATACACAATAATAGAGCCAGTCTCCTTTATAAAAACTTCAACAAGTTTCAGAATTTCCTGTTCACTTTCATTGATAAAGCTCTGAACATTTAATCCAACCTACAGAGAAATGTCAGCTATGTGTTATGGTTTTTTTTACAAAATATATATTACTGGTCAGGTACACAATGAACTTGATTCTGGACAAGGCCAGGTACAGAATACCAACAAGTAATGAACTTGATTCTGGACAAGGCCAGGTACAGAATACCAACAAGTAATGCAAATTAAATACACATAACACTTGTTCTTCCATAATCACTAAGACAGACTGCCATATATAGCCTATTTTGCACTGAGAAAAGGTACTAAACTGCAAAACAACAACTAGTCTTAGAGTCATAGTATCCTTTAGAGATTTATGACTGTGTAAGACATGTGGCTTCCAATTTCTCACATTCACCCATCCTTCTCAGCTCTGTGGCTCAGTGGTTATGTGTATAATTATATGTAAGACCTGTAGTTCCCTATCTTTCTCACTCCTCCATTCTGTGGCTCAGTGGTTATGTGTATAACCTGTAGTTCCCTATCTTTCTCAATCACTTCTCCATTCCACCACTTGAGGCACAAATATTGCATGTTTGATTTCCACCACTGGATCACCTAGATCACATTGGAGCAAGGCTGGTGTGTTCATGGACTTTAGCAGCCTTGGCATATTGTAACATTAAAATGTTGCTGTACCATCAAAGAACAAATTCACCATTCTCTAACCAAAACTCTAGCACTCTCACCCTTTAACCATTGGTAAACAAGTTAAAAATTATTTTGCAGTATAAAGGATAATGTTGCCAATTTCAACCATGGACAAAATTTGATATTGGTCATTGTAAAGGATTATTATTGCCAATTTCATCCATGGACAAAATTTGATATTAGTCATTGTAAAGGATTAATGTTGCCAATTTCATCCATGGACAAAATTTAATATTGGTCATTGTAAAGGGTTAATGTTGCCAATGTCATCCATGGACAAAATTTGATATTGGTCATTGTAAAGGGTTATAGTCCAAAGTTTGATATTGGTCATTGTAAAGGATTATAGTCCAAAATTTGATATTGGTCATTGTAAAGGGCTATAGTCGAAAGTTTATTAAGTCAGTTTGTGTTTACAGCATGAACCCAAAGGTGAAAAATATATTGTTTGATACAAGTTAGGTCTTTATTTTTTGATGACTTCTTTTTAAAGAAAATGTGGAAAGACACTTGCATACATATTAAGATTTACATATGAAATTTATTATCAGGTCATTTATATGCAGGTTTTCTTTTCAGAGCATTACAGATTTTCTTTCCTTTCAGGCCATGACAAAGTTAGTGAGCTGGCAGAAATGCTAGAAAATCAAAAGATTGAGATTGTGAAACCAAGGGAGGTAAGCAAGGAGATGTCAGAAGCCAAGGCAGCAATATTGGCACAATATGGGACTGTCTCTAGCGAGGATGAAGAGTATCTTTGACCCTTATAGAAATAAGCTTGTGAGATATAAATAGTTTGAACTGTATGGTGGATATTTTCAAAACATTTGTCCCTTTATAGATGATTGAATTACTTGAGATTGATATGGGGGGAAGTTGGTTGCATAACATTTGGGTCTTTGAAAGATAGCTGAAAATTGATTATTTTATCTGCCACATACAGAATGGAGTCCCTTGCTAGTTTCGTTAATGGGAGATTTAATGGGAGATGTTGGTTCTGAAAAGCTTCTGACCTTGAATTCCTCCTTTTGTCAAAAACTTTTTTATTTAAAAAACAAACACCTCAGATATACAATGAAGACTTGTACAATAATACATATGATTAGTTAAGAAATTTAGAAAAATCTAATAATGAAGTGAGAATTCTTCTGCTCACACTGGTGTTAAAACTATGCTTTTGCAAAACAGTTGTATTAGTAGTCAATTGAATGGATTAGGAAAGGCAGTTAGTATTGAATTTCTTGGATTATGAAAGGGATCATACTGTAATTAGTATTGAATTGATTGGATTAGAAAAGGCATCATACTGTAATTAGTATTGAATTGATTGGATTAGAAAAGGCATCATACTGTAATTAGTATTGAATTGATTGGATTAGAAAAGGCATCATACTGTAATTAGTATTGAATTGATTGGATTAGGAAATGTATCATACTGTAATTAGTACTTAATTGCATGGATTCAGAAAGGGATAAAAGAGATAATACTGTAATTAGCATAGAATTTCATGGATTGGGACATGGGTCATAATGTCACATAGTTTTCCATGCAGTGCAAGATTGAGAGTAGAAATCAAACCTTAGTGTCAAATAGTGGTATATGGATGTCCAAACAATGGGTGGGGTTCTGTGCAGAAGTGAGGGTAAAGGGAAACATTGATGCAATTGCTTGGATCAAGAAAGAGATTGTACTGTTGTTAGGTCAAGATGTTGGTTAATTCTGGAAAAGCACCAAAATATAATTATGAATTTTCCCATCTGGTCTTGAGATTGCTCAGAGACAACACAATAACCCAATCCACACATTGTCTAAAGTTCACTTTGATAACTTTAGCCACAATGTAGCTGACAAATATTCCTATAGGATGTAACTTGATCACGCCTGACCCAAGACATTGTTCCATATTTGTCTGGTTTGGCAGGCAGGCATTGTCTCAGTTCTGAAAATCCCTCATATCTTTTCATTAGTTACCAATTCAGTGAAATGTTGGTTGTATGTCTTGGCCAGTACCTTGTCTTAAAATAGTTACATCTTCTTACCGGAATTGTAAAAAATTTTTCATTTGCATTTAAGAGATAAAATACTGAATGATTTTGTTCATAAATCCTGTGGACCTTGAAATTTAGTCAGTGTATCAGTAACCATGGTAAGAATAACATGGAGAGATAACCATGATAAAATTTAAACTGAAAAAAGATTTAATTTTATATGGTGTGGCAGAAGACCAGTGTTGTTATGTGAATCAGCTTACTTTTGTTTTAACTGTTTATACAAATTAGTTTCATTGGCTTTGGTCCCAAACATGGTGTCTTCTATGAAAAGAGACTAGTTTTGCTGTGGAAAGATCAAAATCAACAGGAACTTTGCATTGAATTCCATTTTGAAGATCATACTTTCTATGTTTACTTGGGTAAAACCTGACTCAGAGTCTGGATCAGAAAAATTATCAGTATAAAAGCTAAATCTCAGAATCAGATCTTTCATTGATGATTTCCCACAGTTATTCAGTGTTTATGTCACTATCTCCATCAGAACATAGTCTGCCACTTTGTGTATGCAGAGTGTGGGTGCATAGGTTTGCAGGTTGTAATATTCTGTTTATTGCAATTAAACTCCCATATATGTCAAATTTCATGATGAATTTGGATAGTGCTAATAGTTGTTTTCAAATTGATTATCTAAAAAAAACTACTCCTAAACATGCACCTATTTTTGAACTTGCCAAATTTCAACACTAATGATATGCAGTTCATATCAAAGATCATCATTATGGATATGCAGTACATGTCAAACATCATCATTATGGATATGCAGTACATGTCAAACATCATCATTAGGATATGCAGTACATGTCAAACATCATCATTAAGGATATGCAGTACATGTCAAACATCATCATTAGGGGTATGCAGAACATCTCAAACATCATCATTAGGGGTATGCAGTACATGTCAAACATCGTCATTAGGATATGCAGTACATGTCAAAACATCATCATTAAGGATATGCAGTACATGTCAAACATCATCATTAAGGATTTGCAGTACATGTCCAACATCATCATTAGGGATATGCAGTACATGTCCAACATCATCATTAGTGATATGCAGTACATGTCAAACATCATCATTAGGAGATAAAAAATAAGTACTTTTAGATCAATGGAACATGCACTTATTTTTGAACTTGCCAAATTTCAACACTAATGATATGCAGTACATATCAAACGTCATTTTTAAGGATATGCAGTACATGTCAAACATCATTATTAAGGATATGCAGTACATGTCAAACATCATCATTAAGGATATGCAGTACATGTCAAACATCATCATTAAGGATATGCAGTACATGTCAAACATCAACATTAAGGATATGCAGTACATGTCAAACATCATCATTAAGGATATGCAGTACATGTCAAACATCATCATTAAGGATATGCAGTACATGTCAAACATCAACATTAAGGATATGCAGTACATGTCCAACATCATAATGTAGAAGAAGAGGCACATTTGTAAGTAAATGAGAGAAGTGTCATAACTCATTATTAGGTTTCAAAGAGTTAAAAGTCTGCTGCCTTCTTTTTTGTTCTCAGACTTCCATGGATAGAATTTTCTTGAATAGGCCTAACCCTGCTTGATCAAGTATGGCAAGTTGAGTAAACTTTTCTTGGATGGTTGACCCTACATGACCTTTTATGCTGACTGATTTAGCCAATCAGATTTTCTCAACTAAACATATCCACTTAGTCAATAAGAAGTTAATTTCCATTGATCTAAAAGTACTTTTTTTTTATCTCATTGATGACACATTTTTGTATTTTGCATGCAAGTGAGAAGCAAGAAAATCCTTTTATTTTCCTGGTTTTAAAGAACATAGTGGATTTTGTGTGTAATATCTTATGGGGTAATCTACTGTATTGGTGTAGAGTTCAGACAAAGTCAGTACAGACCATAAGTTACTTATTCAGATTGTTTATATATAACATTTTAAGCCAAGTATGCATAATAATAATAATAATAATAATAATAATAATAATAATAATAATAATAATAATAATAATAATAATAATTTATTTAATGATGGTAACTGAGTTAGAATATAGATGTATCTCACCTCCCTGGAGTCCCTCATCTACCTTCTAACAGTCTACATGCATATATCCTACTAACTAAATGAGAAGTCACAACATTTTAAAAGGAACAGTTTTGTAATATGAGTTACAATGACTCTTATAATGTGACTGTACATGACACTTGTAATGTGACTGTACATAACTCTTGTAATATGACTACATGTAATGTGACTGTACATGACTCTTGTAATGTGACTGTACATGGCTCTTGTAATGTGACTGTACATGGCTCTTGTAATGTGACTGTTACTGTCCATGACTTGTAATGTGACTACATATAATGGGACTGTACATAAATCTTGTAATGTGACTACAGGTAATGTGACTGTGCATGACTCTTGTAATGTGACTGTACATGACTCTTGTAATGTGACTTTACATGACTCTTGTAATGTGACTGTGACTGTACATGACTTGTAATGTGACTGTACATGACTAAGAGCATAATCATTTTGAATGAAAAGACGTTTCTTTGTGCATAGGCATAACTGTAGCATTAGAAACAGGAATTTTGCAAAACTAAAATAACATGTAAAAATTAAGCTTTCAATGCTTTGAGTTATTTTTTTTTTAAACTATCAACAGAAGTTGTTGATTGTTATGTATATTTAATTGTTTGTCTGTTAGTTTTACATTTTTTTTATTCCATTACATGTCAGTGTAATGTAACATTGTTTTCTGGACTTGACCTTGTCCAAAAAAAATGAGTTCAATGTCTGCTTGACATGATTGACTTTTTTAAGAAAAATTTATTTCATTTATGTAACAACTAATAATATCTTCATTATTCTCTATGTGAATGAGCTTATTAAACAGGATTATTATTCAGGTAAACAAAGGAGTAAATATGTTGATCAGGGTCAGGATTTTGGAGATAATGTAATGAATTTCATATCAACTGGTGAAAGATCTCACAGTCCGTAAACAAGGGAAAACTACCACCATCCAAGACAAATCAGGAAAATGCCTCAAAGAAGATCAAGATATCCTCAAGGGATGAAGAGAATTGTAAAATCATAAGACCCAAGGAGATACAGCAGTACTAAATTGCCCTCAGGTGGAAGAAATTGATGACAACCCTATTCTTCATTACTGAAGAAAGGAAAGTAAGCTGTCGTTGAGAACATACCAGCAGAGCTCATTCAAGCAGGAGGAGATGAGATAGTAACAGTCCAAACAACAATCTGTAACAAGATATAACAGACAGGAGAATGGCCCATGACATGGGCTCAATCCTTGGTCATCATGCTAACAAAGAAAAGGAAACCTACAGCTATGCCAAAACTACAGAACCATCAGTTTGATCAGTCACCTGAGTAAATTCATTCTGAAGATAATTCTCAACAGACTTAAGCCTCAAGCAGAGAAAATTAATGCTGAAGAGCAGGTAGGTTTCAAAGCAAGAAGGAGCACAACAGAACAAATCTTCAGTCTCAGACTCCTTTGCGAGAAGTAGCTTCAACATTAACAAAATCTATCTACGTCTATCTAGATTTCAGATAAGGCCTACTGTGAGGAAGTACCTCAGCTCAAACCTGGTGCATGTTGTTGAGCACCTTTATGATAAAGCCACCAATGCTGTCCTCATCAATGACAGCAGAGAGATTGGTTTTGAATAACAGTTGGAGTCATACTGGCAAGTATACTCAGGAATCTTGGAAACGTAATTATGCGTATTTGGATGCAATCTTTTGATTTGGGACACATAAAATTGCCGACACGGCACATTCATTTCTTTTGCAAAGACTAATCTTTTATGCCAGAATAAATATATTCTAATATACTATGAAAATTGAAGCAATGCTTTTTTTTAATTTGTTGCTGACATCTTTGATCAAAGGTCGCCATCTTGCTTTGATGAAGGTGCATATGTCATTGAAGACACCGCTAAAGGCTCCCTTTGAACAACCAAACAAATACCTTTTTTGTTATTGTAGCGGCAACATCAAATAATTGTAGAACATTGAGACAATTTTGTACAAAAAATTTCCTGAGTATATATCGTGGCTTCAGAGGTAATCAGTATTCATTGAAGTTGCAGCAAAACTATTTTTCTGTGGTTTTTATTATTATTGCCGTCATGTGGTCTAATGTAGTCCTTTCATGCTTCCGTCCTCAGGTCGATTGTAGTTGCATGGCTATTTTGATTATATTACAGCATACATTATCAAGGCCAGTTTTCAGCATAAGAGATTGTGATATAACAGTGCACCATTAAGGTGGTTTGTCGACGTGAAACAAGGATTTGTAACAAAATATTCCAGTGCATTTTTATATCCAAGTTTGTGGTTTCCTGTCATGTTGCCTTTGAATTTCTCCACTTCAAACCCAATACTGTATAAAAAGTTTTTGTCATTTAAAATGTCGCAAAAAATATCGCCAGATGGTGTATTTTTTCAACAATAAGGAAGACAAAATCGCAATTTGCGACATTGGCAAAGCCCAGAGCAATCACTATTATTAATTAATTTCCAATTGTAGCCGTATAAATATTGCGAACTTAATATCAAGAGACCAGACAAAATGCTGTTTGCAAGTTTAGACAAGTATTTTGGAGCTAAATGGAAAAATGACGGAGATTTCAATGAGATTCAGAACTGTGCTAAAGTTGCTATAGCTGATAGTTTGGACAGTTCAATGCGACAGTAGGCAAGTGCAAGAAAGTATGTGATGCCTGTCTTAGTGTTTGGATACAAAACTTTTCCTTGGATTGACAAAATTCATTCTGATGGACAAACAAGAGCTATATGCCAGTGGTGTAAAGAATGTGGGAAATTAAACTCGATGACAACTACTGGTTCTTCAAATCTGCAAAGTTCCACATTTTCTAGGCACAAGTCATCTACTTTCTGCTGAGGCTCATCATGCAACACAATGCAAATCAGCTGTTCAATGTTCAATGTGCTATATCAAAGTATTGCATCTCTTTGTGCTATATCAAAGTATTGCATATCTTTGTGCTATATCAAAGTATTGCATATATTTGTGCTGTATCAAAGTATTACATATCTTTGTGCTGTATCAAAGTATTGCATATCTTTGTGCTGTATCAAAGTATTGCATATCTATGTGCTGTATCAAAGTATTGCATATCTTTGTGCTGTATCAAAGTATTGCATATCTTTGTGCTGTATCAAAGTATTGCATATCTTTAAGCTATATCAAAGTATTGCATATCTTTGTGCTATATCAAAGTATTGCATATCTATGTTCTGTATCAAAGTATTGCATATCTTTGTGCTATATCAAAGTATTGCATATCTTTGTGCTGTATCAAAGTATTGCATATCTTTGTGCTATATCAAAGTATTGCATATCTATGTTCTGTATCAAAGTATTGCATATCTTTGTGCTATATCAAAGTATTGCATATCTTTGTGCTGTATCAAAGTATTGCATATCTTTGTGCTGTATCAAAGTATTGCATATCTTTAAGCTATATCAAAGTATTGCATATCTTTGTGCTGTATCAAAGTATTGCATATCTTTGTGCTGTATCAAAGTATTGCATATCTTTGTGCTATATCAAAGTATTGCATATCTATGTTCTGTATCAAAGTATTGCATATCTTTGTGCTATATCAAAGTATTGCATATCTTTGTGCTGTATCAAAGTATTGCATATCTTTGTGCTATATCAAAGTATTGCATATCTTTGTGCTGTATCAAAGTATTGCATATCTTTGTGCTGTATCAAAGTATTGCATCTCTTTGTGCTATATCAAAGTATTGCATATCTATGTTCTGTATCAAAGTATTGCATATCTTTGTGCTATATCATAGTATTGCATATCTATGTGCTGTATCAAAGTATTGCATATCTTTGTGCTATATCAAAGTATTGCATATCTTTGTGCTGTATCAAAGTATTGCATATCTTTGTGCTATATCAAAGTATTGCATATCTTTGTGCTGTATCAAAGTATTGCATATCTTTGTGCTATATCAAAGTATTGCATATCTATGTGCTGTATCAAAGTATTGCATATCTTTGTGCTGTATCAAAGTATTGCATATCTATGTTCTGTATCAAAGTATTGCATATCTTTGTGCTATATCAAAGTATTGCATATCTTTGTGCTGTATCAAAGTATTGCATATCTTTGTGCTATATCAAAGTATTGCATATCTATGTTCTGTATCAAAGTATTGCATATCTTTGTGCTGTATCAAAGTATTGCATATCTTTGTGCTGTATCAAAGTATTGCATATCTTTGTGCTATATCATAGTATTGCATATCTATGTGCTGTATCAAAGTATTGCATATCTTTGTGCTGTATCAAAGTATTGCATATCTTTGTGCTGTATCAAAGTATTGCATATCTATGTGCTGTATCAAAGTATTGCATATCTTTGTGCTGTATCAAAGTATTGCATATCTATGTTCTGTATCAAAGTATTGCATCTCTTTGTGCTGTATCAAAGTATTGCATATCTTTGTGCTATATCAAAGTATTGCATATCTATGTGCTGTATCAAAGTATTGCATATCTTTGTGCTGTATCAAAGTATTGCATCTCTTTGTGCTGTATCAAAGTATTGCATCTCTTTGTGCTGTATCAAAGTATTGCATATCTTTGTGCTATATCAAAGTATTGCATATCTATGTGCTGTATCAAAGTATTGCATATCTTTGTGCTGTATCAAAGTATTGCATATCTTTGTGCTGTATCAAAGTATTGCATATCTTTGTGCTATATCAAGTATTGCATATCTTTGTGATGTATCAAAGTATTGCATATCTTTGTGCTGTATCAAAGTATTGCATATCTTTGTGCTGTATCAAAGTATTGGGTTTTGGAAATTTCAAGTGGCCATATATGGTTTAGTGTACAGTATATGGCATGTGGTTTAGTGTACAGTATATGGCACATGGTTTAGTGTACAGTATATGGCACATGGTTTAGTGTACAGTATATGGCACATAGTTTTTATGCTCTCATGTATTTAGGCATTTTACATTGGTAATACTTTTCAAAAGTTTATTCCCATTTTTTTTGTATGCCATTTAAGTTGTTAAAAGGACAAGCTACTCTTCTTTTTGCATCATTCAGATTTTAGTCCTCCATAAGAAAACATTAAAAATGTGCAGGGGAGATTTAGGCTTCCCCCAGCTGAGTCTTAAGATGCATTTTTCTAATGACAGAACTGATAGCAGTTTTGGGCCACACAGGAAAATGTCAAGCTGATAGGTTTTGAGTGTAACTAACGTTGAGGAACTAATGCTCTTAGCTAAGGAATCCATGCTGGTGGTAATTGTGTATTTGCAGGAATCCATGCTGGTGGTAATTGTTTATTTGCAGGAATCCATGCTGGTGGTAATTGTGTATTTGCAGGAATCCATGCTGGTGAATCCATGTAGAGTTCTCTGAGCAAGTGCAGAAAAGTGCATAGAATTTTTATTTGTGGTTACACTCCACATAGGATTGCTCATTTCTTTAACCACCTTCAATTTCACTAGGTACATATAAATACCTCTCATGTTGTTGCCTAGCATATGACTCGCTGGCTTAACTTGGATGTGTTTTTTGCATCAATGTGTTTTTTAGGAATTTCATGTGTGACTTCACTGTTAAATGCAACTATTCCTGGTAGTCATTTATGAAATCTGTAATTAGTAATTCCTACTGGTGTCCAAATTCAGCAAGTGTTTGATTAAATCATTCAACAATTGCTTGATCAAGATGTATGGCATTGCGTCCATGTCTGATTTCAACATTATGTTCTTGCATACAATATTCTTTACCAGGTCAACCTGTAACAATTGTGGCATTGTCAAGGTCCATTCAAATTCATGGTTGCAACTTAAGTTGCTGATTTAGTCTGATTCCTTGTGTCTGCTTGCAATGTCAGTGACTGTCAGTGCATATTTGTATATGCAGCTCTCATTTGCATGATGTGCCGGTGAAGTGTCATGAGGTAAAAACAAGATATCTGCCTGATGAACTTCATTGGGAGTACTGACATCAAACCATCTATGCTGAATGGCTTTTAGGTGGCGGTAGATTAATTTGCCATAAAACATGTCAGGCCATTCAATCTTCAGGAACTCCACTTAAGACACCTGCTGCAACAGCAAGTTTGCTAATTGCTGCTGTACCCTTCCAGTGTCCTCTTGGACTTATAGAAATCGACTCCATCATTATAATTAATGGACATTTAATTGCCCGTCCTCATAGTGAATATTATCAACTAAGTGACAAGTTACTCCCTCATTTTTTTATATTGACTGCAGAGTGTGAATCAAATTGACATCAGCTATATATAATTGTTGCAGATCTTTATTTTATATGCAATGTCTTGTGCATGGTATGCATTGACTGAAAAAGTCTGATAAAGTTGGGTTCCAGGACCACAATAATTATATCTAAGAAGATGTTTTTCACCATGGAGTTCCTGGTAATCTACAGACTGCTGTAGCAATATCACCAACAATTATTTGCCCGCTTTTAATGCTCAAAAACTTATAGTTTTTGTGCTTCATTTTACACACTTACCAGTCAGTGGTTGCCTGTTATTCTTTGTCATTGTTGATCTTAATCCAATGGTATCACTGGCTTCAAGCACAATATAGACTCATGGTTATAAATAATACATATTCCTATAATATGAATGTGACAACACAGGAGCAAGCATCATCCAGCATTACCATGTTCCATGTGAGTCATTGGTCAATGTGGGTCTAGTCAAACTCAGTTGTTGTTCAGCTTGATAATGATTTTGGCTCCAAAACTTTATTTTGTTATGGTATTTATAAAATCCTCAAGAAATTCAATAATATCACTAGCGATATTGCTGCAAGATACAGGTGTTGTTGTACTTATCATCAACATCAATGATGCACTGTTGGTTCAACTTTTTGATGGTTTTACTTATAAAATTGTGGTTTACTGTGATGTCATGCAAATCCACCCAGAATATTTTCATGACACTGATGTCATTTACATTATACAGTGATATGCTAATATTCCCATATTAATCAGATATAACTAATGTTTTATCTTTAACAGTATTGATACACATACACTTCAAAGTATTTATCAAACCTGGTGCCCTGGCAGCATGGACATAAATAAGTTTAAGAACTTCTATGCACTTGCTCAGAGAACTCCACATGGATTCATTACAGTCAATTTACATAATCCAGCAACACAATATCACATTGGCCTTGATAAAATCTTTGGTTGTACATTAGAAAGCACCTGATATTAGTAAATGCAGTGACGTGTGTAGCCCATAATTATTTTTTTATTGCACTTGGTGACTTTAACTCTTATTGTGGATTATTGTGGCTCTTCAGTTTTAAAATATGGTTGGTACTTCCTATGGATTTCAAAGCACTGCAAATATCTAGTTAACCATGCTACATACTGGGTTTGGTTCAGCATTTTGTAATTAAGAAATCAATATTTTTCAATGCCTGGATTAAAGAATTGGAGTCTTGCAGGGGTTGTTGCTGTTGGCCCTACCCTCCCCCTCTGACTTAGTCACCCACCCCTCCCCCTTCCCTTCCCCACTGCTTGGTTTTAAAAGCAGAAAGGATTGTGATGGAATCATGTATCATATTATATTCATTTAAAAATCCTGGATTAATAATAATTTTTTATTGGTTTTTTTTTTAATGATTATTGAGTGGAAAGTCATTGATCTATGTGTCTAAAATTGACAGCACACAGCAAGATTGTTTATATATTTGTATTATTGCAGCATGGGAGAATCACAATTTCAGTAATGATTTATAAAATTGCTTTATACCAACCATTTAAAAGCCATTTTATTTTTAATTTTTGTATGTATATATGTTGAACTGTGCTTTAAGATTATAGTTGGGCTGTCTGTGACCTAAGTGAAATTATCAGATGCCACGGTTACTTGTGCTATGGTCTTTAAAATGGTCTTACAGTAATCATTGCATGGTATTTACTGTTTGGAAAGCTTTAAAATGGTCTTACAGTAATCATTGCATGGTATTTACTGTTTGGAAAGCTTTAAAATGGTCTTACAGTAATCATTGCATGGTATTTACTGTTTGGAAAGCTTTAAAATGGTCTTATAGGAATGATTGCATGGTATTTACTGTTTGGAAAGCTTTAAAATGATCTTATAGGAATGATTGCATGGTATTTACTGTTTGGAAAGCTTTAAAATGGTCTAATAGGAATCATTGCATTGTATTTACTGTTTGGTAAAGCTTTAAAAGGGTCTTATAGGAATCATTGCATGGTATTTACTGTTTGGAAAGCTTAACACAAACAAAAACATTGAAGTTTGCAGGATGTGGTTGGATCGATGAATGGTTTCAATCCAGCCAGTCAAAATGGCTGAAGAAGGTCCATAAAGATATGTATTTCACATGTACTCACTTTCTTACATACTTACCTACAGCACTTGTACTCACTTTCTTACATACTTACCTACAGCACATGTACTCACTTTCTTACATACTTACCTACAGCACTTGTACTCACTTTCTTACATACTTACCTACAGCACATGTACTCACTTTCTTACATACTTACCTACAGCACATGTACTCACTTTCTTACATACTTACCTACAGCACATGTACTCACTTTCTTACATACTTACCTACAGCACTTGTACTCACTTTCTTACATACTTACCTACAGCACATGTACTCACTTTCTTACATACTTACCTACAGCACTTGTACTCACTTTCTTACATACTTACCTACAGAACATGTACTCACTTTCTTACATACTTACCTACAGCATATTAGAATAAATTTCATGAAGTAAGTTTGAAGATAAATAACTAAGTAAACTACTTTTCATGACATTATATTTGCAATGGACCTTGACCAGCTTTTAGAGATGATGATACTAATGATGGAGCTGGCCCGACTGGTGGTGCTGTAGATAAGAATGACCGTATCCTTTTCTGGACCACCTGGTCATAGATTCAAATGAGCTTATGATATGGCCCTATTGTGTTATATCATTCTGTTGTCAGCATTTGCTTCTTTTCAACTTCTCAGTGCTAACCGTTACAGATCACTGCCTCTGTATGTGTGGGTTCGAGTCTCAGGTTCAACTTATGTGGGTATGTGAGAAAGCTTGCCAGTAGCTACTTATGGTAAGATGGTTCTTCCTGGGCTCTTCACCCACCAATAATACTGGCCGCCATGTATAGCCTATCTTGTGTTGAAAAATGGCATGAAACCCTGCAACAACATAAACCAAGTAAAACACATTGGAGCCTTGCACAGGTAGTATCATTATTTTCCCAATCTTGTTTTGTTAAAGGCAGGACTGTCAAACCACCCATTTGGGCTTGTGATGCCAGGTCAGCCTGTCAGGACATGTAGGCCCAGGGGTAAAATCGGAGAGATACGTTTTAAGATTTTATGGAAATAAATCATTGGTGTAATTTCGTGTTCACTCTTTGGAACAATTTTGTATTATTTGGTGTTCACAGTTTGGAACAATTTTGTATTTTTGGGGTGTTCACAGTTTGGAACAATTTTATATTTGTGTTCACAGTTTAAGACAATTTTGTATTATTATTTGATGTTCACAGTTTAAGACAATTTTGTATTATTAATTGGTGTTCACAGTTTGGAACAATTTTGTATTATTTGTTGTTCAGAGTGGGAATATGTACCCAGACTAAATACTGTAATTGATTTCTAAATTAGACAAGGTTCCAGAAAGCATCCTAGAATGGAGACATTTAAAACTTGCACAAATTTTGCCTGGATTCTCTATCGAATATTGCTGCCATTGCTATTTAAAGACTTATTGCCTGTTGATAGAAAGTATGCGTGTTGATAGAAAGTAACCATGCTGTTGATGGAAAATATCCATGCATGTTGATGGAAAGTATCCATGCTGTTGATGGAAAGTATCCATTTGTGTTGATGGAAAGTATCCATGCGTGTTGATGGAAAGTATCCATGCTGTTGATGGAAAGTATCCATGCTGTTGATGGAAAGTATTAATGCATGTTGATGGAAAGTATTCCTTGCTGTTGATGGAAAGTATCCATACTTGTTAATGGACAGTATCCATGCTGTTGATGGAAAGTATCCATTTTTGATGGAAAGTATCCATGATGTTGATGGAAAGTATTAATGCGTGTTGATGGAGAGTATTCCTTGGTGTTGATGGAAAGTATCCATACTTGTTAATGGACAGTATCCATGCTGTTGATGGAAAGTATCAATACTTGTTGATGGAAAGTATCCATGCTGTTGATGGAAAGTATTAATGCGTGTTGATGGAAAGTATTCCTTGGTGTTGATGGAAAGTATCCATACTTGTTAATGGACAGTATCCATGCTGTTGATGGAAAGTATCCATACTTGTTGATGGAAAGTATCCATGCATGTTGATAGAAAGTATCCATGCATGTTGATGGAAAGTATACATGCATGTTGATGGAAAGTATCCATGCATGTTGATGGAAAGTATCCATGCTGTTGATGGAAAGTATCCATGCTGTTGATGGAAAGTATCCAAGCTGTTGATGGAAAGTATTCCTTGCTGTTGATGGAAAGTATCCATACTTGATGGAAAGTATCCATACTTGTTGATGGAAATTATCCATGCTGTTGATGGAAAGTATTAATGTGTGTTGATGGAAAGTATTCCTTGCTGTTGATGGGAAGTATCCATACTTGTTAATGGACAGTACTCATGCTGTTGATGGAAAGTATACATACTTTTTGATGGAAAGTATCCATGCATGTTGATAGAAAGTATCCATGCATGTTTATGGAAAGTATCCATGCATGTTGATGGAAAGTATCCATGCTGTTGATGGAAAGTATCTATGCTGTTGATGGAAAGTATTAATGCGTGTTGATGGAAAGTATTCCATGCATGTTGATGGAAAGTATCCATGCATGTTGATGGAAAGTATCCATGCTGTTGATGGAAAGTATCCATACTTGTTGATGGAAAGCATCCATGCATGTTGATAGAAAGTATCCATGCGTGTTGATGGAAAGTATCCATGCATGTTGATGGAAAGTATCCATCCATGTTGATGGAAAGTATCCATGCTGTTGATGGAAAGTATCCATGCTGTTGATGGAAAGTATCCATGCTGTTGATGGAAAGTATTAATGTGTGTTGATGGAAAGTATTCCTTGCTGTTCATGGAAAGTATCCATACTTGATGGAAAGTATCCATGCTGTTGATGGAAAGTATCCATACTTGTTGATGGATAGTATCCATGCTGTTAATGGAAAGTATCCATGCTGTTGATGGAAAGTATCCATGCAGGTTGATGGAAAGTATCCATGCAGGTTGATGGAAAGTATCCATGCAGGTTGATAGAAACTATCCATGCTTGTTGATGGAAAATATCCATGCTGTTGATGGAAAGTATCCATTCTGTTAAAGGAAAGTATCCATGCATGTTGATGAAAAGTATCCATGCTGTTGATGGAACGTATTCATGTGTGTTGATGTAAAGTATACATGATGTTGATAGAAAGTATCAATGCTTGTTGATGGAATGTGTCCATACTTGTTAATGGAAAGTATCCATGCTGTTGATGGAAAGTATCCATGCTGTTAATGGAAAGTATCCATGCATGTTGATGGAAAGTGTCCATGCATATTGATGGAAAGTATCCATGCATGTTGATGGAAAGTATCCATGCATGTTGATGGAAAGTATCCATGTGTGTTGATGGAAAGTATCCATGCATGTTGATGGAAAGTATCCATGCATGTTGATGGAAAGTATCCATGCTTGTTGATGGAAAGTATCCATGCTGTTGATGGAAAGTATCCATGCTGTTGATGGAAAATATTAATGTGTGTTGATGGAAAGTATTCCTTGCTGTTGATGGAAAGTATCCATACTTGATGGAAGGTATCCATGCTGTTGATGGAAAGTATCCATACTTGTTGATGGAAAGTATCCATGCTGTTGATGGAAAGTATCCATGCATGTTGATGGAAAGTATACATGCATGTTGGTGGAAAGTATCCATGCAGGTTGATAGAAAGTATCCATGCATGTTGATGGAAAGTATCCATGCATGTTGATGGAAAGTATCCATGCTGTTGATGGAAAGTATTCATGTGTGTTGATGTAAAGTATCCATGCTGTTGATAGAAAGTATCAATGCTTGTTGATGGAATGTGTCCATACTTTTTAATGGAAAGTATCCATGCTGTTAATGGAAAGTATCCATGCATGTTGATGGAAAGTATCCATGCATGTTGATGGAAAGTATCCATGCATGTTGATGGAAAGTATCCATGCATGTTGATGGAAAGTATCCATGCATGTTGATGGAAAGTATCCATGTCTGTTGATGGAAAGTATCCATGCATGTTGATGGAAAGTATCCATGCTTGTTGATGGAAAGTATTCCTTGCTGTTGATGGAAAGTATCCATGCGTGTTGATGGAAAGTATCCATGCTGTTGATGGAAAGTGTCCATGCTGTTAATGGAAAGTATCCATGCATGTTGATGGAAAGTATCCATGTGTGTTGATGGAAAGTATCCATGCATGTTGATGGAAAGTATCCATGTGTGTTGATGGAAAGTATCCATGCTGTTAATGGAAAGTATCCATGCTTGTTGATGGAAAGTATCCATGCTGTTAATGGAAAGTATCCATGTGTGTTGATGGAAAGTATCCATGCATGTTGATAGAAAGTATCCATGCTTGTTGATGGAAAGTATCCATGTTTGTTGATGGAAAGTATCCATGCTTGTAGATGGAAAGTATCCATGCATGTTGATGGAAAGTATCCATGCATGTTGATGGAAAGTATCCATGCTTGTTGATGGAAAGTATCCATGTGTGTTGATGGAAATTATCCATGTGTGTTGAAGGAAAGTATCCATGCTGTTAATGGAAATTATCCATACTTGTTGATGGAAAGTATCCATGCTTGTTAATGGAAAGTATCCATGTTTGTTAATGGAAAGTATCCATGCTTGTTGATGGAAAGTATCCATGTGTGTGGATGGAAAGTATCCATGCTTGTTGATGGAAAGTATCCAAATGAGTGATCTTTTACTCATCAGGGCCTCTTGTTTAAAATTAGTCACTGTTTTTAAATTGCTACATCTAGTAATTTAATAAAGTGGGCATTGGAATTGATGGATACTTGGCAGCACTGGTTTTCAATTTTTGATAATGATGGGGTGCTTATATTATAAGAATTGATGGATGCTTGGCTAGCAATGACATTCAGTTAGACATCATGGAGTTCTTTACTTGGTCAATATAGCCAACATTGGGCTTGTCAACACTGAGACTCATTTGGTCACAAATAGGGCTTGTATATTTAAACAATACTTAACTTTTTCTTTGTTTGATTGCAAACTTCATCCAAGTTGCTAATGCCTTGGGCAAGTTAATTTTCACATAGGCAAATGGACAATCAGGAAAGTTATTTTTATGGGGTTTAATGCCAGTTTTCAACACAAGATAGGTTTTACATGGTGGCCAGTATAACTGGTAGAGGAAGTACCCAGAAAAACCACTGACCCAGTAGAAGCTACTGGCAAGCTTTCTCACATAAGCACATTAACCAAGCCAGAGACTTGAATCCTCACAGAGGTGAGATGGCAGTGATTTGAAACAGTGAATATTCTAGACCACTCAGTCACTCTCGGCCCCAAACTGGACAGATGAAGTCCTAGCATTTTTTCAATGGAGCTGAAAATAAATGCAAAAATGCTGGGATTTCATCTGTCCAGATTGGGGCCCAGAGTGACTGTTCCAAATCACTGCAATCTCACCTTTCTCTATGGATTTAAGTCTCTGGCTTGGTTACTGAATAACGAATGCCTGTCATAAGGTGGAGTGTAATTTATGTATGCCAATCATAAGGTAGAGTGTAATTTGTGTATGCCCATCATAAGGTGGAGTGTAATTTATGTATGCCCATCATAAGGTGGAGTCTAATTTATGTATGCCCATCATAAGGTGGAGTCTAATTTATGTATGCCCAACATAAGGTGGAGTGTAATTTATGTATGCCCATCATAAGGTGGAGTGTAATTTATGTATGCCCATCATAAGGTTGTGTGTAATTTATCATAAGGTGGAGTGTAATTTATGTATGCCCATCATAAGGTGGAGTGTAATTTATGTATGCCAGTCATAAGGTAGAGTGTAATTTGTGTATGCCCATCATAAGGTGGAGTGTAATTTATGTATGCCCATCATAAGGTGGAGTTTAATTTATGTATGCCTATCATAAGGTGGAGTCTAATTTATGTATGATCATAATGTGGAATGTAATTTATGTATGCCCATCATAAGGTGGAGTCTAATTTATGTATGCCCAACATAAGGTGGAGTGTAATTTATGTATGCCCATCATAAGGTGGAGTGTAATTTATGTATGCCCATCATAAGGTGGAGTGTAATTTATCATAAGGTGGAGTGTAATTTATGTATGCCCATCATAAGGTGGAGTGTAATTTATGTATGCCCATCATAAGGTGGAGTGTAATTTATCATAAGGTGGAGTGTAATTTATGTATGCCCATCATAAGGTGGAGTGTAATTTATCATAAGGTGGAGTGTAATTTATGTATGCCCATCATAAGGTGGAGTGTAATTTATGTATGCCCATCATAAGGTGGAGTGTAATTTATCATAAGGTGGAGTGTAATTAATGTATGCCCATCATAAGGTGGAGTGTAATTTATGTATGCCCATCATAAGGTGGAGTGTAATTTATGTATGCCCATCATAAGATGAAGTGTAATTTATGTATGCTCATCATAAGGTGAAGTGTAATTTATGTATGATCATAATGTGGATGTAATTTATGTATGCCCATCATAAGGTGGAGTGTAATTTATGTATGCCCATCATAAGGTGGAGTGTAATTTATCATAAGGTGGAGTGTAATTTATGTATGCCCATCATAAGGTGGAGTATAATTTATGTATGCCTATCATTTGGTGGAGTATAATTTATCATAAGGAGGAGTGTAATTTAGGTATGCCCATCATAAAGTAGAGTATAATTTATGCTTATAATGTGGAGAGTAATGTGTATTTGCCTTTTATAATGTGGAGTGCAATGTGCATCTGCCCACCTTAAGGTGTAGTGTAATTTGTATATGCCTGAGTATATTACATTAGGATACTCTCAGTCATTCTGTTCATCAGTTACAAATTTTCTTTCCACACAATATATCAGTTTCTCCACCATCTATAGTTACCAAATTAGTATGGATGGCTTGCACATGGGGTGAGAAAGAAGCCTATCAGTTTAGTCAAAGGGAAGGTCAATTAGACTAAAATAGAATAATAATTTCAAAAATAGTGTTAGTTCTAAACCACATGACCAACATTTTTGTGGATAGGTTATTGAAGATTTTTAATTTTGGAGTCTGAAGGTCAAAAGTAGAATAATTGTGACTGTAAGAAGCAAGAAATGTCCAAAATGTGTGTAGGGTAAAGCAGTTTATTACCTATTCATTGGCAAGGTTTTTATGTGTAGGGTAAAGCAGTGTATTACCTATTCATTGGCAAGGTTTTTATGTGTAGGGTAAAGCAGTGTATTACCTATTAATTGGCAAGGTTTTTATGTGCATGGTAAAGCAGTGAATTACCTATTCATTTTCAAGGTTTTTATGTGTATGGTAAAGCAGTGTATTACCTATTCATTCGCAAGGTTTTTATGTGTAGGGTAAAGCAGTGTATTACCTATTCATTGGCAAGGTTTTTATATCTAGGGTAAAGCAATGTATTACCTATTCATGTGCAAGGTTTTTATGTCTAGGGTAAAGTGGTGTATTACCTATTCAATGGCAAGGTTATTATGAGTAGGGTAAAGTAGTGTATTACCTATTCATTGGCAAGGTTTTTATGTGTAGGGTAAAGTAGTGTATTACCTATTCATTGGTAAGGTTTTTATGTGTAGGGTAAAGTAGTGTATTACCTATTCATTGGCAAGGTTTTTATGTGTTGGGTAAAGCAGTGTATTATCTATTCATTGGCAAGGTTGTTATGTGTAGGGTAAAGTAGTGTATTACCTATTCATTGACAAGGTTTTTATGTGTAGGGTAAAGCAGTGTATTACCTATTCATTGGCATGGTTTTTATGTGCATGGTAAAGTAGTGTATTACCTATTCATTGACAAGGTTTTTATGTGTAGGTTAAAGTAGTATATTACCTATTCATTGGCAAGGTTTTTATGTGTAGGGTAAAGCAATGTATTACCTATTCATTGGCAAGGTTGTTATGTGTAGGGTAAAATAGTGTATTACCTATTCATTGATAAGGTTTTTATGTGTAGGGTAAAGCAGTGTATTACCTATTCATTGGCAAGGTTTTTATGTGTAGGGTAAAGCAGTGTATTACCCATCCTTTGGCAAGATCTTTATGAGTAGGATAAAGTAGTGTATTACCTATTCATTGACAAGGTCTTTTTGTGTAGGGTACCTTTTCATTTGCAAGGTCTTTTTGTGTAGGGTACCTATGCATTGGCAAGGTATGTATGACAAATTTACACAGGACACTACAAGTGTTATTTTCTCTCAACTGTGGTAGTGAATATAAAAGGCATTGGATTACCTAGTCATGTGCCTGATTCCTTGGATAACCAGGCATTGTGTCACACCTGTGTAAGTATAACGACAGAAGTTCAAAATCCCATCTTCTTTATCATGTCTAATTTGTGTTCACCAGAATTTTAAATCCTTTTTCTGAATTATAATGGAATCTTCTTATTACATAGATGTCCAATTTTACTTTGAATCCCTACACTGGTTTATATACTACCTAAAACAAATTCATCAATTATTTATCAGGCTTAACACAATCTCAGCTCTTGCTTTTAAGAATAGAAATGTCGAATCTGTACTACAAAGTGAAAGAGAGATGAAAGAAAAGGCAAAAGCAGAGACGGACAAAAAGAAGGAAAAGGACAAGCAAGACAGAGATGCTCAGAAGCAAAAGCAGAGTGAAAGGAAGGATACAGAGAAGAAAAGAACACAGAAAGGAGAAAGAAAAAGATAATATTTAGACAACTTTAGGAAATATTCACTGACTTATATTGATTCTTTTCCATGATACATTGTTCTGTTCATGTACCTACAATCTATTGTGCTTTGGTAACTAAGTATTTTGAGTCAAGTTTATTTACTAAAATATATTTAACATATTACTCAACAATGGAGTCCAGAGTTTATTTACTGAAATATATTTCACACAGGCTACTCAACACTGAAGTCTAGGATTTATTTACTGAAATATATTTCACACATGTAATGCAACACTAGATTCTCTGTTGTATTGACTACAGTCTGTTTCACACTTATAATTTACTCCTGCAGTCTGAAGTTTATTTACTAAATATATTTTACAATTGTAGCTCAACACTGGAGTCTCAAGTATATTTAGTACAATATATTTCACAATTGTAACTCGACACTGGAGACTCAAGTTTATTTACTACAATATATTTTACAATTGTAACTCAACACTGGAGTATAGAGTTTATTTACTACAATATATTTCACACTTGTAACTCAACATTGAAGTCTAGTGTTTATTTAGTACAATATATTTTACTCTTGTAACTTGACACTCGAGTGAGTTTATTTACTACAATAATATTTCACATTTGTAACTCAATACTGGAGTCTCAAGTTTATTTACTACAATATCACTTGTTACACTTCAGTCTTCTAATACTGAAAAAATTCTTCTATAATACTGGCCACATTGCATCTTATATAAAGCTTGATTATAAATCCCATATCCTGATATATGATACAGGTAAAATTTTGGACCCTGACAGTCCAAACTCAGTATATGATACAGATATAGTATTGGACCCTGATAGTCCAAACCCAGTATATGATATAGATATAGTATTGGACCCTGATAGTCTGAACCCAATATATGATACAGATATAGTATTGGACCCTGACAGTCCAAACCCATTATATGATACAGATATAGTATTGGACCCTGACAGTCCAAACCCAGTATATGATACAGATATATTATTGGACCCTGATAGTCCAAACCCAGTATATGATACAGATATAGTATTGGACCCTGACAGTCCAAATCCAGTATATGATACAGATATAGTATTGGACCCTCACAGTCCAAATCCAGTATATGATACAGATATAGTATTGGACCCTGATAGTCTGAACTCAGTATATGATACAAGTATAGTTTTGGACACTGATAGTCTGAACCCAATATATGATACAGATATAGTATTGGACCCTGACAGTCCAAACCCAGTATATGATACAGATATAGTATTGGACCCTGACAGTCCAAATCCAGTATATGATACAGATATAGTATTGGACCCTGATAGTCTGAACTCAGTATATGATACAAGTATAGTTTTGGACCCTGATAGTCTGAACCCAGTATATGATACAGATATAGTATTGGACCCTGACAGTCTGAACCCAGTATATGATACAGATATAGTATTGGACCCTGATAGTCTGAACTCAGTATATGATACAAGTATAGTTTTGGACCCTGATAGTCTGAACCCAGTATATGATACAGATATAGTATTGGACCCTGACAGTCCAAACCCAGTATATGATACAGATATAGTATTGGACCCTGACAGTCCAAACCCAGTGTATGATACAGATATAGTATTGGACCCTGATAGTCTGAACTCATTACATGATACAAGTATAGTTTTGGACCCTGATAGTCTGAACCCAGTATATGATACAGATATAGTATTGGACCCTGATAGTCTGAACCCAGTATATGATACTGATATAGTATTGGACCCTGACAGTCCAAAATAAGTATATGATACAGATATAGTTTTGGACCCTGTCAGTCCAAACCAAGTATATGATACAGATATAGCATTGGACTCTGATAGTATGAACCCAGTATATGATACAGATATAGTATTGGACCTGACAGTCCAAACCCAGTATATGATACAGATATAGTTTTGGACCCTGACAGTCCAAACCAAGTATATGATACAGATATAGTTTTGGACCCTGACAGTCCAAACCAAGTATATGATACAGATATAGTATTGGACCCTGATAGTCTGAACCCAGTATATGATACAGATATAGTATTGGACCCTGATAGTCTGAACCCAGTATATGATACAGATATAGTATTGGACCCTGACAGTCCAAACCCAGTATATGATACAGATATAGTATTGGACCCTGATAGTCTGAACCCAGTATATGATACAGATATAGTATTGGACCCTGACAGTCCAAACCCAGTATATGATACAGATATAGTATTGGACCCTGACAGTCCAAACCCAGTATATGATACAGATATAGTATTGGACCCTGATAGTCTGAACTCATTACATGATACAAGTATAGTTTTGGACCCTGACTGTCCAAACCAAGTATATGATACAGATATAGTATTGGACCCTGATAGTCTGAACCCAGTATATGATACAGATATAGTATTGGACACTGACAGTCCAAACCAAGTATATGATACAGATATAGTATTGGACCCTGACAGTCTGAACCCAGTATATGATACAGATATAGTATTGGACCCTGACAGTCCAAACCAAGTATATGATACAGATATAGTATTGGACCCTGACAGTCTGAACCCAGTATATGATACAGATATAGTATTGGACCCTGACAGTCCAAACCCATTATATGATACAGATATAGTATTGGACCCTGATAGTCTGAACTCAGTATATGATACAAGTATAGTTTTGGACCCTGACTGTCCAAACCAAGTATATGATACAGATATAGTATTGGACCCTGATAGTCTGAACCCAGTATATGATACAGATATAGTATTGGACCCTGATAGTCTGAACCCAGTATATGATACAGATATAGTATTGGACCCTGACAGTCCAAACCCAGTATATGATACAGATATAGTATTGGACCCTGACAGTCCAAACCCAGTATATGATACAGATATAGTATTGGACCCTGATAGTCTGAACCCAGAATATATTATACAGATATAGTATTGGACCCTGATAGTCTGAACCCAGTATATGATACAGATATATATATATATATATATATATATATATATATATATATATATATATATATATATATATATATATATATATATATATATATATATATGTATGTATGTATGTATGTATGTATGTATGTATGTGTGTGTGATGTGATTTGACATCAAAAGTACTTTATTTTGTCACAGTGTAATTTGCCATAAAACTTTGCCATTATCATATAGTTTTGATTATAAGATTAATTATCTTTGACTTAATGTTCAATAACAGATTTAATTATTCAATTCCCTATTTGATAATTGACTTAATAAAACCAAAGAATTTTGATTAATAGTAATACAAAATAATCGGAGTGTATTTGTACAAGTACTGCATTCTAATATATATTTCTAATAATAACATTTTTTTAGTGTGATAAAAATATTAAAAGTAATTTTTAAAAAGTCTTATAAAATCAGTGAAATTTAATAGATGTATTTACATGTAAAATATATATTTCTGCACTTTTGAGGTTTATAACACCACTTGGTTAATTTGAAACCGTGTTTGTCATATAAGAACAAATTAGATGGGCTTAAACTAAATGAAGAACTATAAATAAATAAATTGTGATAAATGTAAATTTCAAAATTAAAATTCATCTAATGGGATCCATGAGTATACCTGTGTTACATCAAGGATTGTATTGAGACAGACTTGAGTGAAGAACCACAGCAAAGGAACAGTGTATGGTATTATCTAATTACATTAAAGTGTACCCAGGGCTGTCTGTGGTATCATATAATTACATTGAAGTGTATCAGGGGCAGTGTATAGTATCTAATTAAACTGATGTGTACCCAGGGCTGTCTGTGGTATCATCTAATTGCATGGAATTGTACCTGGGGCTGTCTATGATATCAACTATTTACATGGAAGTGTATCTGGGGCTGTCTATGGTTCCATCTAACTACATTGAAGTGTGTACAGGGGGTTGTGTATGGTATCATCTAATTACATGGAAATGTACCCGGGGCTGTGTATGGTTCCATCTAATTACATGGAAGTGTACCCAGGGCAGCATATGGTATTATCTAATTACACTGAAGACTCTCTTTCCCCATCATATCTTTACACCTGGATAAGTTTTTCATGAGATCATTGTTTGGATGTGATTGGAAGTCATTTTGTTTTGGATCATCCCAGATCCATAATCTTTGTGTACTTTAATCTAGTTTCCTCAGGGGTCAATAATCTACATGTGTGGCTTTTCCATAAAACACTTAACCAAACCAATTATTTATACAAATCTGATTTACTGAATTTTTGACAGCTACATTACAGATTTTCCTAATGTTTATCCAATCAAATTGGTATATTTGCTGTATTTTATCCAGAGATTCAGTTTGTAGAACAATATAATTTTTCATTTTTAGAATTTCACTTTTATTTTACCAAAAAAACAAGGCTTAAATTTGAAATATATCTTACTGGCTGAAATTAGCTGAATGTTTCAAATACATATTTGATTGGCTGAATGTTTCAAAGACATCTGTTGATTGGCTGAAATCATTGAAGGTTGGACATAACTGAGAGTGAAAGGGATCCCTATTCTGTGTAAAATGGCAATGTTTTAAAAAAATGTTGAAGTTGATTTATTATAGAAAGGAAAATGTAGTTGATTTATCATAGAAAGGAAAAAATAGCATGATGAGGCAAGTAGCATCTGAAGAAGTTACATGTAAATAGATGAATGGTTATTTAATTCCAAACAATAATTTCTATGTAACTGTGCATTTTATACTTTTTCTTTTCCATTTGTATAAGAAGATTATTGCTTCCATTAAAAACTATGCACTTTGTAAAATTGTATTAAGCTTGTTTGGCTGTAAGGCCATGTAAAATTATGGTGTGGCTAGGCATTTAATATGTATCATCTGTACAATAATATTTGCTGTTTTCAACTTCTAATAAACCAATGGACAGATTTTAACCAAATTAATTTCAAAGGCAGTTATACATAAATATTTTTCAGGTTTGTACAAAAGTTTTCATTCAGCTACCAAAATGGCAGCTGTTTCTAAATTAGAATTCCTTTAAACACTTTTTATCTCAGAACCACTCAACAGAGTTTGTTAAATTCTACAAAAACTATCCTGGCATAAAAGTAATTTAAACTGTACAGTTGATATCCAGATGCAGTAACATATGGCCACTTTTACTGATAAAATTTAACTTAAAATACAACTAAACAGAATTTATCCAAATGTGACAGAATGCATTCTGTCATTGGAGCCTTTCATGTATTTATCCAAATGTGACAGAATGCATTCTGGCATTAGAGCCTTTCATGTATTTATCCAAATGTGACAGATGCATTCTGTCATTAGAGCCTTTCATGTATTTATCCACATGTGACAGATGCATTCTGTCATTAGAGCCTTTCATGAATTTATCCAAATGTGACAGATACATTCTGTCATTAGAGCCTTTCATGTATTTATCTAAATGTGACAGATACATTCTGTCGTTGGAGCCTTTCATGTATTTATCCAAATGTGACAGAATGAATTCTGTCATTAGAGCCTTTCATGTATTTATCCAAATGTGACAGATGCATTCTGTCATCAGAGCCTTTCATGAATTTTTCCAAATGTAACAGATGCATTTTGTCATTAGAGCCTTTCATGTATTTATCCAAATATTACAGAATGCATTCTGTCTTTGGAGCCTTTCATGTATTTATCCAAATGTGACAGATGCATTCTGTCTTTGGAGCCTTTTATATATTTATCCAAATGTGACAGAGGCATTCTGTCATTAGAGCCTTTCATGAATTTATCCAAATGTGACAGATGCATTCTGTCTTTGGAGCCTTTCATGTATTTATCCAAATGTGACAGAATGCATTCTGTCTTTGTAGCCTTTCATGTATTTATCCAAATGTGACAGAATGCATTCTGTCATTAGAGCCTTTCATGAATTTATCCACAGGTGACAGATGCATTCTGTCATTAGAACCTTTCATGTATTTATCCAAATGTGACAGATGCATTCTGTCATTAGAGCCTTGCATGTATTTATCCAAATGTGACAGATGCATTCTGTCTTTGGAGCCTTTCATATATTTATCCAAATGTGACAGAGGCATTCTGTCATTAGAGCCTTTCATGAATTTATCCAAATGTGACAGATGCATTCTGTCTTTGGAGCCTTTCATGTATTTATCCAAATGTGACAGAATGCATTCTGTCTTTGTAGCCTTTCATGTATTTATCCAAATGTGACAGAATGCATTCTGTCATTAGAGCCTTTCATGTATTTATCTAAATGTGACAGATGCATTCTGTCATTAGAGCCTTTCATGAATTTATCCAAATGTGACAGATGCATTCTGTCATTAGAGCCTTGCATGTATTTATCCAAATGTGACAGATGCATTCTGTCATTAGAGCATTGCATGTATTTATCCAAATGTGACAGATGCATTGTCATTAGAGCCTTGCATGTATTTATCCAAATGTGACAGATGCATTGTCATTAGAGCCTTGCATGTATTTATCCAAATGTGACAGATACATTCTGTCTTTCATGTATTTACATATTATGCTGATCGACTATCCAATATGTCCAACAAACAAGACAAACTCCAAATGACTTCTTCTAAAAAAAAGCACTGAATAATATTTAATCATGTTTAACAGATGGCATTCTGTCATGAAGGCCTTTCAGATATGTTGAGAATCTAATGTTAATTTGTGGTCAAATATGACTTCATTGGTTTTTCCTCAACTTGAACATCCTTTAAAGTTATAAAAATAATACTGATCCAATAAAAAAATGTGTCCACATTACAGAAAAAAAAACCTTCAGAAAAATTCTTCTTTAAGAAAATACTCAACAGAATTTAGCCAATTTTGATAGAACAAATTATTTTTAAACATAGACAGAAAGTAAATCATTAAATCAGATTTGACCAAGTTTGATAGAATGCATTTTGGTATGAAAGCCTTTCAATTTTATAAAAATGATGCTGATTGCAGATCTATACTTAAATATGGCTGCTGTTACTAAAGTTAGAAAACTCTTAAAACAACATCATCTTACAAAAAATTATGCTGAACAGATTTGAACCAAATATAGAAATTGTTCTTGCATAAATACCTTGTACAAAAAGTCACTGCTATTACAATTAATAATAGGGGGCCCTGAGTGGCCAAGTGGTCTTAAGCGATGACAGTTACGGATCACTACCATCTCACCTCTGCCTGCATGAGTTTGAGTCCAGACTCTGCTAACATGGGTAAGTGAGAAAGCCTGCCAGTCGCCTCTTGTGGGTCGGTGGTTCTTCCCTGGGTTTTCCAGGGTTCTTCCTCCACCATTAATACTGGCCACCATGTATAGCCTATCTTGTGCTGAAAAATGGTGTTAAACCATACAACAACAATTAATAATAAGTTTAAATAACTTAATTTTCAGAAGAATTTTACCAAATATGAAATTCATCCAGGTTTTGAAAGCATTGTTTTATCAAATAGAAAGATAGTGAAGGTATATAAATCTCCAAACATTTTTGATAAATAATCAACAGAATTGGAAGAAATTCTGAAGGAAAGCATCATACTGTCATTTTTAACCACCTTTTTTGATGTTAGACTTTAAGGTTGCTGTCAGCTAGGCCTCATGGGTATACAGCATGCTCGTCATTTGAATTAAACATTTTATCTTAACACAATAAAAGCCTACCTTTTGTGACAATTTCTAAGAAAATATTTTTGTCTTGAATTTTTTTAAACTTTTCTTATTTGTGAGAATTCTCAGCTTCAGACATTATGGGTAAAAAGTTTCATAAATTTGAGATCTGAATCCATGTATATCAGATAAATATATTCTGATATGAAGAACAAGTTTTCCCCAATAAAAATGCATTATCTATTAGTATCAATCTAACAGCATATCAACAATTAACTTGATTTAAAATTTTTCATGTTATTTAGAATAATGAAAGAAAAATTAATAGAAGATATCTAAATCAAATCAAACTGCACAGACCCAGATCTGCAGTCACATAATGTACATTAGATCGATGTACATGCAATGTTTCAGGAGTAAATAGTGGAATTTACAGCTATGACCCTGATCTGCCAATGTGTTATTTGATGGCAGGAGTAAATAGTGGAATTTACAGCTATGACCCTGATCTGCCAATGTGTTATTTGATGGCAGGTAAAGGTCTATGTTGTTGGCAGATGGACTCCACATTTTAGTTGGTATGTATAATATATTCTTTGGACTCTTTGGTATTAAATGGAAAAAGCTATGGGTATGTTTTGGACTGGTATTAAATGGAAAAAGCTATGGCTATGTTTTGTACTGGTATTAAATGGAAAAAGCTATGGCTATGTTTTGTACTGGTATTAAATGGAAAAAGCTATGGCTATGTTTTGGACTCTGAAATTAAATGAAAAAATGTAGGGGCATGTTTTGAACTCTTTGGTATTAAACAGAAAAATGTAGAGCATGTTTTGAACTCTTTGGTATTAAAGGGAAAAATGTAGGGGCATGGTATGGACTCTTAAATGGTTTCTGTATACATGGTGAACTCCAGTGTTACAGTAGGGTTTTAGTTATACCCTTTAGTGTTATGGGGTTTAATTAATTATTTTTATACCTGTGTATGGTTTTGGTTATATGAAAATGGGGTGGGGTGTTTCCAATATTTATTTAGGTATGGCACCCACCCAGGCTCGATTATGGTTCAGAAGTTAAGTAGGTGCATTTGGTTCTGAGCCCCCAGTCAGCAATGCTGACAGTTAAATACAAAAGTACAAAGAAGTGAATTAAAAAAAAAACAATTTAATTAATAATAAAACTTCAACATGTGAGCTTCCCAATCGCTCGACGCTTTTGTGCCTATTTCATCATCTGAATCAGTGTGAGAATTTCGTCCTGTCCTTGGTTCTACTCCTGTCTCTCTAAATTTCTCCTGCACTCCTCCTTTACTCCAACTTTCCTCTCTACTTCTACTCCTCCTTTGCTCCTTCGAATTTCCTCTCCACTTCCCTTTCCGTCGACTTCCTCGTCGAACCGTCGACTCCAATCCATCGACCCTGACTGTACCGATAGTCTTACTTCATTCTTCTCTCTCAGACTCTCTGGACTCTCCTTTTAACTGAAGTTATCCCACCCAGAAATCTTCATGTAAAACACAAGGAGGGTGTACTATTTTGCTTGGCACAAACACTCACACTACCCAGATAACTTATCATCAGATAAGGCTATCAAATTTCATGGGTGATGCATCCATTCTCACCGAAATACTCATACATTCATGAATGGTAAACACGGTGTAAAATCATAACATAATAACACATCATAAAGCACGATATCAATTACTTGTATACAGGCAATGATAATTGATTCACATCAGTACATAATAACCAACACATCTATTTTGCTTCACAAATCATACAACTATATAAATATGCAACTATCTATGCTCTGAACATATTCAAACATACATTCATAATCTTGCTTACATCAATCGATTCCTAACTCCAATACAAATCTCAAATAAATACACAAATGAAACTCTACAAAGTAATTCTTCATTTTAACAATACTATTAGAAATTGCGTAAACATAATATTAGTACTTACAATTATGGCGTTGCAATGTGTGAGTCAAAAATCAAACGAATATCTACCTTCTTGAAGCATTCTTTTTGTTCACAATCTTTTCCCTGCGATTCACGCCAAATTTACGAGTGCGTATCTCGGAGTAATCTTAATCGTTCAATCACCTAGTAATCTGCCTCGGTCTACTAAATAATTCTGGGATGGAGTCAGTTTAATATCCTCGAAACTTTGAGGTATGCCCTCCCACTAGCTTAATTCTGATTGGATGCGGTTGAGTAACCATTCCCAAGTTGTAAATCAGCGGAACTGTCAATATAAGTTGCCTACCATTTTATTACAAATGGTTCTTTTGATGTCCTTCTAAAGGATTAGCACCCAGGTGTAATTTACGATGCCCTGTTCTGCACAAAGACCCTTTTGGCGACTACGTCTCGCTTGGCTTCTTGCTCGCGGCGTTTGTCCACAGATCAAACACCGGATTAGTGTCAGTTGGATAAACATCAGCCCACCTAGGTAGACCGTGACACTCCCCCACGCTTGAGAATAAAATCGGGATTTTATAACATCATACATGCACCGATTGCAAATAGGCATTACTACGCGTCACAACAAAAGGAAAAAATAATACTAATAAAACTACAAGCTGACCACAGACACGAACACATGCACAACATACAATTATCTGCTGTATAATCTACGCCATATCAGCGCTTCGGCTCATGAAAACCGCGCCTACGTTTTCCGTTCCTTTCACATATCTGATTTGCATCTGATACTGCTGTAAAAACAGCGACCAACGCATCAAGCGTCCATTTGACAATTTCGCCTGCGCGAGGTAGGCGAGGGGTTGGTGGTCGGTCTCCAATACGAACTTCCGCCCGTATAAGTAACGCTCGAATCGAACCGTGATATTCCGAACACGATTCCAAGGCATTCCCTCTCCGATACGGAGTAGTTCCTTGGCCGGTCAGGATCTCGTCGGGCACCCCGACACTCGACCAAATTCCAAGCAGCGCCTCTGCGACCGTTTCTGAATCGATATTACGCAACTCGACAGCCTCCGGATAGCGGGTAGCGTATTCTACGACAGTTAAAATATAACGATTTTCTTGCGACGACGTGGGTTTTATCGGTCCGATCAGATCCATCGCGACGCGTCGAAATGGTTCGTCGATAATGGGTGTACTCCCCAAGGGGACGGGTCGATGATCCGTTTTCGGTGCCATTCTCTGACACTTGTCACATGACAGACAGAACCGCTTAACGTCTCCCTGGACCCCTGGCCAGTAGAATTCTTTGACAAGACGGTCACGCGTCTTGGCATTTCCCATGTGTCCTCCCATGAGACTCTCATGAGCGAGTTCCAACACTTCAACTCGCTTCTCCTTGGGCACGACCACTTGCTTGAAGAGTTCGTTCCCCTTCCTGGCGTGGCGATACAAGATTCCCTTCTTGCATACGAACTTCACCGCGCCATTCGAAGTTTCTTTCTCCGTTTCTTCTGTAGCGTGTTTATGCAACTGCGCTAGAGTTGCGTCTTCCTGCTGAAGCTTCCTCAACTCGGCCGGAAGTACGTTACTGACCGGTGTTGACGTAACTTGCAACGGCTTCGGTTTCGTCTGACGACTCGGGGCCCTGGTTTCTACCGCACTCACCGGCTTCGGTGTACAGGTCTCGGGGTTCGGTTGCGGAAACACGTAACGACACCCCAGTATGACGTCATGTGATAGCCCATCCACGCACGCAGCTTCAATTTCCCCCTTCACGTATGGTGAATCAAGGTCAATGGGAGCTACTGGCAACGAATCACGCGCACTGTTCGCGTAATGAACCTCGATTATCTCCCCTGTGTAGTCCTCAGGCTTCACGTATTTCTTGTCGACAAGGGCGAGAACGCTACACCCCGTGTCGTACAAGAGAGTGGCACCTTTTCCATTGACAGTTGCAGACGCGAGGTTCGCCTGGGCACAGCTGGCCTCCGTCTCGCACTTCTTTAGAGCAACGGCATTCACCTGGATCTGCCTGCCCTTGGGACAGTCCCTTGCAAAATGCCCCGGGTGCTTGCAGTTGTAACACAACGGCGGCCCTCGCCGTCCTGCAAGACCCGTAGTTGAGGCCTGTCCAGGTCTATGGGTGGCATTCTTACCTGTAGATCCACCTCCGACCTTCTCGTCGCCCTGACGGTTATGGACAGTCGGTTCTCTCTCAACTACCCGCCGCGACTCAGTGGGTCGGGGTCGGTCAGTACCCCCGGAACAACCACTCTTCGAGTGCGCCTGCTCGTTTCTCTCCGCCATACTAGCGATATCTTCGAGAGTCCTATGCTCTCTTTCCGCTAGGAAGACTGTCAACTCGCGACGGTAAGTACTCAGGACATGCTCCTTGAGTATGACCTCGCGTAACTCATCGAACGATCGTTCGACTTCCGCCATCTTCATCCACTTCTCAAATAAAACTCGAACACGAGTGTGGAATTGAGAGCGAGTTTCCGTTGCCTTCTTCGTCGACTCCCGAAAAAGTTTACGGTACGTTTCGGCGGTTAACCGATAATGGCAAAGAAGAGCCTTCTTCAGTGCGTTATAGTCGTCGGCCTCGTCTGCGGATAAGTTACGGTAAACTTCGCGAACGGCACCCTGCAAAAAGGCTGAGACATTAATCGCCCAATGTTGCTCGGGAATTTTATGAACGCACGCGAGTTTCTCAAATTGCACAAGGAATTCGTCAATGGACTCTTCCTTGTCGTTGAAACGCGGCATACTTATCTGTACCATTCGTTGGTCGACAATCGGTCGCACGCTCACTCCAGAATTCGTACTGCAGTCGTCCCTATCGGCTGATCTCGCTTCTACCCTTAACTTTTCCATTTCGAGAGCGTGGGCGAGCTCTCTTCCTCTCACGGCGTGGGCTAGCCTGGCCAGTTCCAACTCTTTCTGGACCTCTCTGTCCGCTGCTATCTTGGCCAACTCCGTCTGCGACTCTCTATCCGCTGATATCCTGGCCAACTCCGTCTGCGACTCTATCCGCCGCTATCCTGGCCAACTCCAGCTCTCTTTCAGCTGCTTTTTCGGCCTTCCATTCTTTGAGTCTCAACTCGATGAATGTTGCCAGACGATCTCCCTCGTAACCTAGATCGTCCTTGCCCATGGCGCGATACTCTTTCACCATCTGCCTTTCCGTAGTCATTTTATGATTATACTAATACCCTGTGTCGACTCACTAAACAAATACTCACCTGTTGAGAAGGACTAAATTCGGTCGGGTAAGATATTTCGCTCGATATTTGCCTCACAAGTACTGCAAGTAAATGTCATATACCACACATGCAAATATCAAAATATAACATACACAATTTCAAAATCATAAAAGTAAAATAACAGGATAGAAAATCTCACGACTTTCCCTACTACTTCCTAATAAATAATACTTTAAATCTAATTCAAATCCCAAACCGAGCGCCCAGTGTTACGGTAGGGTTTTAGTTATAACCTTGAGTGTTACGGGGTTTTACTAATTATTGTTATACCCGTGTATGGTTTTGGTTATATGAAAATGGGGTGAATTGTTTCCAATATTTATTTAGGTATGGCACCCACCCAGGCTCGATTATGGTAGGTAGTTAAGTAGATGAATATGGTTCTGAGCTCCCAGTCAGCAATGCCGACAGTTAAAACCAAAAGTACAAAGAAGTGAATTAAATAAAAACAATTTAATTAATAATAAAACTTCAACATGTGAGCTTCCCAATCGCTCGACGCTTTTGTGCCTATTTCATCATCTGAATCAGTGTGAGAATTTCGTCCTGTCCTTGGTTCTACTCCTCTGTCTCGCTAAATTTCTCCTGCACTCCTCCTTTACTCCAACTTTCCTCTCTACTTCTACTCCTCCTTTGCGCCTTCGAATTTCCTCTCCACTTCCCTTTCCGTCGACTTCCTCGTCAAACCGTCGACTCCAATCCATCGACCCTGACTGTACCGATAGTCTTACTTCATTCTTCTCTCTCAGACTCTCTGGACTCTCCTTTTAACTGAAGTTATCCCACCCAGAAATCTTCATGTAAAACACAAGGAGGGTGTACTATTTTGCTTGGCGCAAACACTCACACTACCCAGATAACTTATCATCAGATGAGACTATCAAATTTCATGGGTGACGCATCCATTCCCACCGAAATACTCATACATTCATGAATGGTAAACACAGTGTAAAATCATAACATAATAACTCATCATAAAGCACGATATCAATTACTCGTATACAGGCAATGATAATTGATTCACATCAGTACATAATAACCAACACATCTATTTTGCTTCACAAATCATACAACTATATAAATATGCAACTATCTATGCTCTGAACATATTTAAACATACATTCATAATCTTGCTTACATCAATCGATTCCTAACTCCAATACAAATATCAAATAAATACACAAATGAAACTCTACAAAGTAATTCTTCATTTTAACAATACTATTAGTAATTGCGTAAACATAATATTAGTACTTACAGTTACGGCGTTGCAATGTGTGAGTCAAAAATCAAACGAATATCTACCTTCTTGAAGCTTTCTTTTTCGCAATCTTTTCCCTGCGATTCACGCCAAATTTACGAGTGCGTATCTCGGAGTAGCCTTAATCGTTCAATCACCTAGTAATCTGCCTCGGTCTACTAAATAATTCTGGGATGGAGTCAGTTTAATATCCTCGAAACTTTGAGGTATGCCCACCCACTAGCTTAATTCTGATTGGATGCGGTGGAGTAACCATTCCCAAGTTGTAAATCAGCGGAACTGTCAATATAAGTTGCCTACTATTTTATTACAAATGGTTCTTTTGATGTCCTACTAAAGAATTAGCACCCAGGTGTAATTTACGATGCCCTGTTCTGCACAAAGACCCTTTTGGCGACTACGTCTCGCTTGGCTTCTTGCTCGCGGCGTTTGTCCACAGATCAAACACCGGATTAGTGTCAGTTGGATAAACATCAGTCCACCTAGGTAGACCGTGACATCCAGTTACTTTTACCCAGTTCTTTGATATCATTCTCCAGCAAATAATTAATTTTGTTTGTTTCAAACATTCCAGTTTGACAGGATTGACAGGATTAATCCTGCACATGTTCTGTTTAACAGATATGGAATCCGCAATTTTACTGTCATGGTGAATTTTATTTGTTCATGTAGGATTATCTGGAAACAAGTGCTCATATTCAAATAATAGATGATTTAGTTCATTATTTGTGTTCAGATGTGAAAGTTTCTGGTCCAGATTATTAATAATTTCTGAATTCTGAAGATTTGTTACACCAAAGTCACTAGAGTATGATTGCATTCCATTTATTTGATCTTCACTGTGTGGGACATGTATGACTAATTGAAAGCATGATTAACCTGGCTCGCTCTATTAACGTTTATCTTGGAAGCTCTTTTCTTTCGTATTTTTGTTTTTGTATTTTTTTATTTTGGACTGAGTGGAGTCCAGATTACTTCTTGCAACATCACAAGCCTTTGACAAATTGTATTCAAAATTACAAACTTCATAGAGAAGATTAATTTATGTATCTTCAATTGAAAGAAATTTATTTTAACATCTTCAGTAGTCCATGGACAGTGTGTCCAAAAACTAGTTAAAATATATTAAATCCTAAAGATTCTTGAACCGATTTTCTACTAGCACATGAGAGTAAATTAACACCTTCATCCTAATCTTTTCCACTATCAAAACAATATGACCAAATCATGATTTTTCATAGTTTGTTGAAATCTTTCTAAAGTCAGATGGCTTTCAGGGTGATAGTCGGACGACTTGAATATTGCTAAATGCCAAAAATTATGCATAATTTGCTGAAAACTTCCAGACAAAAATTATGACCCTTGATCAGATTGAACAGTTTTGGGAAGGCCCAATTCAGCAAAAATGTTTGGTTTTAATATTCCTTAAAGGGAATTTATCGGGGAATCATTTTGATACATACATATGGTCAGAGAGTATCGGTTGCCAAATTTGGATTTAGGTAAGGGACCAACACATTCTACCATCTTTTTCCTAGAGGGTTTGTCAAATGCAGGAATAAGCTGCTAATAAGCCTCGAGTTTCTTCAAACTGTGTTTTCCTTGACAACTGTGACAAGATCTGCAGTATATACAAACACCACATTGAATTTTTTGCCAACAAAAGTGATTCAAGATCTTGTAATCAGTCTTATTGATCCCTCTATGACCAGCCAAAGTATCTTCATGGGCTAGGCAAGTATTTCCTGTCTGTACGATTTTTGGAACCATAATTTAATAGTCCAAGAACCACTCACCACCAGCAGGAGTAGTAAAGTGAAATGAGGATTTTGGCCCACCACCCCCTCCCACACCTCCTCCCCCATCCCCACCAAACCCCTCATTTCCCTTTACTACTACTATGTAGACAGATATTTTGTAACCAGACAAAACAACAGGTGTTGGAATGCCATAAGCTCTGTCAACAGAAGTGACGAATTTGTTAGAACAGCGTATGTGTGGAATATGATTATTCTAAAGACGGCAAATAGATTTTACCACAAATTTTTTATCAGATAACAAGATGAAAATTAAACTGTGTATTAGAGCCTTTCAGTTAACAAGGTGGAAATTAAACTAGCATTAGAATGAAAATGATATTATTTTAGTTATATTATATCTTAAGTTTAGATAAAATTTTATGTTACTCATATTTTTGTGATATTTTTTTCATACTTGCTAACCCTCATTGGTAGAATGTCTGTTAACATATTGTCAATAATACGAAATTCACGTAATAAATCATCCATATTATATTTAACTCCTCGTAGGTAAGACCGGATCTGATCAAGTAGTTTCTTGTAAGTTTTAATTGATGTTAAACAACCATACTTCTTTATCAAAAGTCTTGGTTCTACTTTTTTACACGCCGCTGTAAGTGAAACACCAATAGCGGATATGATTAACAAAAAAGGATTTAATGATACCCCACTTGAAATTATACCAGAACTGGTCATTAACAAGGGTAGATAAGATATTACTCGAAGGATCTTGTTGTAGTATTTGTAACATTTTTTCACACACCAAAGTTTTTTATGATAATATTTATAATATTGTATTAATGCGTCTACATCTTGTTTTGGAATATCTTTTGAAATATGATTGAAATCAACTATACTTCTTTTCATTATAATATTAGTTTACATAGTCCTATGTTTGGGTAATCAAAATAAAAGATTGTTGTTCAGCTATAAATTCCAAACACCAGAGAAAATTCGCTAATTTTAAAGTTTTATCAACTGGTTCAAGTACAAATTCTTGTTCAGAATTTTGGTTTATTATTACAGATAATACTCCAGATGAGTCATCATTTAGAAGATGAGATGGATATTTGGTAGATATTCTAAACTTTACACTGCTAAGCACTGACAATCTATACACACCGGTAACTTCTGCAATATATTTAATAGAATTATTTTTTGGTGTCCACCTAGTAAAACCAGATGCAACAGTATATATAATTTTTTTAATCTCTTTGTGAGGTATTTTAATCATATTTGTTTTCTCAACAATATTAGGAATTCCACTAATAATATCATTGAGTTTTGTGTTAATATCATTGAGATTTGTGTTAATATTAGCGAGTGTAATGCTAACATTTGATGGATATCCAAAAAATTCATCTCTAATTTTGTTTATGTTTCTGCGAAAACTTACAAATGTGTTCACGTGATTGGTAAAATCAGTTTTGAGCGCTGTGATTTCATTAGTAATTGAAGCGTCCCAATCATTGACGTATTTTTTAGTGACAGCATCCCCATCCTCAGTTGGGTTTCCAAGATCTGTAATCTTGTTTTGTGTCATAACAATATTCCCACTTGGATTTCGTACAACTACATCTGACAGTTTTACGTTACTCGTCTTTAATCGTCCTTCTTTATCCTGGAAAATGACAACTTCATCTGGATCTACGCTGGTAAGATTTAGTAAATTATTTATTTCATTTTTGAGCCGATCAAGAGTTGCATATTTGGATAAGTCACCTTGGTAACCTTTTGTTGATAAATCTGATAGTGTTCCAAATTTTGTATAGTAGCTCATTATTTACTGTCCTAGATAAAATTATCAACACTAGTTTAATATTATATAAAATGTCAAAATCGTCGATATTAAACTTTGATACAGAGAGACTAGTGAAGCATAAACATAACAATGAACTTCCTGATTGTCATTATGTTATTGTTGGGCGAACTGGATCGGGGAAAACAAATTTACTTATGAACTTGCTTTTTGGTGATAATTTTAAATACGATAGAGTTTATATTTACACAATCAATCCACAGCAAGATAAGTATGAGTTATTAAGTGAGTATAATGAAAAACTTCGTGATGATCATAAAGCTGGCGAAGATTTTTTTATAATTAGGCAGCCAGAAGATCTTATTCCAGTCAATCAACTTGATGCAGATGAACATAAGATAGTAGTTTTTGATGATATTCCGCTAAATAACATGGAGATGAACAAAATAAGATCTATTTCTCACTGTCACGTAACAAACAGTGTAATTCTATTTTTCTCGCTCAAGGATTTTATAATGTTGACAGGTTTATTAGGCGAAATACGGGTTGTTTTATTTTATTTCCAGGACTGGATAATGTTGACGTTAGAAATATGCAAGCGAGCAATGCGGTGGCGTGACAAAAGATAAGTTTATTGAACTTTACCGTAATGCTACAAAAGATAAATACAACTTTTTCTTGTTTGATAAACTTACAAATGATCCAGCTAAAATGTTTCGCTGTTGTATTAACAGTTACTTACAGTAAAGCGTTTCAATTTTATAAAATTTATAATTATAATAATGGACAAACGAGCAAGATACAGACAACACATAGAAGACCTAAAAAAACTTGCTCAATCTCAGGCATCACTTAAGCAAAAAGTACAAGAAGCGCGACGTGGGCAAGTAACTGCTACAGAAACAACAGCTACAATTTTCAAGCCGGTTACTGAAGCATTATTAGGTAAACAACCTGAAACTAAACCACTGTCAGAAGAAGAACTTAAACAACTACAGGAAAAAGGTTTGGTTGGAATTGTTAGAGAACAACAGGAAGCAGCTGCTGCAAAACTTGTTACTAGATCTGATGAAGAAAAAAGAAAACTGATTGAGGCACTTACAGCAAATATAACTGATCCTGCGGTTAGACAAGCTGAAACAGATCGATTGATAAACAATCCACTGGAACTTGAGCGAAGATTAGCCGAGTTAACAACGCAAGGAATAACAAATATTATAACAAGTTTATCAGGAGATATAAAAGATATCAAAGATGAGCAACAAAGAGTTGGTGAGCTTACTGTAAAGTTTATGGAAGTTGGAGATCAAAGACTTTATTTTATAAAAAAAAGCAAATGATGAGATAAAAGGTAGTGAATATGATGATTTTTTAAACAAAGAAAATATAAGTGATATTAATAATATAAGCAGGTGGATTGATGCAGAATATCAAGTATTAATCAATAGATTAGATGTAATATTTAAAGACGGAGCTGCTGCTAAAGATGAAATAAACACGGTTACAGAAATTGATGATATGCTTCCACTTTATAATAGAATGAGAAACGGTGTCATTGCTCTCACGTTTAAAAAAACAGCAGAAAATAGTAGAGCAAAACCTTTTGGTAGTGGGTGGAGTTTCAGAAGGAAATTTTTTACTTTTGATAAATCTCGTATACAAAAAAGTAGAGTAAGAACAGGAACTGGTATAAAAGTATTTACTTCAACTACTGAAATGATAGGTAGATTAATGTTATTAATATCATCAAAGGAAGCTGGGAATGTTAGTGTTGAACTTGATAATGAAATCATTGACATACTTGATCATCTAAGATCGAGTGAATTATTAACATCTGACGAATATGAAACTTTACACCGCGACTTAATCGCGGCGACTTAATTTTGTAAAATGATATAATATTAAAGGAATGCAAACAACATTATTACTAAACTCTAGCGAGTCTACAGAAGATAGCGCAAATTTTTCAGTAAATTATATTCCACCTATCCAACTAGATCCTACAAAACAATATGAAATTGGATTAATTTCTTGTACTTGCTGGAATGCTATACCTAACGTGAAAAATGATGTTAACGATGAAATGTATTTTACTATGATTACAACATCTCCAATATCTACAACAAAAAAAATAAAAATTCCGCAAGGAGCTTATAATATTGAAGATCTAAACAAGACGATCAAAGAGCTCATAACAAAAGCTGACGGTGTGGCTGATAATTTTGAATTAGCAGCAAATTATAACACATTGCGAACTAGGATAACTTTGAAAAATATAGCAATCAATCTTGAACCAAGAGAAAGAAGTATTGCACAACTGTTAGGATTTACTGAAAAAACTTACACTGCACTTGATCAGCCTATTACATATGACAGTGAACTGCCAGCAAATATAACAGAAGTAAATACAATATTAGTAAATTGCTCTATTGCTTCTGGCTCTTATACATCAAAAGGTAGCAAAGGTCAAACGATTTACAGTTTCTCACCAGAAGTCCCGCCAGGTTCTCTCATGCAAATAACTCCACGACGTATTATATATTATCCTTTAAACGTTGAAGATCAAATATCAAGTATAAGGATGCAGTTGACAGATCAATCAGGAAAACAGTTACATATTAGTAATGAAGTTGTAACTTATTATTTACATCTACGCGAGCAAAAGTAAAAATTATGCAACATCAAATATAATGAAACAAAGAAAAAAAGTTTATCGAAGAAAAATAGTAGGAGGATTTTTTGGAAATATATTCACTAAAGTTATTGAAGGTATTCCAGGACTAGCACGTAAAGTTGCACCAATTGCTATTGACGCTGGTAAAGCTTTTGCAACTGGGTCTGCATCTGCCGCTGGGACTGCGGTGGGACAAAAAATAGCTGATAAAATAAAAGGTGATCCACCGACTGCATCTTAAATAAAACAAGTTATCTCAGAAATCGCTCCAACAAAAGAAACTCAAAAAGCTATGATAACAACAACAAAAACAATTATTATCACCAAAGGGCGAGCAGATCATACAAAAATTAATATCTAAAGTAACAGTGCCGCAATAAAATTTTGTATAATCTAATAAAATAAAATGTCTGTTAAAAATTATCTCGACTTAACAGAAACTTATGACATCGACAACGATGTGACAGAATTCGAGTTTGTTGAGTACCTTGATGAAAATTCTAACGAACCAAATAAAACTGGTATTAGAACCTTTAACACCAGAGACGAAGATGTATTTCTACTGCCACATAAGGCTATGTTAGAAGTTCGTGGTCAGATTATGACAGTAGCCAATCCACCTGCTGCATTTGCAGTTGGAACAGAAGTAGCTCTTATAAATAACGGCTGGTGTTTATTCAAAAGTGCTAGATATCAACTGGCCAATCAAACTATAGAAGATATTTCAAGTCATCTACAAGTTACAAGTACAATTTTAAATATTATTTCGTTTTCCGACGATTACTCGAGATCAACTGCAACTAATATGATGTGGTTTAAAGATACTGGACGGGGTATAGCTGAATTAACAGAATTTTTAAAGAGAGGCGCTATAGTACACGGAGCTAATGCTGATGAAAATGCTGTAATTGTGAGAAATTTTCTCATTGCTAATGCTGCTGCACTAGATATTGTCGCACCTGCTGCAGATGCTAATGCAAACGCTACAAGAGTTTCTCTTACAGCAGCTTTTAATAATCTAAATATAACGCCACCAGGAGCAGCTGCAGACGGTACTGCAATGTTAAATTTACTTCTTAACACACTTGACGTGAGAAATCCACGTTATAACGAAGGCTTTGCTAGGCGAAGAAAACTTGCAGCAGGATCACGTCAAATTACAATGATGCTTCCGCTAAGCACAATTTTCGGCTTTTGTCGCGATTATGATAAAGTATTTCGCGGAGTAAAACATACGCTTATTTTAGATCGAGCAGACCAAAACGATTGCTTGTTTAGATCTGGAGGGGCTGATGTACAGTTTATCATAAACAAACTCGCTTTGTGGATGCCACGTATAACACCATCAATCACTAAAATGTCAGAATTAAATAGTACGCTTGATAAGCATACAAACAGAATTTACTTTAAGCAGCATAAAATATATCAGACAGCGGTTCCAAATACTACTGACTACACATGGAGGGTCACAACAACATCAAGCGAACAACTGCCGAGAAATATCTTTGTCGTATTTCAACAGCACGCTCGACGAGGAAACCAACAACAAAATAATGCAATATTTGACCACGCTGATGTCAGACGAATATACATTAGATTAAATTCAAAGCAATATCCAGAACGAGCTATCGAGTGCAATTTTGCTGATGACGTTAATAAAAATATTTCTCGACCGTACATGTACCTGCTTGACGCAATGCAAAAATATCAAGATGTTGAAGATGGAACTCAAATATCAGCAGAGGAATTTCGTACGCTTTATCCTATATTTCATTTTGATGTTAGTAAACATAACGAGCGAGCTGTAGACAGCACAGCGGATATTGAAATTACCTGGACACTTGGGGCGGTTCCAGTAGCGCCGTTATACGTATACGCATTGGTGATTAGTGATAGATTTATCACGGTAGATTCTATTGGAGGTAAAATGACAGTTCAAGTTTAATCTACAGTTGTTATATAAAATGGCAAGGTATATTGTAAAAGAAGTGTATTTGACTGATGGCCAAGTTAAAAAATTAGTAGCTGCTATTACAAAGCGAGAACAGGTATCATTAAAAATCAATCCTAATATTTCTGATGGTGTTTTAACAAAATTAATGCTAACAAAAAATCAAGTAAAGAAGTATGATCGTAAAAAAACTTTTGTTTTAAATTTGAGTGCTGCACAAATGACAGCGATGGCAAAAGAAGGTGGTTTTCTTGGTCCGGCATTATCTGTATTAACTAGTACAATAATACCTAAAATTTTGCCAGTCTTAGGCACATTAGGACTAGCAGCAGCGTCTGGAGCAATATCTGGCGCAACGAAGAAAGCAGTCGCAGCTAATGGTATCATTCGTGGAGGTGGAATAAAAAAATTGTAAATTTTATGTAAATAATATATTATAATGCCACAAAAGAAAAAGAAATCACCAACAACAAAAAAAAGAAAACAACAAAAACAAAATCACCAACACCAAAAACAAAATCACCAACACCAAAAACAAAATCGCCAACACTAAAATGCAAATGCATATGCAATCAAACAAAACAAGGAGGAATTATTCCGTTCGCTCCACTTTTGGCGGGACTAGCGGGAAGTCTGCTGCCAAATCTTTAAGGAATCGGACGTGGTCTAACATTACCAGGAACTCGTCGACCCCGTTGAGTAATTTTGATATCATTGATAAGTTAAAAGCGGTTCCTGGATTTCACAGAGTTTATTCTAAAGATGAGCTCGCAGCAATAAAATCACCATCAGCTGTAAGTTCGTGTGTTATTAATATACAAGATTTCAATGACGGACCGGCACACATTGGGTAGCAGTTTATAATAATAATTATTTTGACTCGTTTGGACTTCCTCCAAGCGATGTAATAAAAAAGTATATGAACAAAAAATTTAAAAAGATATATTATTCATCAAATCAACTCCAACCTGTTGGAACATCTGCTTGTGGATATTATTGTATTATGTTTATCCAACAGATGAGCAGAAATGTTAATTTTTTAAAATTTATTTTACAGTTTGACAAGCAACCTTCTCACGCTAATGATGAGATCGCAATTAATTTTATCTAAACTTACAAGTATAATAATGTCAACATACTGTCTCAAGTGTAGAACTAAAACAGAAAATATTAATGAAACAACAGAAAAAACAAAAAACAACAGGATAATATTAAAAAGTTTTTGTGTAGTCTGTGGAAAAAGAAAAAATACATTTTTAAAGAAAACGTCTCTAGCGACAGTATCCTCAGAGATGTCACCAGCGAAAAATTCGCTCGGATCTGGCTACCCTAATATTATTTTAGTCGACGATTAAAAATATAGAATGATATGCAACTGTGATTCTGACAGATTTATGTCTTGAACAAAATATAATTGTCGCATACTGTCAATGTTGTAACAACAGAGAAATAATAGGGTCAGGTATAGATATACATAAAATTATTGGAAAATTGCCAAAACCAAAAGGCGGTTGGACATTGCCAGGTCATCGGTATACTGGTCCGTGGAATCCGCTAGACCAACAACTAGATGAAAACGACAATCCGTTGCCAGGCCAAGAGCCTTATAATCAAGTGGATGCAATAGCAATGCGTCATGATATCTGTTATCGTGATCATGAAAACTCAAAATTAGATTGTGATAAAGTAATGTTAGACGAATTACGTGATATGAAGCCAATAAATCTACGAGAACCTTTTGATAGAAAATTTGTTCAGGGAATGACTGGAGCAAAATATAAACTCGGACTCGGAGAGTCTCGACTTGGAAAAAAAGTATACGATGATCTTGCAGTCGAGCTGCACAGACCTAAAAAAAAAGTTTCCACGACGTAAAGTTGTCGCTAATGGTGTAGATGATATCTGGGCAATAGATTTGGTGGATGTATCTAATCTAACTCAGTTTAATGTTGGCGCTGATGGCGCTCCAAAAAGGTATTTGTTTAATGTTATAGATGTTTTTAGCAAATATGCTTTCAGTGTACCTGTTTCGGATAAGACAGGGACTTCAATGACTGATGCGCTAAGACAAATAATAACGAGTGTAGAAAGAAAACCAAATAAAATCTGAACTGATCACGGATCCGAGGTTTTTAACAAAAAGTTTGAACAGTTTCTAGAACAAAATAATATAAAAAAAATATGTTACAGGAAACGAGGGTAAAAGCGTTGTTGTCGAGAGATTTAATCGCACGCTAAACGAAAAATTACACAAACATATGACAGCTAAAAACACCAACAGGTACATCGATGACCTTTCTCAAATCGTAGGTGAATATAATAACACGAAACATCGAACCATCAAAATGACACCTAAAAAAGCTGTTAAAAATCCGATATTAGCAAATGAAAACATGTACCGCAGACATAAATTTAAGGTTGGTGATAAAGTTAGAATTTCTTTGATGAAAAAGGTATTTGCAAAAGGATTTACTCCAAACTGGAGCGAAGAAGTATTTGTAGTTGATAAGGTACTTCTAACAGTACCTGTAACGTACGTTTTAAAAGATCTGGCAGGGGAACCGATCGTAGGTAGTTTTTATGAACAAGAACTACAGAAAACTGAGCAGGATGTTTTTGTTATCGAGAACGTGATTAGAAAAAAAGGGGATAAAAGTTTAGTCAAATGGCGTGGGTATAGCGATAAATTTAACAGTTGGATCCCATCCAAGCAGATTATGATATAATGCTATTATAAATTAACTCATACTTTTGTTTGACAGATTTACATTTTACTGGTTTACATAACGATATTAGATACTGCTTACGATCGTTAGAGATCGTCATTAGATTAAAAATTTTAACAAATATGAAATCGAATTTGATATTTTTCTGTCGGCCTGGAATCTTGATATTTAAGAAAGGTTTGATTAGCTGCCAAAACAGTTGTTGTTCGGCAACGGTAAAATTAAATTTTATTATTTGTTTAGCAATGTGATACTTGACATTATACCGTTTAGTTGTTGATCTGCTGTAATTTGATCTGTCAGCAACAGTGACTATTTCACCATCATCATCAGATTCATTGTTATACAAAATATCATCTTCACTATAACCAATAGATTTGTCTATAAAATCTTTGGAAAATGTGACCTTATCGCTGGTGACTTTGTCGCTAGTATCTTCTTCGTAGAGTTCAGCAAGTCGTTTCATCAAGTCCATTATTATAATATATTTTTATCTAATTTATTATTATAAGATGACTGATGAGATAAAATATCACCAAAAAGTTAATATAGTAAATTACAACGAACTAGCCGAAGCGGTAAGAAAATGTTTGTTGGGTTATAGTGTTGATGTTATTGTAATGCAAGGTGATTCTCATAAAATATTAATAACAGAAGCAGAAAAAAATAAAATTAATGAAAGTGCAGTAACGACGCTAAAACTTAATCACGATGATATCATAGCATTTGCTCATCATTGCTTGACTAAAACCGAATTACAAAATATTATTGATCATCATATCTAAAACCAATCCTAGCATCGTATTCGCTTGAAAAAGTTGATTTCAATACTCCATCAGCTATAAATTTTATTGTTCTGGAATTTATCTTATAATATTTCGCCGCAGCTGAAATCGATTTGAATTTAATCTCCTCATCCATTTCGAGGTTTTTTGAAATAACAGGTTTTGCTGGACATCTAAAATTAATACCACCACCTCGTCCTTTTCTTACATTTTCCTGTTGGGTAACTAGTTCTAGATTTTCCAATCGATTGTCAGTCTTTACGTTATTGATATGATTAATAACAAGACCATTGGGTATAGATCCGTTGAACACCTCGTAAACAAACCTATGACCATAATAATTAACTTAATTCGGCGATGTTCCTCTAACAGTTACTTTGATATATCCCATATTGTTCATAGCACCAAGAACTTTTTTAGTTTTTCTGTTTCTAATAATACCGCGATCGTTAGCCTCGTATAAATCAAAGGCAGGATGTGGCTGAAACTCATCTTGTAAGGATAAGTTTTCAATGTTGTCATCAGTGACTTTACCGTTATAATGATATACACGCTGTCCCTCTGGAATATCATCGCAAAACAAAGTGTAAATAAAATCTTTTCTAAACATTGCAATCCTCTCAGCATTATCTCCCTTTACACTAATCGTAAAACCCGCTGACGTTAATTTACCAACAGGTATTCTAGTTTTGATGTTAATAACCGAACCTAATACATTTCCAGCGTATAAGTTATACTTAGGGTGAATTTGATATGCTTCTTGCTCACGTGCACTTGACAGATTTACTGTCATTATATTATAGGTAATATTTTTTATCTTCAATTGATTTTTAGCGCATGCGCAGTGTGAGATAAAGTTATACTTTGGGTGAACTTGATATGTTTCTTGCTCACATGTGTTTGTTAGATTTGCTGTCATTATATTATAGGAGATTTTTTTATCTTCAATTGATTTTTAGCGCATGCGTAGTGTGAAAAAATTATTAATTAGATAATACATTATAATATAATAATGTTAAAATTACGTGATATAGCTAAGAAAAGCCTTAAGGGAGAACCTAATAAAATAGCGACTGCTTTTGCAGGTTTTGATAATAGTTATCAGTTTGATAATCAAATTGTTTTAGTAAATTTTACTACAACAAATCTTTACCACCTACTACAGACAACTGTAAAACGTGAGCTCGAAAAACACAAAAGTATTAGATTATTTGTGCAATATCATGTTATATTTTCAAAGTTAGTTATAACGGAAGAATCAACTAACAAGGAAATTGCAGAACCTTATATGAACGCAAAATCAAGACGTGTTTTGCTTGGGACTGATCTGTTATCACTATCTGATGAAATACACCAAGAAATCTGGAAAAAAAATAGAGGAATTCACTCAATTAGGTTCGGGTTGGAAGTTTGAAATGATCAAAGAAATATTGTTTCACACGATGAAATATAACGCATTACGAGGTAGTTCATACATCGACCTGCCACCAAAAATAAAAAGTAAAAGATGTTGTATAAACATCAAAAACGTAGATAACAAATGTTTCCAATGGGTTGTTCTTTCCGCACTATTTCCAGCAGAAAAACACGCTGATCGCGTTGAAAAATATATCAGTCACGTGTCTAGATTAAATTTTAAAGATATTAACTTTCCTGTGGCAGAAAATCAAATACCAAAATTTGAAAAGCAAAATAATGTTCAATTAACGTTTTCGGACTAGATGAAAAAGAGGATGTATACCCGAGATATATTTCAGAAAAAGCTTCACAATCGACTATAAATTTACTGTACTACAAAAATCATTACGTTTGGATTAAAAACTTTAACGGACTAGTTGGTAAACAGTACAATAAAAATAGGAACAAAAAGTTCTTTTGTTACCGCTGCTTGCATGGTTGTACTAACAATGAAACATTACAAAAGCATTTGCAGTACTGTAGTGATGTGCAAAGAATAACAATGCCATCTAAGGGAGATAGTGTGTTACAGTTTGTCCATGATAATCACAAACTAAAAATTCCTTTCGTTATATACGCTGATTTTAAGTGTTTACTTCAACCTGTACTTGGTGTAGAAAATAATCCTAATCAATCGAGTACAAGAAAAGTTCAAAATCATGTTCCGTGTGGAGTAGCGTACAAGGTAGTTTGTTGTACCGATTCTAGATTATCTAAACCGATCAAATTATATCGAGGTAAAAATCCAGCTGTTTGGCTTCTCAAGCAGTTGATTAACGAAGTTGATAATATTACTTATCGTTTGAAAAAAGTAACGCCAATGTTAAAATTAACACCTCAACAAGAATCCGCTCACGAGCAAGCAGAAATTTGTCATATTTGTGAAAAAGCTTTTGACGATGACAAAAAAGTACATGACCATTGTCATTTGACTGGACAGTATCGTGGAGCGGCTCATAATCAGTGTAATTTAAAATTTCATGCTCCAGATTTTATTCCAGTTATTCTTCACAATTTTCGAGGATATGATAGCCATATTATAGTAGAAGCTTTTGGTGATCCTGATATAAAATCTCGTCTAAAACTCGATAACATCATCAAATGCATCCCAAATAATTTTGAAAAGTACATGTCAGTTACGCTAGGTAAATTGCGTTTTATTGACAGCCTGCAGTTTATGGCAGCCTCGTTAGATGAGTTAGTGAAAGGTTGTAGTAAATTTGATAACCTAAGAGACTGTTTTGGAGATAAATTTAATCTACTAGCTAAAAAAAGGAGTTTTTCCATACGAATACCTCGACGACTGGAGTAAATTTGATGAAACAGCTTTACCTGACAAAGACAAATTTTACTCACAACTTAAAAATGAAAATATAACTGACGATGAGTACAGGTATGCACAAGATATCTGGAAAGAGTTTGATTGTGAGACTTTTGGTGATTATCATGATTTATACCTGAAATCTGACGTGTTATTATTAGCAGATGTTTTTGAAAGTTTTCGTGAAGTGAGTTATAATAATTATGGACTAGATCCTTGCTGGTATTATTCTGCCCCTGGGTTGTCATGGGATGCTTTGCTAAAGTTTAGTAAGGTAAGGTTAGAATTACTGATTGATGTTGATATGTTCAATTTTATCGAAAAAGGTATCCGAGGTGGTATTAGCGTGATAACAAAAAAGAATGCTGAAGCAAAAAAAACAACAAATACCTGAAACAGTATAACCCTGACCTTCCTTCGAAGTATATAATTTATCTAGATTGTAATAATCTTTACGGTGGTTCGATGGCAGAACCAATGCCTTTTAGCGGATTTCATTGGATCACGGTTGATCGATTTCTATCAGAGACAGAAAAAAAGATACCCGATGATGTTTCCTATTTCGTTGAAGTTGATCTTGATTATCCAAATTCGCTACACAAATTACATAACGATTACCCTTTCTGTGCGGAATCGATGGTCATAGATTATAGTTTGTTATCAAAAGAACAACAAGCGTTAGCATCACCAAGGCAACATTCCATGGTCAAGAAACTAGTACCAAATTTACTTGATAAGAAAAATTACGTTTTGCATTACAAAGTTTTAAAACAAGCAGTCGATGCTGGTCTTGTGTTGAGAAAAGTTCATCGTGTACAAAAATTTAATCAGTCGCCGTGGATGAGAGGTTATATTAACTCAAACACTTCAAGAAGAGCTGCAGCGAAAACAGAGTTTGAGAAAAACTTTTTTAAACTGATGAACAATTCCGTTTTTGGTAAGACGATGGAGAATATTAGGAAACGTGTAAATATTGAAATAGTTAATGATGTCAATCGCAGAAACAAACTTGTGTCAGACGATGATTTTGTGAGCATGAAAATATTTAATGAAAATCTTGTTGCGATACAAAGAAGAAAAACAAATCTAAAACTAAACAAGCCGATCTATGTTGGAGCTGCTGTGTTAGATTTATCAAAGTGGCTGATGTACGATTTTCATTATAATTTTGTTAAAAATCAGTGGCCGGCTAGTAGATTATTGTTTACTGATACTGATTCGCTCGTATATGAAATCGAATGTGAGGACATCTATCAGGACATGTACAATAATCGACATCTGTTTGATCTTTCTGATTATCCACGTGACAGTAAATTTTATGACGACATAAATAAAAAGGTTATTGGTAAGTTTAAAGATGAAATGAACTCGAGCGCTATCAAATATTTTATTGGATTACGCAGCAAAATGTATGCCGTATTGTTAGACAATAATAAAATAACGAAAAAAGCCAAAGGTCTGCCTCGTAATTTTGTTAAAAAGTTTATGAAATTTGATGACTACAAGTACGCGCTTGATGGTGGTGTTAGTTTTATGAGAGCTATGGCAATTCGAACTAATCATCATAAACTCGAAACAGATGTCATTATCAAACGTGGATTGTACAATTTTGATGACAAACGCTATTGTAAAAATGGGGTAGATACATTTGCCTTTGGGTATTTTCATTGTGACTAAAATTTTATCTAAACTTATAAAATAATGTTTGAAAATTTGACAATGACAAATAGCTACAATAGTAACATCAAATATCTAATGATGGACGGTAAACAATTGACAGTTGAATTTAATAATGAAACATCAGGTATATGTTTTAATGGAACACGTGACAAGTTAAAACTTTCGCTCATCAGATCTGATAACAGCGAGTATTTCAATTATCTCGAACAATTGTATCAAAAGTTGCTAGCGGAATTTAAAAACTTTCACAGCCCCATTAGCCAACAAAACTATACTAAACTCACAATTGATCTCGATCGGTCAAGGGTATATTTTATCAACAAAAAATATCCTCTGAACAAACCATAAATGAAAGATTTGTTTGAGTCCCATCGCTGTGTGAGCGGTAAAGTAAAATTTAGTATCTATAGTCGTGATAGTGAAGTATTTTTAATATCAACAGTTGAAACATTAATCATTGGTAATGAGATATAAAATAATATCATTTTCATTCTAATGCTAGTTTAATTTCCGCCTTGTTAACTGAAACGTTCTAATGCACAATTTAATTTTCATCCTGTTATCTGATAAAAAAATTTGTGGTAAAATCTATTTGCCGTCTTTAGAATAATCATATTCCACACATACACTGTTCTAACAAATTCGTCACTTCTGTTGACAGAGCTTATGGCATTCCAACACCTGTTGTTTTGTCTGGTTACAAAATATCTGTCTACGTAGTAGTAGTAAAGGGAAATGAGGGGTTTGGCGGGGGTGGGGGAGAAGGTGTGGGGAGTAGGTGTGGGAGGGGTGGTGGGCCAAAACTCTCATTTCACTTTACTACTAATAAAGCCACAATATAAAACCACCAAGAATATGATACCTTAAGTTAACAAAAGGATTGAAAACCAATCTACACCAACCAATCAACCTCTGGCACTCAAATGACGTAAAGAGAACCAGCTATGGACAAACGCACCACATAACTATTAATAAATAAACACTATTTTTCAAATTACGAAAACAAATTACAATAGAACTGAATCATCCATTATTATTCAGTAAATAACATAACATAAAGAAGAAACCTGAGAACCACACAGAGAGGAGACGAATGAAAACAACAAGATAGCTGAATCATACCTACTGAAAATTCTTAAAATATTCAAATAAAGGGAATCTATAAGCCGGTATTGAAACCCTAATAACCCATCCCCGCATACAAACACCAAAATACTCGCAAACATCATACCTAGTCCATATCATAAAACAGGCGCTAGGACTCATACTAGCACAAGCTTGGGTGGATCCTGAAACCTATAAGCACCGTATAGGCTAAGATTTCCCACCATGATAGGGACATATAGGTCAAGACCGATAAACAAGGGTAACACAGGAACATCCCCCCTGATATCCATAACTCCCAGGAGCGGAGTAGACCGAGTGACCGGAATAAAAAAAAATTTTTTTTAATTTTTTTTTAAAAATATATATATATATATATATATATATATATATATATATATATATATATATATATATATATGTATATGTGTGTATGTATGTGTGTATATATGTGTATGTATGTGTATATATATGTATGTGTATATATATATATATATATATATATATATATATATATATATATATGTTTATATATATATATGTATATATATATATATATATATATATATATATATATATATATATATATAGATGCAATAAACTGACGACGAACAGTACGAAACTAGTAACTAACTAGCCTAAGCGCTTTCGACTCTTAATGAGTCTTTTTCAAAGGCAAATACAAAACATAGTTACGACAAACAAATAAACACAAAAACGTTGCGTTTGTAAACCTCTACATTTCTATCTTCACATGTGTTAAAACTATAAATACAACCAGCTTGTATAGACTAGTTGCGGAAACTGAAAACGTTGTATAATTCCCTAAAAGTCTACAAGCCAAAGCGACATCTATTTTTATTTTGTGTACATATGTAACGCAGATTATATCCCGGATATTTGGTTCTATACCGGTTATTCTTATAGTAAAAATTGAAGGATAAGAAGATTTAGAAAATGTTAAATTCTATTAGTGCATAGTTTTCATTTTCTAGTCTTCTTGGTTTAGACCGCTTGGTTTCAATGTTCTAAGGCGGCGTATCCAGTATGATTCCTTTTCCTTCCTGGTTTCGGAACTCCAGCTGTGGTTGTTGGCAATAGCGATAAGTATTATATCACTGAAAGTGTGGCCAGGGGAGGAGAAGTGTTCTGCGACCGGGCTTCTGTACAGCTTTTTTGTCATCCAATCAGATCTATGAAGGTTTATCCTTATGTGTAGCTTTTCAGTTTCTCCCACGTACTGAAGGCCACAGATCTTACATGTGATGAGATAAATCACATTCTCTGTTTTGCACGTTTTGTTTGGACCATGTATGTTTAGTTTTTCTTTAGTCACTGTGCTAGTGAATGTCTTGGTCTCTATCATATGTTGACAGGTTTTGCATCTTTTATCGCCACAGGGTCCAGATTGACTAGGTTGGTTTTGACTAGCGATTGTTGTTAGCTTGGCCCTGACTAGGATGTCCTTTAGGTTTTTTGGTCTCCGGTAAGCTACTACAGGTTTGTTCGGAAGTATTAGGTTTAGTATGTCTGACGATTGCACGGTTGGCCAGTGGTTTGCGATGATTTTACCTACTTTGGGATTGTCTGGGTGATAGGTCAGAATAAATGGTATCCTATCAACCTTTTCTTTCTGTCCATATCTGAGTAGGTCATCACGGTTTGTTTGTTTGGCCCTTTGGATTGCCTCCGCAATCAGGTCTTTGTCGTAGCCTCGGTAAATTAAATGTTTAGCCAGCTCTTCAGACCTTTCTATGAATCTTTCATCGTCGGAGCAAATTCTGCGTATCCTCAGTGCCTGGCTATATGGAATGTAAACAAACAAACCGTGATGACCTACTCAGATATGGACAGAAAGAAAAGGTTGATAGGATACCATTTATTCTGACCTATCACCCAGACAATCCCAAAGTAGGTAAAATCATCGCAAACCACTGGCCAACCGTGCAATCGTCAGACATACTAAACCTAATACTTCCGAACAAACCTGTAGTAGCTTACCGGAGACCAAAAAACCTAAAGGACATCCTAGTCAGGGCCAAGCTAACAACAATCGCTAGTCAAAACCAACCTAGTCAATCTGGACCCTGTGGCGATAAAAGATGCAAAACCTGTCAACATATGATAGAGACCAAGACATTCACTAGCACAGTGACTAAAGAAAAACTAAACATACATGGTCCAAACAAAACGTGCAAAACAGAGAATGTGATTTATCTCATCACATGTAAGATCTGTGGCCTTCAGTACGTGGGAGAAACTGAAAAGCTACACATAAGGATAAACCTTCATAGATCTGATTGGATGACAAAAAAGCTGTACAGAAGCCCGGTCGCAGAACACTTCTCCTCCCCTGGCCACACTTTCAGTGATATAATACTTATCGCTATTGCCAACAACCACAGCTGGAGTTCCGAAACCAGGAAGGAAAAGGAATCATACTGGATACGCCGCCTTAGAACATTGAAACCAAGCGGTCTAAACCAAGAAGACTAGAAAATGAAAACTATGCACTAATAGAATTTAACATTTTCTAAATCTTCTTATCCTTCAATTTTTACTATAAGAATAACCGGTATAGAACCAAATATCCGGGATATAATCTGCGTTACATATGTACACAAAATAAAAATAGATGTCGCTTTGGCTTGTAGACTTTTAGGGAATTATACAACGTTTTCAGTTTCCGCAACTAGTCTATACAAGCTGGTTGTATTTATAGTTTTAACACATGTGAAGATAGAAATGTAGAGGTTTACAAACGCAACGTTTTTGTGTTTATTTGTTTGTCGTAACTATGTTTTGTATTTGCCTTTGAAAAAGACTCATTAAGAGTCGAAAGCGCTTAGGCTAGTTAGTTACTAGTTTCGTACTGTTCGTCGTCAGTTTATTGCATCTATTTTAATTAATCCCTGACAGACGTGATCCCTTGGTGGATCCAGTACGCTTGAGAGGGTTGTTATTCGCCATATGATTTGTATTCTTTATATATATATATATATATATATATATATATATATATATATATATATATATATATATATATATATGTGTGTGTGTGTGTATATATATATATATATATATATGTGTGTATATGGTAAGTAATTACGTAATAATCCCCATAGTCGTTCTAATGATAGGGGGATTAAATGAAAAGATTATATTTCATCAAAGCCAATTATATACTGGAAGCTCTACCAGTGTATGTCCGAGGCGGAGAATTGGAGCCGACCAATTCTCAAACAAGTAAGACAGGGGGATACAGTCAGCTCCTATTTGGAAACACCGAAGGAGGGAAGTAACCACAACTAGAACAAGATGGCGGATACAACAAATAAGCAGAGGGATGATGCAGGTCCAGCCCAAATCCGACAAAACCAGGAAGCAATACCAGCACTACCCACGAAAATTCGGACAAACTAACAGGACCCTAGACATCCAGCACAATACAGACGAACCGGAAGAAGGGAAGAAAAAAAAAGAGAAAGAAAAAAAAAAAGGAAAACCACCAAAAGAAAGGAATGAAAAGATTACTTTCTTATGCCAATAAAAACCAACTCTAATCAAGGATAGTTAGTCAGCTCCAGCTAACATCTAAAATAACCCCTCCCCCGCACACACACAAAATAATCCACACTACAAAACAATCAGGGGAAACGCATTAAAACCCCCAACTCCTTGCGTTCCCACACCCCCCCCCTGGTACGGACAAGGCACAAACGCAAAACGAACAGGCCGGGCCACGCGGCCAACTGTTCAAAACAAGAAGCCAAAACCACTGTCTTCACTTTGGCGCTGAAGGCAACAGGCCCTAATGTGACCCTTTTGAAATGGCGATCAAAAAAAAAAAAATCAACCACAAAACAAAGCGTGCTAAAATTAATAAAGGTGGCCAACACCTAATTCTAGGTAAACATCTTTAGGACCATATAAGTACGCTAAGTACGCAAAATTTAAAAAAAAAAAAATTTCTAAATCCACAACTCAGGAGGAATATTAGGACAATTGCACAGGTGGCTTACACATCATTGATATAAGGACACCTATAGGCAAAACTGGTCTCATTTGACCCTAACAAACCCCCTAACTGAAATAAAGTTAGGAGGGTTACCTTCTTCGGTCTTTGCTGCGTGAGGGAGCGGAGGGGGAGCTGGAGAGTGGGGTGCGGGTCTGCCATTTTTGGAGCGACTTTTTCCTAAAACACGAAAGGTCTAATTTTAGGGTCTTGTGGGGGCCAAGCACTGAGGCCTGCGTCCTTCCGAGGGGAAAGCGGTCCAGACCGGGATTGCAAGCACCCCCCCCCCCGGAAGAAACGCTGCCCAGCCTGGGGCTAAGTCAAAAGTGTCAGCACTGGACACAGGTGCGCCCGGCCCCGGAAGGGGGGGGAGGCCACTAGCCCTTCTCAGGGCTTCAGTCATAAAACACGCAAGTGTATGCATGACTTTAAGCATACTATACTATCTATCTATCTACCACACCAGAAAAAGCCGGCTGCCGAAGAGGAAGGACGTATTTCTCGGAGCTCCGACTACATGCAGAAATTAAAGAAGACTTAGATGATGGATTAATTGCAATCAACAGAGAACTATAAAGAAAAAAACAACAGAAGTGGATAAATTGCAATGCACCTAGACTTCGGCACAAGAACTATAACGAAGTTACATTCTAAAGGGTAAATTGCAATCAACAGAGAACTATAATGAAGAAAACAACAGAAGTGGATAAATTGCTATTCACCAAGACTACAGAAAAGAAAATTATAACGAAGATACAATTATGCAGAATACATTGCAATCAACAGACAACTATAACGATGAATACAACAGAAGTGGATAAATTGCAATACACCAAGACTTCGGCACAAGAAACTATAACGAAGATACATATTAAAGGATAAATTGCAATAAACCGAGAACTATAAAGAAGATTTCAACAGAAGTGGATAAATAGCAATTCATCAAGACTACAGAAAAGGCAATTATAACGAAGATACAATTATGCAGAATACATTGCAATCAACAGAGAACTATAACGAAGAATACAACAGAAGTGGATCAATTGCAATCCACCTAGACTTCGGCACAAGAAACTATAACGAAGATACATATTAAAGGATAAATTGCAATCAACCGAGAACTATAAAGAAGATTTCAACAGAAGTGGATAAATAGCAATTCACCAAGACTACAGAAAAGGCAATTATAACGAAGATACAATTATGCAGAATACATTGCAATCAACAGAGAACTATAACGAAGAATACAACAGAAGTGGATCAATTGCAATCCACCTAGACTTCGGCACAAGAAACTATAACGAAGATACATATTAAAGGATAAATTGCAATCAACCGAGAACTATAAAGAAGATTTCAACAGAAGTGGATAAATAGCAATTCACCAAGACTACAGAAAAGGCAATTATAACGAAGATACAATTATGCAGAATAAATTGCAATCAACAGAGAACTATAACGAAGAATACAACAGAAGTGGATAAATTGCAATGCACCTAGATCTCGACACAAGAATCTATAACGAAGATGCATACTATATGATAAATTGATATCAACAGAGAATTATAATGAAGAAAAACAACAGAAGTGGATAAATTGCAATTCACCAAAAATACAGAAAAGAAAACTATAACGAAGATAAATTATGCTGAACACATTGCAATCAACAGAGAACTATAACGAAGAATTCAACAGAAGTAGATCAATTGCAATGCATCAGAACTTCAACACAAGAAACTATAACGAAGATACAATCTAAAGGTTAAATTGCAATCAACGAAGAACTATAATGAAGATTTCAACAGAAGTGGATAAAATTGCAATGGACTTCGATCACACACCTTACAAATACCGGAACAGTTTCAACGATCTTCCGGATTATTTATTTTATTGTCCTTTATCGGATTAATAATTCTCTGGACCGACTGACAGGTACATATAATTTACATAATAACTCTTATAATAAATAATTTAAAATGTTTTTATCTTAGCGTTATATAATTACAACTAAAATCTATAATTAAACTAAATGTATAATTATTAGCACAGAATCTTTCTCATATCTATTTCAGTACATAATTTAAACTTTCACCCCATTACTGTCTAATAATCTATAAATAACACTACTTAGTTTGTCAACAACAGATGTTCAACTCATGCTTTCATTTCTTAACTCCCGTTACTTAGCAACCCTCCGACTGGAGCTTAAATTACACAATTTCATAACTTGTTTACTTCAAACTCTTCCCAACAGGCATACAATAGTAGCCGAAAAATTGGCCGGTGTCCAATTCCACTATTCATTTAAACCTTTCTTGTAATTTATATACATTTATAAAGACATTGGTACTTTACCTTAAATAATTTGCCCCTACAACAATTACACCTATAATATTAACTTAAATTTTAATAACCATAAATCATACTTTTTCAATCAAATTAATATCTTCGGTTAATAGGTATAATCTATAACTTAGATGACATTGGTTACAGACTTAAAATTTTAAAAACTTTTTTCAATAAGGGAAATAGGAAGCACTACCTATTTTCCAAAATCCCCCTTTCCCCGGACAATGTCAAACCCACTCGATGAGTGTGTTTAACCCATATATGTTGTACAGTCCTGTTTATTTTATATTTGTTGCCATTCAAACAGGTGCTAGGAACACATACTAGCAAATACCTGGGTAGGATCCGAAAGTCTAAGCTCGTACAAAACAACGATTTCTTACCATGGCTTGTTTTGTCCTTTGTTTATTGTTGTGATGTATTGTCCAAAATATGTTATTACATTTAAAAAAAGGACTCAATTTTTTACCCACTTGAGCCCTCTTTTGGTTTACAACTTTGCTTGGCCCTGAAACCTGATTGGTAATTATTAATTCACTCCCCTTCTAACAACATTGAAAACAAAAAATTAAGGGACTACTTCGACCCATCAATTTGACAAAATTTTAGGCACTTAGTATACAAATCACCAACTTTTTAATAAATAGGTATATTCACAACCCAGGTTATTTGACCCGTATGAGATATTCTCATATTTGGTTATACTTCCTCTAATTAATATGGTATACTAACCATCAACGACTTTTGCTTGCTGCTTGTGTGTTTGGGCAGCCTTGAGGCGTGCTATGATGTCAGGAAATAGATACACCCCGGAGCCAATTCAATCATAAACCCCAATAAACCCCCTACAGCGGCTCTGGGTTTCTACACTACACTATTACAACAATCAACAACAGATGTTCCAGACTATAACGAAGATATCAACCAGAAAAATTGCAATCAACTGAGAGATATAAAGAAGAATACAACAGAAGTGGATAAATTGCAATAACAAACTCGACACACTCTTATGGTATGATGCAAGCTAACTAAAATGAAGATATTACACGCTGCGGAAATATTGCAATTAACTGATAAAGAAGACTCCAACAGAAGTGGAAAAATTGCAATCCATCCTAATACTACACACAACTTTTGAAATTAGCTGACTATAATGAAAAAACCGGATATAATTAAACCAATTGCAATCAACAGAGATAAATAACGAAGAATTCAACAGAAGTGGATAAATTGCAATTGAGTGGCGCCCATAGGCAGGCATGGATTTGTTGGTGGCCTTCTTGGTGCCCTTGCCCTGCTGCTGGGTTGGGTGGCTTTCTGCCGTATCGGAGTGGTGAAAGTCAAGGTCTTAAGGTCAAGTTCGAAGCGAAAAGATCCAGCTCGGGATCAAATCCCCTTACGCGGGTCCGGGCCGATGGCCAACCGTGTAGGAGGGTATTGGAGGCCCACCCTTCGGGTGGGTCCTTTGATCTCTTACGAAAGTAAGAGGCTCCAAAAGTCGTCTAGCAAACGTACATGCATATACGACTATAATTGCTATCATCATCATCAACTGAGAGATATAAAGAAGAATACAACAGAAGTGGATAAAATGCAATAACATATTCTACATACTCCAACGACAGGACGTGTGCAGACTATAATGAAGATTACAACAGAAGTGGATAAAATGCAATAAGATATTCTACATACTCCAACGACAGGACGTGTGCAGACTATAATGAAGATTAAATACTGCGGAAACGTTGCAATCAACTGCGAACTATAAAGAAGACTTCAACAGAAGTGGATAAATTGCAATGCACCTGACCCATACTCTTCAAAAGGGAAAAGCAGACTATAAAGAAGATAACTATAGTAAACAATTGCAATCAACTGAGAAATATAAAGATTACAAAAAAAGTGGATCATTTGCAATTGTACTGAACCCCTCACCCCAGGTGCGGTGGGTGTGGTTTTGTTGGCGGCTTTCTTGGCCTGTTGCTGGGTTGGGAGGCTTTCTGCTTGTATCTGGGTATTGAACGTTAAGGTCTAGTACGAAGCGATAAGACCCAGCCCTGGGTCAAGTCCCTCCACTAACCACGGAGGGGGGTATTGGAGGCCCACCCGAAAGAGGCCCACCCGAAGGGTCCCTTAGGAAAATAAGAGGCTCCAAAAGTCGTCAAGCAAACGTACATGCATATACGACTATAATTGCTATCATCATCATAGTCTTTGAAGAACACTAGAGATACGATTGCGGCTGCTGAACAGGAAGGACGTGTTTATCGGAGCTCCGACTACAAGCAGAAAATAAAGAAGACTTAGATGTAATAGAAGAGTGAAAGAAAGAGAATTTTGCTGCTACGTCCTGGAATCGTGCACACTAAGAAAAGTTCTTACGAAATTGCCTATATTTCGAGATTACCAAAATGGTGTTGCATGGTTCTGGGGCAAACACTTCAACAACTAGAACAACCCATACTGCCACTACCTCACCCAAAAGAACAGAGTACTATAACGAAGATACAAACGGCAGTGGATCAATTGCAATCGACTGAGAAATATAAAGAAGAAATCAACAGAAGTGGATCAATTGCAATGGACATTGACCCTACACTTTGCAGATACTGGAATATGCTGAATATCCTGTGCCATTTTCATAGCGTCAAAACGTTATCGGAATTATTATTCTTTCATTCGGACTGAAGATCAGGTACATATATTTTTTCTACTAATACTACTTAAATTAAATTATCCATTTTTTTAGTTTCTTATTAATTATCTAAAACATTTTTCAAAAAATTAATTTCCATTTGGGTGTATAACACAACCCTTAAATAAATTCTATCTGGCTCGCGTCCTACCGATAATAAATACATGTACTTCTACCCCTAACTCCCGTTACTTAGCAACCCCTCGGACTTGAGCTTAAATTACATCACAGTACCACTGGTTTACCCCCAATTTTCTCCAACTGGCGCACTTTAGCGGCCGGAAAAGTTGGCTAGCGTCCAACTACCCTACTTATACTAATCCAACCTTACAATATTTTAAGCTATTCCTTATTCTAAACTTAATCAATGCTTATAACCACAACAGCTACTCCCATAATAAGAATTTAAGCTTATCTTTAGTATAAATTAGGAATAAACATATAAATTAAATATATAATATTAACTGCCGTAAAATAAAATCACATGACATAAATTACGGACTGACCTAAATTCATTTCTTATTCAATAAGGAAAATAGGAAGCACTACCTATATCCCCGTAATTCCCTACTCCCCCCCCCCACGGACAACGTCAAACTCGCTCGAGGAGTGAGTTTAACCCATATATGTTTTGTGCAGTATTATTCTTTCGTGTTCGTTGCCCTTCCAACAGGTGTTAGGTACATATACTAGCAATTACCTGGGTAGGATCCGAAAGTCCGCAAACACGTGCAGAAAAACGATTTCTTACCATGGCTTGTACCGTCCTTTGTTTATTGTTGTGATGTAATGTCCAATCTATGTTTTATATTACAAAATAGGGCTCAACTTTTGAGCCCTTTTTAGTTAATAACTCTGCTTGGCCCTTACAAACACGATTGGTATTTTAATAATGTACTCAATTTCTATCAACTTTGGAAACAAAAATTACGGGACACTTTGGCCCATCAATTTGACTTACCTTTAGACAATTTTACGCTTAGTATACAAATCATCAAACCTTTTTAATTAATAGGTGTATTCACAACTAGGGGTTTATTTGAACCGTATGAGATATTTTCATGTTTGGTTTCATAATCTCCCTATAAATATGGTAGTACTTGTCCATCAATGACTTTTGCTAGAAGAACATAACAGAAGTGGATCAATTGCAATGGACCTGGACTCTACACTTCGATGATAATGGAATATGCCGACTATAACGAAGATAAAAACTGCAATGGATCAATTGCAATCAACTGAGAATTATAAAGAATACAACAGAAGTGGATCAGTTGCAATGGACCTGGACTCTACACTTCGATGATAATGGAATATGCCGACTATAACGAAGATAAAAACTGCAATGGATCAATTGCAATCAACTGAGAATTATAAAGAAGAATACAACAGAAGTGGATTAATTGCAATGGACCTGGACTCTACACTTCGAAGATAATGGATAATGCCGACTATAACGAAGATAACTGCAGTGGATCAATTGCAATGAACTGAGAATTATAAAGAAGAAATCGACAGAAGTGGATAAATTGCAATGGACCTGGACTCTACACTTCGAAGATCATGGATAATGCCGACTATAACGAAGATAACTGCAGTGGATCAATTGCAATGAACTGAGAATTATAAAGAAGAAATCAACAGAAGTGGATAAATTGCAATGGACCTGGACTCTTCACTTCGAAGATAATGGATAATGCCGACTATAACGAAAATAACTGCAGTGGATCAATTGCAATCAACTGAGAATTATAAAGAAGAAATCAACAGAAGTGGATAAATTGCAATGGACCTGGACTCTACACTTCGAAGATAATGGACAATGCCGACTATAACGAAGATAACTGCAGTGGATCAATTGCAATGAACTGAGAATTATAAAGAAGAAATCAACAGAAGTGGATAAATTGCAATGGACCTGGACTCTTCACTTCGAAGATAATGGATAATGCCGACTATAACGAAAATAACTGCAGTGGATCAATTGCAATCAACTGAGAATTATAAAGAAGAAATCAACAGAAGTGGATAAATTGCAATGGACCTGGACTCTACACTTCGAAGATAATGGACAATGCCGACTATAACGAAGATAACTGCAGTGGATCAATTGCAATCAACTGAGAATTATAAAGAAGAAATCAACAGAAGTGGATAAATTGTAATGCACCTGAACCATACACTTTGAAGATACTGCAATATGCTGAACATTATACTGTGCCATTTTAATAACTTTTTCAATAAGGGAAATAGGAAGCACTACCTATATCCCCGTAACTCCCCACTCCCCCCGGACAACGTCAAACTTACTCGATGAGTGAGTTTAATCCCCATATGTTTTATACAGTTACTGTTTTTTTCATGTTCGTTGCCATTCCAACAGGTGCTAGGTACATATACTAGCAAATACCTGGGTAGGATCCGAAAGTCTGCAGATCCGTGAAGAAAAACGATTTCTTACCATGGCCTGTACCGTCCTTTGTTCATTGTTGTGATGTATTGTTCAATTTATGTTTATTAGTTCAATATAGGGTTCACCTTTCGACCCAACTGAGCCCATTTTTAGTTAATAACTCTGCTTGGCCCTTAAAAAACCTGATTGGTATTTCAATAAGATACTAAATTTCTACCAACTTTGAAATCAAAAACATAGCGGGACACTTTGGCTATTAATTTGACTTACCTTTAGACAATCTTATGGTTAGTATACAAATCATTAAACCTTTTTAATTAATAGGTGTATTCACAACTCGGGTTTATTTGAATCGTAGGAGATATTCTCGTGTTTGGTTTCTCAATATCCCAATAAATATGGTAGTACTTGTCCATCAACGACTCTTGCTTGCTGCTGGTGTGTTTGGGCAGCCTTGGTGCATACTGCGGTGTTCTGAACAGGACACTCTAAAAGAAACAGCTACACCCCGGAGCCAAATCAACCCCAAACCCAATTAAATCCCATTTCAGAGGCTCTGGGATAATATACCTACTACAATCTACACAACAAACCTACCTCCCAACAGAACAGTAGAATAACGGAAGATTGTCGCAGCAACGGTATAGATTATATACCGCACTACCATTGTGATTTCACAATGGTAAATGAAAAGATATTAATTTCTATGCCATTTTCTGGGCTCAACTTTGGCAATTTCGAGCCCTATTGGATATACAACCACTGGCCCTGAAGGGAATGATTGGTTTTAAATTATCTTTTGAACTCTCCCCACATAACAAATTAAGATCGCAAACTATAAAAAGGGTACCTGATACTCACCTAATTTGACTAACAATTCGACAATAACAGTACGCCTAGTACACAAAAAAATAATTCACTTTCAAATGTTAGGAAAATTCACAACTCTGGTTTATTTGAAACGTACGTGGCTAACACGTTTGGGAATGTTTAGGGACTCCCATCCCCTTAGACAACGGGACAAACATGATCTAAATTAGAACAAGGCTTTTGCTTGCAATTGGTGTACTTGGTTGCAAGGAGAGAACCACAAGACGGATCCAATGATGGCGCCTCGGGCCCACCACCCCGCAAAAGAGTTACATCAATATTGCCTTAGAAAAGATTACACTTTCATTGCCAAACTTTGCGGAGGTGGGCCTGGGGTAAAATCAACAACGGCAACGCCCAAGCTTGGTTGGGCGGTTTTGAGGTTTTACCTTCTCCTGGGGCTGGCGGGGCGGGGGCATTCTGTCTCGTTAGGAATAGAGCACTTAAAGTGTCAAAGGTCAAAACTAAGGTTTTGCGTCCGATATACACCCAAGCACTGGGTGCAGCCCCAGCACGAGGGTCTCAGGGAACCCTGCCATCGTAGGGGGGGGTCTCTAGTCCTTCTCGGGGCTATACATCGTCATAGGGCACCTAGGTGCAAAACTGACGTTAAACTCCATAACGGTAATTGAAGAGGAAAAAAGAGAGAAGACAGGCAGGGAAGAACAACGATGGACAAAGAACAGTAAGGCAACTCGGAACTGGATTTAGATAATATTAGGAGTGATTCTCTTCAGAGGGACTAACAATGTAAAAGGCGGTAAGGCTAACGTAAACTTAAAGTAAGATAGAACAGATTAAAAGTAAGATTAATCGACTATTGAAAAATATAATCCTAAAAATAACTCCTATAAATTCAATTATCCCATTACTTTCCTAGTTAATATCAAATCCATTTAAACAAGCAAATACACTCCCACTGTTACAAATAATAACATTAAACGCTTTATTGTTAAAACAGAACAAACTAAACGGCGATGAACATATAATAAATAAATCCTTGTAAAGTGGGATAAACCTTATTTTACCCCAAAATCCCTCTCATACCTGATCGAAATATTTCTTTGTCTTGCTATATATACAACGTCCGTCAGACATACCAGGATAAATATAGAAGCGCGTTACAAAAACGGAGCATCTCTTTAAATAAGCATATTATATAAGGCCGCAGCTGATTTGCCGATTTTCTTTGCGCACACTTTATCTAATTGGAAAACAATAATGGGCTAGGAAAGGATTGAAATGCAGACACAAACCAGCCATTCAGAATTGAAATCATTAAGGCTTACACAGAAAACAATAATAATCAATAAATATCAGTAATAGAACAAATTAATTTAACCACAATCCATATCACTAAATCAATCAAGTAATAATTGCTACTACTATACAAAAGTTGCAATAATCATAACAATAAACTTAGGATAAATTAATAATAACTCCAATATAAAGAATGTGATTGGGAAATGTTTATTAATAGTTGGAAAAAAGTATAGTATTTAATTAATTAAAAATGTTCAACGGACAATATGAGAATTTACTTGGATATGAATCGCCAGAAGAAAGTAATTCTGAAAGAAATACAAGAAGACATCTTTAAGAGGAACAGACTTCGAAGAATTTCTAGAGCAAGCAGGAGAGGGACGGACAGGGAAACAACGCTTTATGCGACAGCCCATGTGAAAGTTATACAACTTTTATAACCTCCACAAAGGCAGAGTCAACTGCCAGTATGAAAAGAATTACAACTTACATTTACCAGTACGAAAAGATATTACTGTACGGTAGTTGCCTAAGTCTCAAACATTGCCATTATGAAAAGATATTACAGCCAATAGTTGCCAAAACCTCAAAACAAGGGACAGTTTAGGAAGCTCTACCTGCTGCCGCGCGGCCAACTGTCAAGCAAAATTTACCATATCTCAGTCATCACTTTGGCATTGAAGACCTTTGGAACAAACATGAACCTTTGGAAAGGCGGTCAAAATTAAAAAAAAAAAAAACCAAGACAAATCTGTGGTGGTAAAAAAAAACAAACAATGGGTGACATCCACTCAACAGATTGAAGGAAATTTTAGGCCATTATAAGTACGCCAAGTACATAAAATTCAAACATTAACGTATTCAAAAATCACAACTCTGAGGCATTCGACAAATTGCAAAGGTGGCTAACACCATATTGGCATAAGGAATCCCGTAGGAAAAACTGGATATAATTTGACCAAGCCTTGATGTGTTTTCTATTGAATAAGTCTCCTGAAGGCCCAGTTCACCAACTGCCCTCTTAAAGGGACATACGCCAAGCCTGGGGCCACAAACAGTCGCACTAAGGCCACCAGGCGGTACGAGACTATAATCCTAATCAAAATTAGTGATGAGATTCTCGTTCTCGATCTCCGACGGCCACGAGAACACAGGGACGCAGCGTTTGAAAGGACGAACGTGTTTCACAGAGCCGCCTCTACCACGTGGCCCGCTTTTAGTCACACAATAAAGAATGAAAAATTACAGAAGATAGTTGCTGATACAATATATGCCACGGATACTGTTATTGATTCATTGGGATGTAGTGCTAGCCTTTTTGGAAAGGACGGACATGTTTCACGGAGCTCCCGAAAACAGAAGAATGAAGAATAAAGAATACTTCGGAAGAAGAAAGATAGTTCAGTGATATTTCCACGAAGGATACAGTGACATACTCGACATTTAATGATTCTAGGACCATACAAGCAATGACGAATAAGGTAACATAAAACTACTACACTTATATCTCAATTCAAAAATACTACATTACTTATAATCTTAAATTATGTTAACTTTTTAACCATTCTTACCACTCAAATCTATATGGTAAAAATTAGTTGCATTTAATATTTAAGGTTATTAACAATGGGTTTTTTATGCCCCATGTATAGCAGACGAAATCCGTCTATATAGGTAAATTTCCATTTCCCATAGACGCTTTACCAATACTCATTCACATTTCAATCAATTTTTCTAAGGGGGCAGGGTCCAGTATTTATGTACAAATTTAATGCCGCAATCAGTGACCTAGTACAAAAAATCATAAAAAATCAAATACACAAGTGAGGTCAAGAATGTCCATATTTTGAGATACCTATATTAAAACAAAGCATAAAAATATTATCCACTTGACCAGAGAAGTCAGTGGCAGTTCATAGCAGAAGAAGTTTATGCACCCCAACCCCAAATTTATACCTGCAATTTTCATGTCCGAAGGTCATTTTTGACACCATGTGGTACTCACAGTGCAAACACAAGCCCTTTTCCTAGATTACAATTCTGCCAAACAGTCTGTACTAAACAGGCTGATGCAGTTGAAAATAGTTGTCATCCAAGCCGTTTTTGAGATATGCTCCTTGTCCCAAACCCACATGTTTACTGTTACAAGAGGCTAGCTCTTCTTCGTAGACAACTATTGGTATTTCACTATCAACATATTGCAGAGTAACTATGGAAGGTGTACATGCCTGACATCAATTTCAAGAGCAACACAAGCCCGAAACACCTAGCTCACAAATATATCCATATATTTAATTAGTAGACAATAATTGCTGAAAAAGTCACACCATAGCCTTAAGTTAAGAAATTTGCCAGGGGCCAAAATACGAAACTGTACCCTGCCTCCTTAAGAATTTGGGTCAAAATGGTTTATGTCACAAGTTGTGTATATATCACATATTTAGACATTATCTAGTACAATGGTATAGAGGAAAACCTTTTGTGTGCAAAATTAAAAATGGTATTACACTTTTAGGAAAGTGACTACTTTGCGGCAAAAAGCATTGCATTATTTACATTGTGAGTTATGACTGATTGCATTTCTTGAAAGATTTCAAATTGTTTACAAACTTCAATGATTTTCTCTTTGTTTACCACCACAGCATTAGGACAGAATCAAAATTCCTTTACAATCTTTCATGAATGTCAAGAAGAGGTTTGGAAGTTATAAATTTTAGGAGTAAATGACAGAAATGCAATGTTACTTGTCAGTGACAGAAGTGAAAATTTTCTATAAACCCTTCTAGCAAACATAAAGAAATCACACATTTAAGTTAATAATGTGCTTTGGAAGTACTTTTAGACTGATATAAAACAAGCAGTTCCTAACCTTTCATTATTATTCAGGAGATCCTAATAGGAGCATCAATGTTGTGTGAGTGTGTGTTGGGGGGAGGGGGTAATCACAACAACAGTCTAGCTAATCTGGAAAGATCAAAGTTTAATCAATCAACATTAGACCATGCTAGAATATTAACATACAGATGTGTGGACCCAGTTAAACTTACAAAGGGACATATCAAATAACTTCATTGATACATAGCCACTGAAATTGACCATACATATACAATTACTCAATACAAGTTAACAGAAATCTCTTCTCAGACACCAATTCACTTACAACTGACTTTAATGATTTCTGGAGTTTAAAAAATCATAGTAAATAATAAGAGAAGGTATAGAACAAATATTTACAGTGGAAAATTCAGTTCAAGGTAAAATGTATTTCACTTGCTTGGCTTTTAATAAGCACATACCATAAAACAACTCCTGAGGAAGTTAAATCTATCCGTCAAAGTCTCTCTCTTGTGCACACAGAACAGAATGAGTATCTGGATGAGATTCAAGCTATTGTTTCTTTCAGCATGACTAACCGATTAATCCTGATCTTCTACCATGCAAACTGAGACCTGCAAAAAGAAAAGTATCAAGTGATATTGATGTACTTTAAACATTCAATGAAAACTATAAGAATTTCAGAGGAGAAACTGTATGTGTAATGTCCAAGGCATGAAACTGACACTTAATTTTAAGCTTTTCCCCTTTGTTAACTGAACCTAGAAATTTCAAGATAGATATATAACACTGAAACATTTTCTATTATCACCCAAGTGTGAGATATGAACCTCATGTCAACTTCACAATGGGCTCATGAAGGTTGAAACTATGTCGGAGTACTAAAACTTTCATTCTTCTCACCAAAATATAGCAAGTGATATGCCATATGCATCATTATTCCTAACATTGTTTCACTGGTGACATTCAACATTCACAAGAGTATGCTTATGCACGATTCCTCCAAAGTCTAGCTGCTCCTGTGGAGTTAAATTACTTTAAAGAATGCATGTTGACATGCTAAGCAATTGTTTCTGTGTGTCTGTAATGAAATGTGAATAATATTCATACAAATAGATGTGCAAACCTTGACAACTACATAAAAAGCAAGACAATACATTGTGGTCACTATTTTCGTTCCATATTTAGTAAGTTAAGTCCAACATATGCTACTTTATCATGATGTAAACAGTTCTCACATTGAGGTATAAAACACAGTTACCTCCCTCGGCAAAGAGCATTATATATAACACTACATGAAATATGGAAAAAGGAAGGAAATATAATGAAGCTAATGCACAAAAATTATTTAAATATACACAAAGAAACAAAAAAGTATAATAGTCATGGCTGACTGCACCATAAAAAAATTATCAATTTTGCTTAAGGGGGCAGGGTCCAGTATTTATGTAGAAATTTAATGCCGCAATCAGTGACCTAGTACAAAAAATCATAAAAAATCAAATACACAAGTGAGGTCAAGAATGTCCATATTTTGAGATACCTATATTAAAACAAAGCATAAAAATATTATCCACTTGACCAGAGAAGTCAGTGGCAGTTCATAGCAGAAGAAGTTTATGCACCCCAACCCCAAATTTATACCTGCAATTTTCATGTCCGAAGGTCATTTTTGACACCATGTGGTACTCACAGTGCAAACACAAGCCCTTTTCCTAGATTACAATTCTGCCAAACAGTCTGTACTAAACAGGCTGATGCAGTTGAAAATAGTTGTCATCCAAGCCGTTTTTGAGATATGCTCCTTGTCCCAAACCCACATGTTTACTGTTACAAGAGGCTAGCTCTTCTTCGTAGACAACTATTGGTATTTCACTATCAACATATTGCAGAGTAACTATGGAAGGTGTACATGCCTGACATCAATTTCAAGAGCAACACAAGCCCGAAACACCTAGCTCACAAATATATCCATATATTTAATTAGTAGACAATAATTGCTGAAAAAGTCACACCATAGCCTTAAGTTAAGAAATTTGCCAGGGGCCAAAATACGAAACTGTACCCTGCCTCCTAAGCGACTTGATGATCCCCCCCCCCCAACTAACTTTTACCTGGCTCACTAGCCGTAGCAGGCACTATCCTATACCTTACATCCAAAACTCCCGGCTCCTAGCAACACCCCAGACTTTAGACGGTCTTGCATCATACAGCCCCGGTCTTGCATCATACAGCCCCGCTTCTGGTCACTAACTTCTATAAAATGTCACGCATTAGCGGTGGTTCCTACTTAAATTAATACCCCACCCCCATTAGGTAACGGGGAAACACCAGAACTTTTTTTTTTTATTATCCTTGCTTCCTTGCTTGAAACGATTACACAAATATGCCAAATTTTAAATTGCCAATATGAGCTGCATAATCCCTGGGGCAACAGTGCATCTCAAACAACATTACAACTTGTCCTGCAGTCGCTGGTCTCTTGGTGTGGTGGTGGCTTTCTTTGTTCCTTGTTGGTGCGGCTGGTTTGGGCGGTGTTCTTTCCTTTGCTATCCACTGTATTGTCAAGGGTCTTTAGGTCATGTCTGTAGCGAAAAGGCCATGCTAGGACTGAGTGCCTCCCTGTGGACCTAGGCTGATGGCTACCCACTGGTGGAGTTATTGGAGTTTCCTTCGTTTGGGTGGGGGTCGGGGTCTCTGGTCTTTTGTGGGGGGGGGGCACCAGACAGATGCCACCCTCCATACTTAACCGAAAAAAATATCTAAAATGTTTATGTATTTTTGTAATCACCCCAATGTGTAGATGTTTTATTTAATCAATTTGATCAAAAAATTTAATTTTTAAAATTTTTTTGTAGAGGTCTCCTATGTCCTGTGTGTGCTATATGTTTAGTGCTATTGTATGTTGCTATAATTTGTTTTTTCCTTAGGACAGCCTTCTATTTCATATCCTCCCAGTTGTCTTTTCCATTATATGCATCTCATTCTTTCATTATCATTCTCCCTTTTTCCCTAATTTGCCCCACTATTCTTACTTCCCAAACTTTGAAACAGGGCTTACTTCTCCAAAAAAGGGTCGCTTTATAGGCTTTGGGCAACTTTTTAAACAGTTATTGTTTTTAAACAACCCCCATTTTTTTCGGGGATGGACTTTTTTTTTTCCTTTTTTGTTGAGAACAAAAGGGCTTTAAGAAATGACTGCTACCCCTTTTACTCCTTTATTTTCCATAGTTTTTGTGTTGTTTTTTTTGTTTTTTGGCTTTTCTGCCTTTTTCCCTTTTTTTTAAGTTTGGGGGGGAGAATTCAATGTTTTGTAGTTTAATTAGTTTTGGGGAATTTTTTGGTTTGGGTGTGTTTGTTTTTTCACGAAGGGCCCCACCTTTTTTATTCCTTGTTTTTGAAAACCCCCCAGGGGGGTTTTAAAAATTGGGAAATTTTTTTAAAATTTTTTTAACCCCGAAATAAATTTTAAAAATTTTTTAAATTTTTTAAAACTTTTTAAAAACTTTTTCCAAAAACTTAAAAAATAAAAAAATTTTTTTAAAAATTTTAAATTGGGGCTACTTTTTCAAAATTAAATTTTTTAAGGCATTTTTCCATAATTTTTTTGTTAAGAAATTTTTTAAACCCCCAAAACATTTAAAATTTAAATAACAAAATAACCCAAAAATTTTTTTAAAACCCCCCCCCCCCTTTCAATTTAATATTTATTTTTATCAAAAAAATGGCCTTTTGCCAAAATTTTCTTTTCCCCAGGAAATCACCAAAATTTTTTTTTTAAAATTGTTACCAAAATTTTGGGAGTAAAACCCCGGGGTTTCCCCTTTAAAAATGGAAAATTTTGTTTTGGTTTTTCCTCCCCCCGTACTTTTATTTTAAAGCGGGAAACCCCGAAAGGGTTTGAAGAAAAAAAATGGTATTAGGTGGTTTGGTTCAAAAAAAAAAACCATTTTGGAAAAAATTTTTATCCCTTAAAAAGTTTTTAAAATAAAATTAAAAAACAAATTACAAATTGATGCCAATTTTTTGGTTTTTTCCCTGAAATGATTAAAATTTATAAAATGAAAGTGTTGTTTTTGGTGAAATATAAAAAAGGGGTAAAAAAATTTTTATTGTGCGGGAAGGATAGTCTATATATACCCAGACATTTTTAGTTAAAAAATTTAAATTGATGGGTTTCGGGGATTAAAAAATTAAAAATTTTACCAAGGCCCTAAAAAAAAAAAGGTTTTTTTCCATTTACCACGGTTTTCCAGTTATCTTTTTTTTTTTTCATTAAAAAATAATGGAGTTTTTTTTTTTTTCATTTTTTTTGGTTTTTTCAAATTTTTATAAAAAGAAATAGGGGAAGGGTTGAAAAAAACATAAAATTTTAATTTTGGGAAAAAAGGGGACTTGTATGGCCGGAAGGAAATTATAGTTGGGTTTAAAAATTTTTATATTTAAATTATTTAAATATGCAACCCCCCCCCCCAAATTTTAAGTTTTAACTTCCTTTTTTACCCCACCTTTTTATCATTCTATCTTTATTCAGAACCATTCAGTGATCAAAGCAAAATTGTAAAAGCAAATTTCCCCAGACTTTTTTTAACCCGGGGAAATTTAACCTTTAAAAAGAATGTTTCTTTGGAGTCCCCCAATTTTTTAATTGGCGGGACAAAAAAATTGGGAAAAGTAATGCAAAAAAGGAAAACTAGGGAAAGGGAAATAATATTTATAAAAATAAAATAAAAAAATAAAATATTTAAACTAAATTAATTAAAACAAGGAAGGTTCTTATGTAATTTTATTTAAAAAAAAAATCCAAAAGTATTTTTTATTACAAAAATTAAATTTAAAAAAACATATAATAAAAATGACCTTTAAACCGTTGTTGTGAATTTGCCAATGAAAAAGAAAAGTATAAACAAGACGCATTAAAAAAAAGGGAAAAAACTACCCCGGGGGGATTTGTCTTTTTTCCCCCAGTAAAAAAAAGGAAATTTATAGCCTTTAAGAAAAGGATAAATGATTTCAATAGATATTAAAACAACAGGAAGCACTACCTGGGGTCTCAAATAAAACCAAAAAACAAAACGATGAAGACACAGACCAAAAGAAAAACAAGAGATTTAAAGGGGAAAATACCACAAAAACGAAGAATTTCGAAAATCGGATACAAAGACAACGAGGAAACCCAAAAAATTTTAAAACAACTTTAAAATACATAAAAAAGAATTTAAAGCAAAAAAACCCTACTGTTTTTTCTATTTTCCCCCCAGCCCTGCACCCCCATAAAAACGCAAAACCAACAAGGGGATAGTAGCACAGCCCTATCAGCGGGGCAATGAAAAAAATAACATTTGCATTATGAAAAATTAATTAACTTGATGATACATAAAGAATAAATTTTCCGCAAGCAAAAAAAACCCTTTTTGGCGAGGGCTAAAGTTCGGCAAAAAAAAGGTTTTTTTTGGCTAAAGACCGGGGTGGGGGCCCCTTTGTAAATATGACCCATTAGACCACTGACAAAAAGATAACCAAATAGAAATTTATAATAAAAGGTGCCTTTCCCCAATTTTTACTACATTAAAAAAGAAAAAGGAACTAGTAACAAAAAATTTCCAACAAAAAAATTATTAACTTTTTTAAAATTAAAATTTAAAAAAATTTGAAAATTACACATTAAAATTTTTTTTTAAAAGCCCAGGAAAACAAAAAATTTTTTTAAAAATATCCCAAAATATTTCAAAATTCCCAAGTACGAGGGAGGGAACCTAAGCAGATGTTGCCCGGGGACTTGTGGTGGCTGGTGCTGTCCTTTCCTTGTCTCTGCGTCCTTTGCCCCGCCTGGACATGTACGTACAACCTAGAGAAACCCTGGACCAGAAACAGTCAGGAAGCACTACGTGTACATGCGACTATGACAAGTCAGCCTCAACCTGTAGAAATGTACTAAAATGGAGGGGGTTACACATCTTAACCAGAGATTCTCCATCTCCATGGTTGCAGTTATGGACAGCACTATGAACACTGCCATGGACGTTTCTCTTACAGATTATATTCTTTGGTAAGCTGCATTTTGTCTTTCGATTCACTGATTCAACCAAGAGTTCTTGTTTAATTTTGTTTTTAACACTGTAGATTTACCTAGCTGATACTCAACACGCATGAGTAATGTACTATCCTCTCTTTCTCAATGGATATTTTCAAATCAGTTGATGTGAATATATGAAAAAGAGCTTCCTATCAGAAATATGGTCTCAGATTTGAAACAATAGCTATTTATATAGGCAACATTGCTCTGCACTAACTATAAAGTGATAGAATAGAACCATTTAGTTGTAAATTAGAGCTTCCTACCTGGTATGACAAATCAAGGTATGTTGCCTCCCCTTTGACTAATTTAGTAATTGCAAGGTTTGCATTGTTGCTCTTTTTTCAATAATTTAAGTATTTTATTCAGCTTTATATTGAAAAGTAAGTAATTTATCACTGCTTGATGTGGAAAGTAGCCACAATAATGATGTTGAGGCTTTTTCTTAACTTATGAGTTTTGGGTAATTTGTAGGTAAACAATTTATGTATTAGACAACTTTCATATGCAATCAATTCTATTACTTAAATTTACCAAGTAGTTTATGCAGCGATAAATTATATCAGTGTCTGAATGCTGCACAGAAATATGGACTTGACTTGGCATCACCAACTTTTCCCCATTTATTTGCCTCCAGCTTACTTCTTGACTTGGGCCAAAGCAGTTTGCACATGGGCTTACTGTCTCCAACAGTAATGTCAGCATTATAGGAACTTTGCATAGCTTTTTCAAATCAGTTTATTGTTTCCTTATGTAACAGACCTCAAGTTGCTTTGTCTTTTGGGTTGATGGACCTTTTTTTCCCTTTGTTGTGAGAAACATAACCAGGCTTGAAGAAATGACTGTCTATTCTTTACTTCCTTACTCTTTCCCATAGTTTTATAGTAAAAAGTAGCTCTCCGTTATATAATTCTTCAGTATAATAAAACTTATGGAACTTTTCTTTGCCTTTTATACCTTTTTGTTAAGATTTGGGGGTGATGAATCAATGTTTTGATAGTTTAATTAGTTTTGGGAATATTTTGGTGCTTCATGGGTGTGTATTTGTTTTAGTCACAGAAGGGCAATGACCTCTTTATCATTGTGTCCTGTCATGTGACACACCTATTGGCTTTCTCTGAATGTGAGGAATACTGATGCATTGTATTTTGTATCTGTGACAGTCAAAGAAAGGAAATGAAATTTTGAAATTTAAAACATTAAAAACTTGTCTAATAGCAAGTAAGAGATGAAAATACAATGTGTTATGTAATTTAGTACCCTGTGATGTCATCCTTGTTGATGTCAGCATGTTTGTGTTTCTTTTTTGTGGCATGCATGCCATAGAAAGATAACATGAAGATACAAAGGCAGAAAACAATTATTTTAATAACAAGAATAATCCAGAAAAAAGTGCGATACAACACAGCAACATGTAATGCGGCTGCAATTTAACTATATGCAGTGGTATCACATAAAATGCCATTGCTCTAATATCTTTGCAGAAGTATGGCCAATTCGCTGTTTCAATTATGTTACAATATCAATGAGTAAAACAAGCGTCATTATAAAAAAAAAAAATTTGATCTGGTTATAGGACCCACGGTACTTTTTATATGGAAGAACTGTGAACCAGTCTAGAAATGGGTGAAGAAATAATAGAGTATATAGGTGTTTGGATGTTCATAATTGATTGATAATGAAAAGTCAAATTTTAGTAAAAATATCTTTTGAAAGCTTATCCTATGTGTAATTTAAAATAAATATAGACAAATTACTATTGATGCAATTTTAGTATTTCTGAAGATGACTTAGGATTAGTCAATAATGAAAGTAGCACTTGATTTGCTTGAGCAGAATCATGCACATATAGGTAAAAAAAAATGATAGTTGTGCATGGAGCAAGGATAGGTCTGATCATCAGTACCCAGACATTTTAGGTTACTGAATCTTAAATATGATGGCGTTTACTATGGGAGTTGAATTAGTAGCTTGACTCATATGCGACCTAGAGCATAATAGGAGCCCGTTGTTTCCATGGTTACCACAGGCATCCAGGTTATCATTTTGGTGGTTTTTGCATATGACAATCATAATGGAGTTATTTTTTTTTTCATGGTTTGCATGTGATTTTTTCAAATTTCTATACAAAACGTATACGGGAAGGGTTGTATAAACTGGACAGGGGCAGTAGATTGCTCAAGCTATGCGAAAAAGAGACTTGTATGGCCTGATAGCAAAATTTCATATGTTGGTGCCCACAAATTGGCTTATATGGTTAAATGCTATTTATAATATGCAACAATTTCCCCCCCCCCAAAAGGGGATGGGGTGGGGAGAGATTTTAACTGTAAACCACTTGTGTCACAATCACCTTTGTATCAGTACTGATCATTTAACTTCAGAGACACATTCAGTAGATCAAAGCAGAGAGTATTGTAAAATGCAAGGACTTCGCATGCCACATTGCTTCAACCAGTGAGGAGGATAAGCCTTTGAAGAGGAGGGAGGTGTTTCTTGGAGCTCCCGCAATTTTCACTTACATTGAGAACTGGACAAGGAAAGGAACTTGGAAAGTGAAGTGCCATGAAAAGGATAATACTACTGGAAAGGGAAGTATAAAACTTTATAACAATAAAATAATAAAACAATAAAATATTGCTAACTATAACTTACATTAATAACTATATTATGGTAATGTTACAGTTACTGTTATTATTATTATTAAATTAATATATCACATAAAGTATTTTTATATTACAATAATCAATAATTAAATTGAACTATATAATAAATGACCTTTATATCGCAGTTGTTGGTCGCATTTACCGCCATGACTGCAAAAAGAAAAGTATAAACTAAGACTGACAATGTAAAAGAAAAGATGTAACTAACTGCCATGGCAGCTGTTGATCATTTATACCATCACAGCTGCAATAATGAAAGGAAATGTCTTATATTGCCTTTAAGAAAAGATGCAACTGATCAATAGCCATATTCAAGAGACAAACAGGAAGCACTACCTGGGGTCTCTAAATACAATCCTTAAAAAACAAAACGGAGATGAAGACACAGACCAAAAGAAAAACAGAAGAAGATTTAACGAAAATACAAGCTTCAAAGAAAAACAGATGAAGATTTAACGAAAATACAGACACAAAAACAGAAGATTTAACGAAAATGCAGATACAAAGACAACAGAAGAAGAAACAGAAAAGATTAAAACAACTTTCAAAGTAGCCATCAAACAAGAGACAGTAGGAAGCACAACCTACTGTCTCATAATTCCCCCCAGCCCTGCACTCACACAATAAAACACTGCAAACACAACAGCTGATAGTAGCACACGCCCTATCAGCGGTACAATGAAAAGATAATATCATATTGCCATTACTAAAGAAAAGATGTAATTAATCTATAGACTGCCATACATAGAAGAATAAACCTCCTTCCGGACAAGCAAAAATACCCTCTTAGGAACAGAGGGCTAATGTATCTGAGCAACAACTAAAGGTCATTTGGCTAAAGACCTAGGGGTGGCCCGGCCCTTGTACTAATATGACCCATTAGACCACTGCATCAAAAAGATGAACCAAATAGAAATAATTAATAAAAATGGTGCCTTCACCAAGCTGATTAATACTACATTTAGAAAAGAAAAGTACACTATGTACACAAAATTCCAACTAAAAAATTATTAACTATTATTCAAATCTCCACAACTCTATAATATTTGATAAATTACACAGGTGGCTAACACATTGTTGGTTACTGACGCACCATTGGCAAAACTGGAAATATTTGACAAAACTGCCATACCAACACATCCATTGCCACTGCAACGGGATTGGACCAAGAGCTACGAGGGAGGGAACCTAAGCAGATGTTGCCCGGGGACTTGTGGTGGCTGGTGCTGTCCTTTCCTTGTCTCTGCGTCCTTTGCCCCGCCTGGACATGTACGTACAACCTAGAGAAACCCTGGACCAGAAACAGTCAGGAAGCACTACGTGTACATGCGACTATGACAAGTCAGCCTCAACCTGTAGAAATGTACTAAAATGGAGGGGGTTACACATCTTAACCAGAGATTCTCCATCTCCATGGTTGCAGTTATGGACAGCACTATGAACACTGCCATGGACGTTTCTCTTACAGATTATATTCTTTGGTAAGCTGCATTTTGTCTTTCGATTCACTGATTCAACCAAGAGTTCTTGTTTAATTTTGTTTTTAACACTGTAGATTTACCTAGCTGATACTCAACACGCATGAGTAATGTACTATCCTCTCTTTCTCAATGGATATTTTCAAATCAGTTGATGTGAATATATGAAAAAGAGCTTCCTATCAGAAATATGGTCTCAGATTTGAAACAATAGCTATTTATATAGGCAACATTGCTCTGCACTAACTATAAAGTGATAGAATAGAACCATTTAGTTGTAAATTAGAGCTTCCTACCTGGTATGACAAATCAAGGTATGTTGCCTCCCCTTTGACTAATTTAGTAATTGCAAGGTTTGCATTGTTGCTCTTTTTTCAATAATTTAAGTATTTTATTCAGCTTTATATTGAAAAGTAAGTAATTTATCACTGCTTGATGTGGAAAGTAGCCACAATAATGATGTTGAGGCTTTTTCTTAACTTATGAGTTTTGGGTAATTTGTAGGTAAACAATTTATGTATTAGACAACTTTCATATGCAATCAATTCTATTACTTAAATTTACCAAGTAGTTTATGCAGCGATAAATTATATCAGTGTCTGAATGCTGCACAGAAATATGGACTTGACTTGGCATCACCAACTTTTCCCCATTTATTTGCCTCCAGCTTACTTCTTGACTTGGGCCAAAGCAGTTTGCACATGGGCTTACTGTCTCCAACAGTAATGTCAGCATTATAGGAACTTTGCATAGCTTTTTCAAATCAGTTTATTGTTTCCTTATGTAACAGACCTCAAGTTGCTTTGTCTTTTGGGTTGATGGACCTTTTTTTCCCTTTGTTGTGAGAAACATAACCAGGCTTGAAGAAATGACTGTCTATTCTTTACTTCCTTACTCTTTCCCATAGTTTTATAGTAAAAAGTAGCTCTCCGTTATATAATTCTTCAGTATAATAAAACTTATGGAACTTTTCTTTGCCTTTTATACCTTTTTGTTAAGATTTGGGGGTGATGAATCAATGTTTTGATAGTTTAATTAGTTTTGGGAATATTTTGGTGCTTCATGGGTGTGTATTTGTTTTAGTCACAGAAGGGCAATGACCTCTTTATCATTGTGTCCTGTCATGTGACACACCTATTGGCTTTCTCTGAATGTGAGGAATACTGATGCATTGTATTTTGTATCTGTGACAGTCAAAGAAAGGAAATGAAATTTTGAAATTTAAAACATTAAAAACTTGTCTAATAGCAAGTAAGAGATGAAAATACAATGTGTTATGTAATTTAGTACCCTGTGATGTCATCCTTGTTGATGTCAGCATGTTTGTGTTTCTTTTTTGTGGCATGCATGCCATAGAAAGATAACATGAAGATACAAAGGCAGAAAACAATTATTTTAATAACAAGAATAATCCAGAAAAAAGTGCGATACAACACAGCAACATGTAATGCGGCTGCAATTTAACTATATGCAGTGGTATCACATAAAATGCCATTGCTCTAATATCTTTGCAGAAGTATGGCCAATTCGCTGTTTCAATTATGTTACAATATCAATGAGTAAAACAAGCGTCATTATAAAAAAAAAAAATTTGATCTGGTTATAGGACCCACGGTACTTTTTATATGGAAGAACTGTGAACCAGTCTAGAAATGGGTGAAGAAATAATAGAGTATATAGGTGTTTGGATGTTCATAATTGATTGATAATGAAAAGTCAAATTTTAGTAAAAATATCTTTTGAAAGCTTATCCTATGTGTAATTTAAAATAAATATAGACAAATTACTATTGATGCAATTTTAGTATTTCTGAAGATGACTTAGGATTAGTCAATAATGAAAGTAGCACTTGATTTGCTTGGTGCAGAATCATGCACATATAGGTAAAAAAAAATGATAGTTGTGCATGGAGCAAGGATAGGTCTGATCATCAGTACCCAGACATTTTAGGTTATTGAATCTTAAATATGATGGCGTTTACTATGGGAGTTGAATTAGTAGCTTGACTCATATGCGACCTAGAGCATAATAGGAGCCCGTTGTTTCCATGGTTACCACAGGCATCCAGGTTATCATTTTGGTGGTTTTTGCATATGACAATCATAATGGAGTTATTTTTTTTTTCATGGTTTGCATGTGATTTTTTCAAATTTCTATACAAAACGTATACGGGAAGGGTTGTATAAACTGGACAGGGGCAGTAGATTGCTCAAGCTATGCGAAAAAGAGACTTGTATGGCCTGATAGCAAAATTTCATATGTTGGTGCCCACAAATTGGCTTATATGGTTAAATGCTATTTATAATATGCAACAATCCCCCCCCCCAAAGGGGATGGGGTGGGGAGAGATTTTAACTGTAAACCACTTGTGTCACAATCACCTTTGTATCAGTACTGATCATTTAACTTCAGAGACACATTCAGTAGATCAAAGCAGAGAGTATTGTAAAATGCAAGGACTTCGCATGCCACATTGCTTCAACCAGTGAGGAGGATAAGCCTTTGAAGAGGAGGGAGGTGTTTCTTGGAGCTCCCGCAATTTTCACTTACATTGAGAACTGGACAAGGAAAGGAACTTGGAAAGTGAAGTGCCATGAAAAGGATAATACTACTGGAAAGGGAAGTATAAAACTTTATAACAATAAAATAATAAAACAATAAAATATTGCTAACTATAACTTACATTAATAACTATATTATGGTAATGTTACAGTTACTGTTATTATTATTATTAAATTAATATATCACATAAAGTATTTTTATATTACAATAATCAATAATTAAATTGAACTATATAATAAATGACCTTTATATCGCAGTTGTTGGTCGCATTTACCGCCATGACTGCAAAAAGAAAAGTATAAACTAAGACTGACAATGTAAAAGAAAAGATGTAACTAACTGCCATGGCAGCTGTTGATCATTTATACCATCACAGCTGCAATAATGAAAGGAAATGTCTTATATTGCCTTTAAGAAAAGATGCAACTGATCAATAGCCATATTCAAGAGACAAACAGGAAGCACTACCTGGGGTCTCTAAATACAATCCTTAAAAAACAAAACGGAGATGAAGACACAGACCAAAAGAAAAACAGAAGAAGATTTAACGAAAATACAAGCTTCAAAGAAAAACAGATGAAGATTTAACGAAAATACAGACACAAAAACAGAAGATTTAACGAAAATGCAGATACAAAGACAACAGAAGAAGAAACAGAAAAGATTAAAACAACTTTCAAAGTAGCCATCAAACAAGAGACAGTAGGAAGCACAACCTACTGTCTCATAATTCCCCCCAGCCCTGCACTCACACAATAAAACACTGCAAACACAACAGCTGATAGTAGCACACGCCCTATCAGCGGTACAATGAAAAGATAATATCATATTGCCATTACTAAAGAAAAGATGTAATTAATCTATAGACTGCCATACATAGAAGAATAAACCTCCTTCCGGACAAGCAAAAATACCCTCTTAGGAACAGAGGGCTAATGTATCTGAGCAACAACTAAAGGTCATTTGGCTAAAGACCTAGGGGTGGCCCGGCCCTTGTACTAATATGACCCATTAGACCACTGCATCAAAAAGATGAACCAAATAGAAATAATTAATAAAAATGGTGCCTTCACCAAGCTGATTAATACTACATTTAGAAAAGAAAAGTACACTATGTACACAAAATTCCAACTAAAAAATTATTAACTATTATTCAAATCTCCACAACTCTATAATATTTGATAAATTACACAGGTGGCTAACACATTGTTGGTTACTGACGCACCATTGGCAAAACTGGAAATATTTGACAAAACTGCCATACCAACACATCCATTGCCACTGCAACGGGATTGGACCAAGAGCTACGAGGGAGGGAACCTAAGCAGATGTTGCCCGGGGACTTGTGGTGGCTGGTGCTGTCCTTTCCTTGTCTCTGCGTCCTTTGCCCCGCCTGGACATGTACGTACAACCTAGAGAAACCCTGGACCAGAAACAGTCAGGAAGCACTACGTGTACATGCGACTATGACAAGTCAGCCTCAACCTGTAGAAATGTACTAAAATGGAGGGGGTTACACATCTTAACCAGAGATTCTCCATCTCCATGGTTGCAGTTATGGACAGCACTATGAACACTGCCATGGACGTTTCTCTTACAGATTATATTCTTTGGTAAGCTGCATTTTGTCTTTCGATTCACTGATTCAACCAAGAGTTCTTGTTTAATTTTGTTTTTAACACTGTAGATTTACCTAGCTGATACTCAACACGCATGAGTAATGTACTATCCTCTCTTTCTCAATGGATATTTTCAAATCAGTTGATGTGAATATATGAAAAAGAGCTTCCTATCAGAAATATGGTCTCAGATTTGAAACAATAGCTATTTATATAGGCAACATTGCTCTGCACTAACTATAAAGTGATAGAATAGAACCATTTAGTTGTAAATTAGAGCTTCCTACCTGGTATGACAAATCAAGGTATGTTGCCTCCCCTTTGACTAATTTAGTAATTGCAAGGTTTGCATTGTTGCTCTTTTTTCAATAATTTAAGTATTTTATTCAGCTTTATATTGAAAAGTAAGTAATTTATCACTGCTTGATGTGGAAAGTAGCCACAATAATGATGTTGAGGCTTTTTCTTAACTTATGAGTTTTGGGTAATTTGTAGGTAAACAATTTATGTATTAGACAACTTTCATATGCAATCAATTCTATTACTTAAATTTACCAAGTAGTTTATGCAGCGATAAATTATATCAGTGTCTGAATGCTGCACAGAAATATGGACTTGACTTGGCATCACCAACTTTTCCCCATTTATTTGCCTCCAGCTTACTTCTTGACTTGGGCCAAAGCAGTTTGCACATGGGCTTACTGTCTCCAACAGTAATGTCAGCATTATAGGAACTTTGCATAGCTTTTTCAAATCAGTTTATTGTTTCCTTATGTAACAGACCTCAAGTTGCTTTGTCTTTTGGGTTGATGGACCTTTTTTTCCCTTTGTTGTGAGAAACATAACCAGGCTTGAAGAAATGACTGTCTATTCTTTACTTCCTTACTCTTTCCCATAGTTTTATAGTAAAAAGTAGCTCTCCGTTATATAATTCTTCAGTATAATAAAACTTATGGAACTTTTCTTTGCCTTTTATACCTTTTTGTTAAGATTTGGGGGTGATGAATCAATGTTTTGATAGTTTAATTAGTTTTGGGAATATTTTGGTGCTTCATGGGTGTGTATTTGTTTTAGTCACAGAAGGGCAATGACCTCTTTATCATTGTGTCCTGTCATGTGACACACCTATTGGCTTTCTCTGAATGTGAGGAATACTGATGCATTGTATTTTGTATCTGTGACAGTCAAAGAAAGGAAATGAAATTTTGAAATTTAAAACATTAAAAACTTGTCTAATAGCAAGTAAGAGATGAAAATACAATGTGTTATGTAATTTAGTACCCTGTGATGTCATCCTTGTTGATGTCAGCATGTTTGTGTTTCTTTTTTGTGGCATGCATGCCATAGAAAGATAACATGAAGATACAAAGGCAGAAAACAATTATTTTAATAACAAGAATAATCCAGAAAAAAGTGCGATACAACACAGCAACATGTAATGCGGCTGCAATTTAACTATATGCAGTGGTATCACATAAAATGCCATTGCTCTAATATCTTTGCAGAAGTATGGCCAATTCGCTGTTTCAATTATGTTACAATATCAATGAGTAAAACAAGCGTCATTATAAAAAAAAAAAATTTGATCTGGTTATAGGACCCACGGTACTTTTTATATGGAAGAACTGTGAACCAGTCTAGAAATGGGTGAAGAAATAATAGAGTATATAGGTGTTTGGATGTTCATAATTGATTGATAATGAAAAGTCAAATTTTAGTAAAAATATCTTTTGAAAGCTTATCCTATGTGTAATTTAAAATAAATATAGACAAATTACTATTGATGCTATTTTAGTATTTCTGAAGATGACTTAGGATTAGTCAATAATGAAAGTAGCACTTGATTTGCTTTAAGCAAATCATGCACATATAGGTAAAAAAAAATGATAGTTGTGCATGGAGCAAGGATAGGTCTGATCATCAGTACCCAGACATTTTAGGTTACTGAATCTTAAATATGATGGCGTTTACTATGGGAGTTGAATTAGTAGCTTGACTCATATGCGACCTAGAGCATAATAGGAGCCTGTTGTTTCCATGGTTACCACAGGCATCCAGGTTATCATTTTGGTGGTTTTTGCATATGACAATCATAATGGAGTTATTTTTTTTTTCATGGTTTGCATGTGATTTTTTCAAATTTCTATACAAAACGTATACGGGAAGGGTTGTATAAACTGGACAGGGGCAGTAGATTGCTCAAGCTATGCGAAAAAGAGACTTGTATGGCCTGATAGCAAAATTTCATATGTTGGTGCCCACAAATTGGCTTATATGGTTAAATGCTATTTATAATATGCAACAATTTCCCCCCCCCAAAAGGGGATGGGGTGGGGAGAGATTTTAACTGTAAACCACTTGTGTCACAATCACCTTTGTATCAGTACTGATCATTTAACTTCAGAGACACATTCAGTAGATCAAAGCAGAGAGTATTGTAAAATGCAAGGACTTCGCATGCCACATTGCTTCAACCAGTGAGGAGGATAAGCCTTTGAAGAGGAGGGAGGTGTTTCTTGGAGCTCCCGCAATTTTCACTTACATTGAGAACTGGACAAGGAAAGGAACTTGGAAAGTGAAGTGCCATGAAAAGGATAATACTACTGGAAAGGGAAGTATAAAACTTTATAACAATAAAATAATAAAACAATAAAATATTGCTAACTATAACTTACATTAATAACTATATTATGGTAATGTTACAGTTACTGTTATTATTATTATTAAATTAATATATCACATAAAGTATTTTTATATTACAATAATCAATAATTAAATTGAACTATATAATAAATGACCTTTATATCGCAGTTGTTGGTCGCATTTACCGCCATGACTGCAAAAAGAAAAGTATAAACTAAGACTGACAATGTAAAAGAAAAGATGTAACTAACTGCCATGGCAGCTGTTGATCATTTATACCATCACAGCTGCAATAATGAAAGGAAATGTCTTATATTGCCTTTAAGAAAAGATGCAACTGATCAATAGCCATATTCAAGAGACAAACAGGAAGCACTACCTGGGGTCTCTAAATACAATCCTTAAAAAACAAAACGGAGATGAAGACACAGACCAAAAGAAAAACAGAAGAAGATTTAACGAAAATACAAGCTTCAAAGAAAAACAGATGAAGATTTAACGAAAATACAGACACAAAAACAGAAGATTTAACGAAAATGCAGATACAAAGACAACAGAAGAAGAAACAGAAAAGATTAAAACAACTTTCAAAGTAGCCATCAAACAAGAGACAGTAGGAAGCACAACCTACTGTCTCATAATTCCCCCCAGCCCTGCACTCACACAATAAAACACTGCAAACACAACAGCTGATAGTAGCACACGCCCTATCAGCGGTACAATGAAAAGATAATATCATATTGCCATTACTAAAGAAAAGATGTAATTAATCTATAGACTGCCATACATAGAAGAATAAACCTCCTTCCGGACAAGCAAAAATACCCTCTTAGGAACAGAGGGCTAATGTATCTGAGCAACAACTAAAGGTCATTTGGCTAAAGACCTAGGGGTGGCCCGGCCCTTGTACTAATATGACCCATTAGACCACTGCATCAAAAAGATGAACCAAATAGAAATAATTAATAAAAATGGTGCCTTCACCAAGCTGATTAATACTACATTTAGAAAAGAAAAGTACACTATGTACACAAAATTCCAACTAAAAAATTATTAACTATTATTCAAATCTCCACAACTCTATAATATTTGATAAATTACACAGGTGGCTAACACATTGTTGGTTACTGACGCACCATTGGCAAAACTGGAAATATTTGACAAAACTGTCATACCAACACATCCATTGCCACTGCAACGGGATTGGACCAAGAGCTACGAGGGAGGGAACCTAAGCAGATGTTGCCCGGGGACTTGTGGTGGCTGGTGCTGTCCTTTCCTTGTCTCTGCGTCCTTTGCCCCGCCTGGACATGTACGTACAACCTAGAGAAACCCTGGACCAGAAACAGTCAGGAAGCACTACGTGTACATGCGACTATGACAAGTCAGCCTCAACCTGTAGAAATGTACTAAAATGGAGGGGGTTACACATCTTAACCAGAGATTCTCCATCTCCATGGTTGCAGTTATGGACAGCACTATGAACACTGCCATGGACGTTTCTCTTACAGATTATATTCTTTGGTAAGCTGCATTTTGTCTTTCGATTCACTGATTCAACCAAGAGTTCTTGTTTAATTTTGTTTTTAACACTGTAGATTTACCTAGCTGATACTCAACACGCATGAGTAATGTACTATCCTCTCTTTCTCAATGGATATTTTCAAATCAGTTGATGTGAATATATGAAAAAGAGCTTCCTATCAGAAATATGGTCTCAGATTTGAAACAATAGCTATTTATATAGGCAACATTGCTCTGCACTAACTATAAAGTGATAGAATAGAACCATTTAGTTGTAAATTAGAGCTTCCTACCTGGTATGACAAATCAAGGTATGTTGCCTCCCCTTTGACTAATTTAGTAATTGCAAGGTTTGCATTGTTGCTCTTTTTTCAATAATTTAAGTATTTTATTCAGCTTTATATTGAAAAGTAAGTAATTTATCACTGCTTGATGTGGAAAGTAGCCACAATAATGATGTTGAGGCTTTTTCTTAACTTATGAGTTTTGGGTAATTTGTAGGTAAACAATTTATGTATTAGACAACTTTCATATGCAATCAATTCTATTACTTAAATTTACCAAGTAGTTTATGCAGCGATAAATTATATCAGTGTCTGAATGCTGCACAGAAATATGGACTTGACTTGGCATCACCAACTTTTCCCCATTTATTTGCCTCCAGCTTACTTCTTGACTTGGGCCAAAGCAGTTTGCACATGGGCTTACTGTCTCCAACAGTAATGTCAGCATTATAGGAACTTTGCATAGCTTTTTCAAATCAGTTTATTGTTTCCTTATGTAACAGACCTCAAGTTGCTTTGTCTTTTGGGTTGATGGACCTTTTTTTCCCTTTGTTGTGAGAAACATAACCAGGCTTGAAGAAATGACTGTCTATTCTTTACTTCCTTACTCTTTCCCATAGTTTTATAGTAAAAAGTAGCTCTCCGTTATATAATTCTTCAGTATAATAAAACTTATGGAACTTTTCTTTGCCTTTTATACCTTTTTGTTAAGATTTGGGGGTGATGAATCAATGTTTTGATAGTTTAATTAGTTTTGGGAATATTTTGGTGCTTCATGGGTGTGTATTTGTTTTAGTCACAGAAGGGCAATGACCTCTTTATCATTGTGTCCTGTCATGTGACACACCTATTGGCTTTCTCTGAATGTGAGGAATACTGATGCATTGTATTTTGTATCTGTGACAGTCAAAGAAAGGAAATGAAATTTTGAAATTTAAAACATTAAAACTTGTCTAATAGCAAGTAAGAGATGAAAATACAATGTGTTATGTAATTTAGTACCCTGTGATGTCATCCTTGTTGATGTCAGCATGTTTGTGTTTCTTTTTTGTGGCATGCATGCCATAGAAAGATAACATGAAGATACAAAGGCAGAAAACAATTATTTTAATAACAAGAATAATCCAGAAAAAAGTGCGATACAACACAGCAACATGTAATGCGGCTGCAATTTAACTATATGCAGTGGTATCACATAAAATGCCATTGCTCTAATATCTTTGCAGAAGTATGGCCAATTCGCTGTTTCAATTATGTTACAATATCAATGAGTAAAACAAGCGTCATTATAAAAAAAAAAAATTTGATCTGGTTATAGGACCCACGGTACTTTTTATATGGAAGAACTGTGAACCAGTCTAGAAATGGGTGAAGAAATAATAGAGTATATAGGTGTTTGGATGTTCATAATTGATTGATAATGAAAAGTCAAATTTTAGTAAAAATATCTTTTGAAAGCTTATCCTATGTGTAATTTAAAATAAATATAGACAAATTACTATTGATGCTATTTTAGTATTTCTGAAGATGACTTAGGATTAGTCAATAATGAAAGTAGCACTTGATTTGCTTAAAGCAGAATCATGCACATATAGGTAAAAAAAAATGATAGTTGTGCATGGAGCAAGGATAGGTCTGATCATCAGTACCCAGACATTTTAGGTTACTGAATCTTAAATATGATGGCGTTTACTATGGGAGTTGAATTAGTAGCTTGACTCATATGCGACCTAGAGCATAATAGGAGCCTGTTGTTTCCATGGTTACCACAGGCATCCAGGTTATCATTTTGGTGGTTTTTGCATATGACAATCATAATGGAGTTATTTTTTTTTTCATGGTTTGCATGTGATTTTTTCAAATTTCTATACAAAACGTATACGGGAAGGGTTGTATAAACTGGACAGGGGCAGTAGATTGCTCAAGCTATGCGAAAAAGAGACTTGTATGGCCTGATAGCAAAATTTCATATGTTGGTGCCCACAAATTGGCTTATATGGTTAAATGCTATTTATAATATGCAACAATTTCCCCCCCCCAAAAGGGGATGGGGTGGGGAGAGATTTTAACTGTAAACCACTTGTGTCACAATCACCTTTGTATCAGTACTGATCATTTAACTTCAGAGACACATTCAGTAGATCAAAGCAGAGAGTATTGTAAAATGCAAGGACTTCGCATGCCACATTGCTTCAACCAGTGAGGAGGATAAGCCTTTGAAGAGGAGGGAGGTGTTTCTTGGAGCTCCCGCAATTTTCACTTACATTGAGAACTGGACAAGGAAAGGAACTTGGAAAGTGAAGTGCCATGAAAAGGATAATACTACTGGAAAGGGAAGTATAAAACTTTATAACAATAAAATAATAAAACAATAAAATATTGCTAACTATAACTTACATTAATAACTATATTATGGTAATGTTACAGTTACTGTTATTATTATTATTAAATTAATATATCACATAAAGTATTTTTATATTACAATAATCAATAATTAAATTGAACTATATAATAAATGACCTTTATATCGCAGTTGTTGGTCGCATTTACCGCCATGACTGCAAAAAGAAAAGTATAAACTAAGACTGACAATGTAAAAGAAAAGATGTAACTAACTGCCATGGCAGCTGTTGATCATTTATACCATCACAGCTGCAATAATGAAAGGAAATGTCTTATATTGCCTTTAAGAAAAGATGCAACTGATCAATAGCCATATTCAAGAGACAAACAGGAAGCACTACCTGGGGTCTCTAAATACAATCCTTAAAAAACAAAACGGAGATGAAGACACAGACCAAAAGAAAAACAGAAGAAGATTTAACGAAAATACAAGCTTCAAAGAAAAACAGATGAAGATTTAATGAAAATACAGACACAAAAACAGAAGATTTAACGAAAATGCAGATACAAAGACAACAGAAGAAGAAACAGAAAAGATTAAAACAACTTTCAAAGTAGCCATCAAACAAGAGACAGTAGGAAGCACAACCTACTGTCTCATAATTCCCCCCAGCCCTGCACTCACACAATAAAACACTGCAAACACAACAGCTGATAGTAGCACACGCCCTATCAGCGGTACAATGAAAAGATAATATCATATTGCCATTACTAAAGAAAAGATGTAATTAATCTATAGACTGCCATACATAGAAGAATAAACCTCCTTCCGGACAAGCAAAAATACCCTCTTAGGAACAGAGGGCTAATGTATCTGAGCAACAACTAAAGGTCATTTGGCTAAAGACCTAGGGGTGGCCCGGCCCTTGTACTAATATGACCCATTAGACCACTGCATCAAAAAGATGAACCAAATAGAAATAATTAATAAAAATGGTGCCTTCACCAAGCTGATTAATACTACATTTAGAAAAGAAAAGTACACTATGTGCACAAAATTCCAACTAAAAAATTATTAACTATTATTCAAATCTCCACAACTCTATAATATTTGATAAATTACACAGGTGGCTAACACATTGTTGGTTACTGACGCACCATTGGCAAAACTGGAAATATTTGACAAAACTGCCATACCAACACATCCATTGCCACTGCAACGGGATTGGACCAAGAGCTACGAGGGAGGGAACCTAAGCAGATGTTGCCCGGGGACTTGTGGTGGCTGGTGCTGTCCTTTCCTTGTCTCTGCGTCCTTTGCCCCGCCTGGACATGTACGTACAACCTAGAGAAACCCTGGACCAGAAACAGTCAGGAAGCACTACGTGTACATGCGACTATGACAAGTCAGCCTCAACCTGTAGAAATGTACTAAAATGGAGGGGGTTACACATCTTAACCAGAGATTCTCCATCTCCATGGTTGCAGTTATGGACAGCACTATGAACACTGCTATGGACGTTTCTCTTACAGATTATATTCTTTGGTAAGCTGCATTTTGTCTTTCGATTCACTGATTCAACCAAGAGTTCTTGTTTAATTTTGTTTTTAACACTGTAGATTTACCTAGCTGATACTCAACACGCATGAGTAATGTACTATCCTCTCTTTCTCAATGGATATTTTCAAATCAGTTGATGTGAATATATGAAAAAGAGCTTCCTATCAGAAATATGGTCTCAGATTTGAAACAATAGCTATTTATATAGGCAACATTGCTCTGCACTAACTATAAAGTGATAGAATAGAACCATTTAGTTGTAAATTAGAGCTTCCTACCTGGTATGACAAATCAAGGTATGTTGCCTCCCCTTTGACTAATTTAGTAATTGCAAGGTTTGCATTGTTGCTCTTTTTTCAATAATTTAAGTATTTTATTCAGCTTTATATTGAAAAGTAAGTAATTTATCACTGCTTGATGTGGAAAGTAGCCACAATAATGATGTTGAGGCTTTTTCTTAACTTATGAGTTTTGGGTAATTTGTAGGTAAACAATTTATGTATTAGACAACTTTCATATGCAATCAATTCTATTACTTAAATTTACCAAGTAGTTTATGCAGCGATAAATTATATCAGTGTCTGAATGCTGCACAGAAATATGGACTTGACTTGGCATCACCAACTTTTCCCCATTTATTTGCCTCCAGCTTACTTCTTGACTTGGGCCAAAGCAGTTTGCACATGGGCTTACTGTCTCCAACAGTAATGTCAGCATTATAGGAACTTTGCATAGCTTTTTCAAATCAGTTTATTGTTTCCTTATGTAACAGACCTCAAGTTGCTTTGTCTTTTGGGTTGATGGACCTTTTTTTCCCTTTGTTGTGAGAAACATAACCAGGCTTGAAGAAATGACTGTCTATTCTTTACTTCCTTACTCTTTCCCATAGTTTTATAGTAAAAAGTAGCTCTCCGTTATATAATTCTTCAGTATAATAAAACTTATGGAACTTTTCTTTGCCTTTTATACCTTTTTGTTAAGATTTGGGGGTGATGAATCAATGTTTTGATAGTTTAATTAGTTTTGGGAATATTTTGGTGCTTCATGGGTGTGTATTTGTTTTAGTCACAGAAGGGCAATGACCTCTTTATCATTGTGTCCTGTCATGTGACACACCTATTGGCTTTCTCTGAATGTGAGGAATACTGATGCATTGTATTTTGTATCTGTGACAGTCAAAGAAAGGAAATGAAATTTTGAAATTTAAAACATTAAAAACTTGTCTAATAGCAAGTAAGAGATGAAAATACAATGTGTTATGTAATTTAGTACCCTGTGATGTCATCCTTGTTGATGTCAGCATGTTTGTGTTTCTTTTTTGTGGCATGCATGCCATAGAAAGATAACATGAAGATACAAAGGCAGAAAACAATTATTTTAATAACAAGAATAATCCAGAAAAAAGTGCGATACAACACAGCAACATGTAATGCGGCTGCAATTTAACTATATGCAGTGGTATCACATAAAATGCCATTGCTCTAATATCTTTGCAGAAGTATGGCCAATTCGCTGTTTCAATTATGTTACAATATCAATGAGTAAAACAAGCGTCATTATAAAAAAAAAAATTTGATCTGGTTATAGGACCCACGGTACTTTTTATATGGAAGAACTGTGAACCAGTCTAGAAATGGGTGAAGAAATAATAGAGTATATAGGTGTTTGGATGTTCATAATTGATTGATAATGAAAAGTCAAATTTTAGTAAAAATATCTTTTGAAAGCTTATCCTATGTGTAATTTAAAATAAATATAGACAAATAACTATTGATGCAATTTTACTATTTCTGAAGATGACTTAGGATTAGTCAATAATGAAAGTAGCACTTGATTTGCTTGGTGCAGAATCATGCACATATAGGTAAAAAAAAATGATAGTTGTGCATGGAGCAAGGATAGGTCTGATCATCAGTACCCAGACATTTTAGGTTACTGAATCTTAAATATGATGGCGTTTACTATGGGAGTTGAATTAGTAGCTTGACTCATATGCGACCTAGAGCATAATAGGAGCCCGTTGTTTCCATGGTTACCACAGGCATCCAGGTTATCATTTTGGTGGTTTTTGCATATGACAATCATAATGGAGTTATTTTTTTTTTTCATGGTTTGCATGTGATTTTTTCAAATTTCTATACAAAACGTATACGGGAAGGGTTGTATAAACTGGACAGGGGCAGTAGATTGCTCAAGCTATGCGAAAAAGAGACTTGTATGGCCTGATAGCAAAATTTCATATGTTGGTGCCCACAAATTGGCTTATATGGTTAAATGCTATTTATAATATGCAACAATTTCCCCCCCCCCAAAAGGGGATGGGGTGGGGAGAGATTTTAACTGTAAACCACTTGTGTCACAATCACCTTTGTATCAGTACTGATCATTTAACTTCAGAGACACATTCAGTAGATCAAAGCAGAGAGTATTGTAAAATGCAAGGACTTCGCATGCCACATTGCTTCAACCAGTGAGGAGGATAAGCCTTTGAAGAGGAGGGAGGTGTTTCTTGGAGCTCCCGCAATTTTCACTTACATTGAGAACTGGACAAGGAAAGGAACTTGGAAAGTGAAGTGCCATGAAAAGGATAATACTACTGGAAAGGGAAGTATAAAACTTTATAACAATAAAATATTGCTAACTATAACTTACATTAATAACTATATTATGGTAATGTTACAGTTACTGTTATTATTATTATTAAATTAATATATCACATAAAGTATTTTTATATTACAATAATCAATAATTAAATTGAACTATATAATAAATGACCTTTATATCGCAGTTGTTGGTCGCATTTACCGCCATGACTGCAAAAAGAAAAGTATAAACTAAGACTGACAATGTAAAAGAAAAGATGTAACTAACTGCCATGGCAGCTGTTGATCATTTATACCATCACAGCTGCAATAATGAAAGGAAATGTCTTATATTGCCTTTAAGAAAAGATGCAACTGATCAATAGCCATATTCAAGAGACAAACAGGAAGCACTACCTGGGGTCTCTAAATACAATCCTTAAAAAACAAAACGGAGATGAAGACACAGACCAAAAGAAAAACAGAAGAAGATTTAACGAAAATACAAGCTTCAAAGAAAAACAGATGAAGATTTAACGAAAATACAGACACAAAAACAGAAGATTTAACGAAAATGCAGATACAAAGACAACAGAAGAAGAAACAGAAAAGATTAAAACAACTTTCAAAGTAGCCATCAAACAAGAGACAGTAGGAAGCACAACCTACTGTCTCATAATTCCCCCCAGCCCTGCACTCACACAATAAAACACTGCAAACACAACAGCTGATAGTAGCACACGCCCTATCAGCGGTACAATGAAAAGATAATATCATATTGCCATTACTAAAGAAAAGATGTAATTAATCTATAGACTGCCATACATAGAAGAATAAACCTCCTTCCGGACAAGCAAAAATACCCTCTTAGGAACAGAGGGCTAATGTATCTGAGCAACAACTAAAGGTCATTTGGCTAAAGACCTAGGGGTGGCCCGGCCCTTGTACTAATATGACCCATTAGACCACTGCATCAAAAAGATGAACCAAATAGAAATAATTAATAAAAATGGTGCCTTCACCAAGCTGATTAATACTACATTTAGAAAAGAAAAGTACACTATGTGCACAAAATTCCAACTAAAAAATTATTAACTATTATTCAAATCTCCACAACTCTATAATATTTGATAAATTACACAGGTGGCTAACACATTGTTGGTTACTGACGCACCATTGGCAAAACTGGAAATATTTGACAAAACTGCCATACCAACACATCCATTGCCACTGCAACGGGATTGGACCAAGAGCTACGAGGGAGGGAACCTAAGCAGATGTTGCCCGGGGACTTGTGGTGGCTGGTGCTCTCCTTTCCTTGTCTCTGCGTCCTTTGCCCCGCCTGGACATGTACGTACAACCTAGAGAAACCCTGGACCAGAAACAGTCAGGAAGCACTACGTGTACATGCGACTATGACAAGTCAGCCTCAACCTGTAGAAATGTACTAAAATGGAGGGGGTTACACATCTTAACCAGAGATTCTCCATCTCCATGGTTGCAGTTATGGACAGCACTATGAACACTGCCATGGACGTTTCTCTTACAGATTATATTCTTTGGTAAGCTGCATTTTGTCTTTCGATTCACTGATTCAACCAAGAGTTCTTGTTTAATTTTGTTTTTAACACTGTAGATTTACCTAGCTGATACTCAACACGCATGAGTAATGTACTATCCTCTCTTTCTCAATGGATATTTTCATATCAGTTGATGTGAATATATGAAAAAGAGCTTCCTATCAGAAATATGGTCTCAGATTTGAAACAATAGCTATTTATATAGGCAACATTGCTCTGCACTAACTATAAAGTGATAGAATAGAACCATTTAGTTGTAAATTAGAGCTTCCTACCTGGTATGACAAATCAAGGTATGTTGCCTCCCCTTTGACTAATTTAGTAATTGCAAGGTTTGCATTGTTGCTCTTTTTTCAATAATTTAAGTATTTTATTCAGCTTTATATTGAAAAGTAAGTAATTTATCACTGCTTGATGTGGAAAGTAGCCACAATAATGATGTTGAGGCTTTTTCTTAACTTATGAGTTTTGGGTAATTTGTAGGTAAACAATTTATGTATTAGACAACTTTCATATGCAATCAATTCTATTACTTAAATTTACCAAGTAGTTTATGCAGCGATAAATTATATCAGTGTCTGAATGCTGCACAGAAATATGGACTTGACTTGGCATCACCAACTTTTCCCCATTTATTTGCCTCCAGCTTACTTCTTGACTTGGGCCAAAGCAGTTTGCACATGGGCTTACTGTCTCCAACAGTAATGTCAGCATTATAGGAACTTTGCATAGCTTTTTCAAATCAGTTTATTGTTTCCTTATGTAACAGACCTCAAGTTGCTTTGTCTTTTGGGTTGATGGACCTTTTTTTCCCTTTGTTGTGAGAAACATAACCAGGCTTGAAGAAATGACTGTCTATTCTTTACTTCCTTACTCTTTCCCATAGTTTTATAGTAAAAAGTAGCTCTCCGTTATATAATTCTTCAGTATAATAAAACTTATGGAACTTTTCTTTGCCTTTTATACCTTTTTGTTAAGATTTGGGGGTGATGAATCAATGTTTTGATAGTTTAATTAGTTTTGGGAATATTTTGGTGCTTCATGGGTGTGTATTTGTTTTAGTCACAGAAGGGCAATGACCTCTTTATCATTGTGTCCTGTCATGTGACACACCTATTGGCTTTCTCTGAATGTGAGGAATACTGATGCATTGTATTTTGTATCTGTGACAGTCAAAGAAAGGAAATGAAATTTTGAAATTTAAAACATTAAAAACTTGTCTAATAGCAAGTAAGAGATGAAAATACAATGTGTTATGTAATTTAGTACCCTGTGATGTCATCCTTGTTGATGTCAGCATGTTTGTGTTTCTTTTTTGTGGCATGCATGCCATAGAAAGATAACATGAAGATACAAAGGCAGAAAACAATTATTTTAATAACAAGAATAATCCAGAAAAAAGTGCGATACAACACAGCAACATGTAATGCGGCTGCAATTTAACTATATGCAGTGGTATCACATAAAATGCCATTGCTCTAATATCTTTGCAGAAGTATGGCCAATTCGCTGTTTCAATTATGTTACAATATCAATGAGTAAAACAAGCGTCATTATAAAAAAAAAAATTTGATCTGGTTATAGGACCCACGGTACTTTTTATATGGAAGAACTGTGAACCAGTCTAGAAATGGGTGAAGAAATAATAGAGTATATAGGTGTTTGGATGTTCATAATTGATTGATAATGAAAAGTCAAATTTTAGTAAAAATATCTTTTGAAAGCTTATCCTATGTGTAATTTAAAATAAATATAGACAAATAACTATTGATGCAATTTTACTATTTCTGAAGATGACTTAGGATTAGTCAATAATGAAAGTAGCACTTGATTTGCTTGGTGCAGAATCATGCACATATAGGTAAAAAAAAATGATAGTTGTGCATGGAGCAAGGATAGGTCTGATCATCAGTACCCAGACATTTTAGGTTACTGAATCTTAAATATGATGGCGTTTACTATGGGAGTTGAATTAGTAGCTTGACTCATATGCGACCTAGAGCATAATAGGAGCCCGTTGTTTCCATGGTTACCACAGGCATCCAGGTTATCATTTTGGTGGTTTTTGCATATGACAATCATAATGGAGTTATTTTTTTTTTTCATGGTTTGCATGTGATTTTTTCAAATTTCTATACAAAACGTATACGGGAAGGGTTGTATAAACTGGACAGGGGCAGTAGATTGCTCAAGCTATGCGAAAAAGAGACTTGTATGGCCTGATAGCAAAATTTCATATGTTGGTGCCCACAAATTGGCTTATATGGTTAAATGCTATTTATAATATGCAACAATTTCCCCCCCCCCCAAAAGGGGATGGGGTGGGGAGAGATTTTAACTGTAAACCACTTGTGTCACAATCACCTTTGTATCAGTACTGATCATTTAACTTCAGAGACACATTCAGTAGATCAAAGCAGAGAGTATTGTAAAATGCAAGGACTTCGCATGCCACATTGCTTCAACCAGTGAGGAGGATAAGCCTTTGAAGAGGAGGGAGGTGTTTCTTGGAGCTCCCGCAATTTTCACTTACATTGAGAACTGGACAAGGAAAGGAACTTGGAAAGTGAAGTGCCATGAAAAGGATAATACTACTGGAAAGGGAAGTATAAAACTTTATAACAATAAAATATTGCTAACTATAACTTACATTAATAACTATATTATGGTAATGTTACAGTTACTGTTATTATTATTATTAAATTAATATATCACATAAAGTATTTTTATATTACAATAATCAATAATTAAATTGAACTATATAATAAATGACCTTTATATCGCAGTTGTTGGTCGCATTTACCGCCATGACTGCAAAAAGAAAAGTATAAACTAAGACTGACAATGTAAAAGAAAAGATGTAACTAACTGCCATGGCAGCTGTTGATCATTTATACCATCACAGCTGCAATAATGAAAGGAAATGTCTTATATTGCCTTTAAGAAAAGATGCAACTGATCAATAGCCATATTCAAGAGACAAACAGGAAGCACTACCTGGGGTCTCTAAATACAATCCTTAAAAAACAAAACGGAGATGAAGACACAGACCAAAAGAAAAACAGAAGAAGATTTAACGAAAATACAAGCTTCAAAGAAAAACAGATGAAGATTTAACGAAAATACAGACACAAAAACAGAAGATTTAACGAAAATGCAGATACAAAGACAACAGAAGAAGAAACAGAAAAGATTAAAACAACTTTCAAAGTAGCCATCAAACAAGAGACAGTAGGAAGCACAACCTACTGTCTCATAATTCCCCCCAGCCCTGCACTCACACAATAAAACACTGCAAACACAACAGCTGATAGTAGCACACGCCCTATCAGCGGTACAATGAAAAGATAATATCATATTGCCATTACTAAAGAAAAGATGTAATTAATCTATAGACTGCCATACATAGAAGAATAAACCAACTTCCGGACAAGCAAAAATACCCTCTTAGGAACAGAGGGCTAATGTATCTGAGCAACAACTAAAGGTCATTTGGCTAAAGACCTAGGGGTGGCCCGGCCCTTGTACTAATATGACCCATTAGACCACTGCATCAAAAAGATGAACCAAATAGAAATAATTAATAAAAATGGTGCCTTCACCAAGCTGATTAATACTACATTTAGAAAAGAAAAGTACACTATGTGCACAAAATTCCAACTAAAAAATTATTAACTATTATTCAAATCTCCACAACTCTATAATATTTGATAAATTACACAGGTGGCTAACACATTGTTGGTTACTGACGCACCATTGGCAAAACTGGAAATATTTGACAAAACTGCCATACCAACACATCCATTGCCACTGCAACGGGATTGGACCAAGAGCTACGAGGGAGGGAACCTAAGCAGATGTTGCCCGGGGACTTGTGGTGGCTGGTGCTCTCCTTTCCTTGTCTCTGCGTCCTTTGCCCCGCCTGGACATGTACGTACAACCTAGAGAAACCCTGGACCAGAAACAGTCAGGAAGCACTACGTGTACATGCGACTATGACAAGTCAGCCTCAACCTGTAGAAATGTACTAAAATGGAGGGGGTTACACATCTTAACCAGAGATTCTCCATCTCCATGGTTGCAGTTATGGACAGCACTATGAACACTGCCATGGACGTTTCTCTTACAGATTATATTCTTTGGTAAGCTGCATTTTGTCTTTCGATTCACTGATTCAACCAAGAGTTCTTGTTTAATTTTGTTTTTAACACTGTAGATTTACCTAGCTGATACTCAACACGCATGAGTAATGTACTATCCTCTCTTTCTCAATGGATATTTTCATATCAGTTGATGTGAATATATGAAAAAGAGCTTCCTATCAGAAATATGGTCTCAGATTTGAAACAATAGCTATTTATATAGGCAACATTGCTCTGCACTAACTATAAAGTGATAGAATAGAACCATTTAGTTGTAAATTAGAGCTTCCTACCTGGTATGACAAATCAAGGTATGTTGCCTCCCCTTTGACTAATTTAGTAATTGCAAGGTTTGCATTGTTGCTCTTTTTTCAATAATTTAAGTATTTTATTCAGCTTTATATTGAAAAGTAAGTAATTTATCACTGCTTGATGTGGAAAGTAGCCACAATAATGATGTTGAGGCTTTTTCTTAACTTATGAGTTTTGGGTAATTTGTAGGTAAACAATTTATGTATTAGACAACTTTCATATGCAATCAATTCTATTACTTAAATTTACCAAGTAGTTTATGCAGCGATAAATTATATCAGTGTCTGAATGCTGCACAGAAATATGGACTTGACTTGGCATCACCAACTTTTCCCCATTTATTTGCCTCCAGCTTACTTCTTGACTTGGGCCAAAGCAGTTTGCACATGGGCTTACTGTCTCCAACAGTAATGTCAGCATTATAGGAACTTTGCATAGCTTTTTCAAATCAGTTTATTGTTTCCTTATGTAACAGACCTCAAGTTGCTTTGTCTTTTGGGTTGATGGACCTTTTTTTTCCCTTTGTTGTGAGAAACATAACCAGGCTTGAAGAAATGACTGTCTATTCTTTACTTCCTTACTCTTTCCCATAGTTTTATAGTAAAAAGTAGCTCTCCGTTATCACACCCGTCTCTTTTTTGCCTACTATAAAAAATTTTGAACATGTTCTTTCAGTATAATGAAATAAATTAAGTGGTCCTCTTATTTAATACTGGAATTATCACAAATCATTGTAGAAATATTGGTAAAATCTCATTTACCTTTCTTATAGATATTTTCGTTTTGATCGTCCGCCATATTAGTTCAAATAATGCCTACTTCTGTTCTCAGCCTCGTTTGTTTTTGTGCCATATAAGGACGTTAATGCCTTATTTGGTTTACAGGTGACTTTTTGAAATTCCACCGAGAAGCCATTATTTTCTCAACAAAACCTGTATTCTGCAATTTATGCCAGTATCCATTCTCCATCTTTGTGCGTTGTCACTCAACAAATACCATAGCGTAGAATATCCATATACACCACTCCCTCGATAACTCGCGCCCGGATAACTCGCGAAACCGCTTATAACGCGATGTCCGGCATGGCTCCCGTTTTTTTTCAAAGGAAAATATATTTTAAAATGTGTTAAACATGAAAAAAGTTGTGATAAAAAATTGTAATTGGCAAATTTAACATTGATACATAGTTCGTTTTTATCATCAAAAAATGGTGATTACCGTATATTCCGGGGGTATAAGTCCCTACTTTTTTTCGTTTTTTTTTCTCTTGAAAATGATGTGTGCGACTTGTATGCAGGAGCGACTTATATGATAAATAAATTTTTTTTAACAGCTGTGACTGATGCGCAGTGATGCTGAGCTTTAGTGAAATGTATCTGCCGGTATATGGGCAAGCCAATTGCTGGAAACTTACATATGGTACACGTAAGTATTAGACTATAAGATTATCAAATAATATTTAGTTATATATGTGTTAAAATTTGTTGTTATTAATAAATAAAAAAATTATTGAAATAGCGATTGCCATTGTATTTCCTTTATTATTCAGCATGTACATTTTAGTATCTTTCTGTCTCTAAATTCAGTCGTAAATTTCAGCACATTTTCCTACCCAAGCCGCTAGTCAAAGTCCAGCTATTGGGTCATGTTCTTTTGATGTACTCAACTACCGAATGCAGAACTGGGATTATTTTGTTATTTTAAACTACGAATTATGTCACTATAAAGCGTTTCCCAGACCTCTGTTAGCGCTTTATAATTTACTTTAATAGTAGTTTATAAAAACACACAATCATTTTTTTGGTTGGTTTGGCAATGACTTGTTATAAAAAAAAAACAAAAAAAACCAGCAGGAATATTTCCTCTGATGATTGCTCTAGTTTTAAACTCTGGATTAAGGCAAGAGTGGCTTCATGGCGAGAACTTCAAAGTACCAGTAATTAATAAAAAAAAAAATAACTGGAAGGCTGGTGAACAGTTTCAATTGTTAGGTGAATTCGCAATGTCTTCCTTAAGGTATTAAAATAACTGTATCGTATAAAGTGCCTTTGAAGTTCGCTTGGGTTGTGGAAATGACCGATATATAAATACGTACCGTTCATACAATGGAGCATTAATAAAATATAGTTTCACAACAACGTTGTATGATAGCACCAACAACTAGAAAAAATATGATGCAGAATTTAAGTTAAACGTCGTAGCATTTGCGAAAGAAAAACGGAAATTGTGCAGCAGAAAGAAAATTCAACGTAAGCAAAAAGATTGTGCGTGACTGGCATAAAAAAGAAGACGAGTTAATGTCAAAAAAACAAGGGAAATCATAGTGGCAAAGCATGTTGGCCAGTTCTCGAGGAGAATATACGAAAATGGATTGTGGAACAGCGTGCTGCAGGTCATGGACTTTCAACAATTCAAATACGACTCAAGGCAAAGTCAAAGTCTATTATAATACTGACTTTTATATAACTCTTAGACAATTGTATAATATTTCTTGCACGAAGTTGGAAATTACCAAGTCGCATGCAATGGCCGGCGGTATTACGTGATTATGGTAAGTGCAGAGGAGCGACTTATACGCAGGAGCGACTTATAGGTTGGAAAATACGATATTGCCTGTAAAGATAGAATCCATATTGTGAAATTTGCTTTCAAAATGTGAAGTGATATTTCTCAAACGTGTCACAAACCACAAGTGTTATCATGTTCTAATTTATGTCGTTTTAAATTTTTTAGACCCATTAATCTCATGTTGGTAATGGTTAAACCTTGTGAATTTTTTTTCTTCCATTTTACTTCTACCGCAATAAAAATCTACACATCGTTCGATCAACATTGTTTTTGTGAAGTGTGTCGATCTTTTGTATTTGAAAAAAAACGTCTACTTTGGATCAAACAATACAATTAGAAAGTGTACCATTCACCACAAAAATAAGTGATGTAATACACAACGTGTGAAGTACATGTGCTACACAAACGGAAACCAGGAGGAATAATGTCTAGATGATTTCCTCAATATACTGTAAGTTATCCTGAAATTAATGTTACTCTGTGAGGAAAAACTAAACAAAGTACACCGTTATGAAAAGATATTTATATACTGTTAATCTTAGCACGATTATTAATTGAGTATTCAACATGCCAAGCCACCCCCCTCCTTTTCTCTATGCGTCGATCTCATTGTTATATTTGTTGTTTGTTATAGGTCCCTAGATAACTCGCGCCCTTGCTTATATCGCGGTCGATGTTTTTGGACCCCAATGACCGCGAGTTATCGAGGGAGTGGTGTATAGTCTGGCAAGCCTTATGTAGAAAAGGAGTCATGGCAAGTCTCACGTTATTTGTCATGGTGGACACAGTGAGGTTAGCTTGACAATACCAATTTATTTTATCATGTAAGGGCTTAATAAATTCAAATTAGGCCAAAACTTCTTTCAAAACAATACTTATGTAGTAGATTTCTAAACTATTTGTTTTTCTTACTTCAGTGAGGATTTTTGATTTTGCTCCATTACATGATATGCAATCAGTTTATAGCCTCAACCACAAGAGTTGAGGCTACAACATCGTAGCTAAGACCCATTTCTGTCTATCAAAATCTATTGGCATTGTAACTTGTACTTAGGTATCACTGGACAGTTTATTTGGCAAATTTTCATCCAACAATGACCTATTGCTGAAATATGATAATAATATTACATTAAAGATACAAATAAAAACTAATTAATGATTTTGGTTGAAAGTATATTTGTAAGATTTTTATTTAAATATTAAGATTAATACCTTGTGCAACTGGTGGCTTTTATGCTGAACTTATAAAAGCACCAGCCACCTTTTTTACATTCATTTTTGACAAAGAAGAGATATTTTGAACATTTTCCTCAGACAAGGTGGCTAAAAGAATCAGTATGTACCTTATTCATCTTTAGTTTACTGTAGCAAGCCTTTCACTACCTCTCAGCCTCTGTAGCAGACACATGTAGATTTTTAGGTAATTACCTCTGTAGCAGACACATGTAGATTTTTAGGTAATTACCTCTGTAGCAGACACATGTAGATTTTTAGGTAATTACCTTTGTAGCAGACATGTAAATACAGAAGCCCAAGTTATGCATTTGATCTCCAATGCTTGTCCAACTGTGACCAACAAGCCAACCCATTTTGAAGCCTTAGTGTAAATGTAAACCACATTACAGATTTAGATTGTGTGTGAATTTATAAATTATAGGGCTAGGATAATTAGGCTGATGCCTTCTACAGTAAAAATTAGTTTTTTTAAAAAAAAATACTAAACTTTCCAGTGAGACATTATCTTTATCCAATTAACTCCAGATGACCGACAGAGATTCAGCGTGGGGCAGATGTCGCATTAGTTTTTTTGATTGAAGGGGAAGAAAGGAATGCTTGTGTGTAACAAAGTCTTCACTGGATATCGTAACTCCAGCACATATTCAATTTTAAATCAATTTCCATTAGATAATTCTGATGTTTTGTTTGGAATACATGTTGCCAAAATTTGACTATTTAATGGTTATCAGAGAAAAAGTCTGATGGCAATTTAAAGTTGCAGAAGATTGGCATTACTGTTGTATGTTTGTATGATGACACTGTGACACTTTTAACTGTTGTAATAAATGACAATATTTGAAAAGAAATTTAGTTATAGAACAAAAATGAGAAAATTTTGTTGAAAACGAGTTTGTTAGTAAAGGATCCTTTCTCAAAAAATGAGAGCACAATCATAGCTCATTTGAATTAAACATTGTTGACTTTATGTTTATATTTTGTGCATGTCAAGTTGATAAACATTTGGACAGTACACCAATTTTTGGCTATGTATGTTATCTCCAAAATATACATAGCACATAACAGTTGTTGCTTTATACTCCAAAATATACATAGCACATAATGGTTGTTGCTTTACACTCCAAAATATACATAGCACATAATGGTTGTTGCTTTACACTCCAAAATATACATAGCACATAACGGTTGTTGCTTTACACTCCATGATATACATAGCACATAATGGTTGTTGCTTTACACTCCAAAATATACATAGCACATAATGGTTGTTGCTTTACACTCCATAATATACATAGCACATAACGGTTGTTGCTTTACACTCCAAAATATACATAGCACATAATGGTTGTTACTTTACACTCCAAAATATACATAGCACATAATGGTTGTTGCTTTACACTCCAAAATATACATAGCACATAATGGTTGTTGCTTTACACTCCAAAATATACATAGCACATAATGGTTGTTGCTTTACACTCCAAAATATACATAGCACATAATGGTTGTTGCTTTACACTCCAAAATATACATAGCACATAATGGTTGATAGCACATAATGGTTGTTGCTTTACACTCCAAAATATACATAGCACATAACAGTTGTTGCTTTACACTCCAAAATATACATAGCACATAATGGTTGTTGCTTTACACTCCAAAATATACATAGCACATAATGGTTGTTGCTTTACACTCCAAAATATACATAGCACATAATGGTTGTTGCTTTACACTCCAAAATATACATAGCACATAACGGTTGTTGCTTTACACTCCAAAATATACATAGCACATAATGGTTGTTGCTTTACACACTATTCTCTTAAATAATTTCCATAATGAATCAACTAGTAATTTTATAAGGTGTTACCTTCAATGTAAATCTTATGTTGGCTTGGATTTACATTTACACCTAATAACAAAAACTTTGTTAAAGTTCACAATAAAAACTATTTGCCATAGCCAACACAAAACAACTTATAGTATTTGCACACCTAATTTGTTGGTAGCCCCAGTTTTAGAAATGAAAAGCATCATGAAGACATGTTATAATTAAGTGCAGTACATCACTTTCAGTTGGCCAATGAGAGGGCAGTCAATCATTCCATGTAGGGCAATTGCATATTAAGTGGGTCTGATTAAGACCATACAAGTTGTGCAAAAAGGGAGAGAAGTATATTCACTCTTTTTAATTGTAACATGCTGGATTAGCCCATGTGGCCTTTTCTGATGATCAGGCCGTTTCATGTACAGTAGTCAAAAATGTGTCATCTCCATGCATTATTTGTAATGTACTTTTAATATTTATTGAAATAATGGACAAAATAAAAAGGTAATTCCAAAATGTGTCTAATTAGTGATATTATCAAACACAGTGAATAATCAACTCAGATGCCTGAAAAAAGGAATTTGATCATGCAAATATGGAGACCACGTTACTAAAGAATCTCCCATTTTATTTAAACTGTAGACAAACTGACATTGTTTGACCCAGGGTACTAAGCAAATGATTACATTCACACTGAGGATGGGTTAGAAAAAAAGTCCACCCTGCAACGGGGTTGGGTGGGTTAACAAAATGGCAGTTTTCAAATGTACTAAACAGACAGTCCTTTATCCTCACCTGGAATAGTAACTCCTAAAAGTGATAATGAGACTAAATTTAGTCATTTGTTTTTTTAATAATATTATGAATGGAATGGTTGCGTGAAATTTGTATTATTATTTACAAAAAATAAAATGTTACTGTCATAGGAATTTGCTCCATTTTTTGACCATAAAAGTTTGATAATCCCATGCAGTATCTATTTAATCACAAGACTTGTTCTTGCACCAAGCTGTTATATTTAATGTATACACACACACGAGATTAAAAGTACCTTTGGCTTTACCTCCATTCCAATCTATGCCATGTATACACACACCTCTATGCCAATATCGGCAAGGCACTTCATTACTATGCCTTGGTGCTAAATCACTAAATAACCAAGTAGTTTACACGCTCATTAGTGAAATAGAAGAAATGGTTTTATCTTAGATTCCTAGAAATTTTTATTGATCAATAGTGTACTTCATTTGAAAAACTTTTTTCTAAAGTTTCAAAATATATCTGCTGCTTTTATCGTAGCTTACATGCAATTTTATTATTTTTAAGACTGAAATGCTAGAAAAGTTTCAAAATATAGCTGCTGTTCCTATCATAGCCTTGGTGCCATTTTATTTTTATTTTTTTATTTTCAGATAGAAATACAAGAAAGTGTCAGTATTATTATATCAAGCAACATTGTGGTGGACCAATATATGACTTTACTACAAACCAACTTTATGCTGATAAATAAGATGCAAAAGATGAACTTTAGGTTTTTGTGGAATAACCTGCCATCAATGATACAAATGCAGCTCTTTAACAAAAAGAACACCAAATAGGGTTTAGTACCTGATGCAGAATGGAGTAATCCAGAGAGTAGTTAAAAGGTACAAAGTCAAACAGTAGTTAATTTCTTTAAGTAATGTTACTAAATTGTACAAAATATAAAAGAAATTTATTTTGAATGATTTCCTGTTAAAAATTGTATAATAAAAATTGGTATGTGTATGTATTTCAATAAAAGACTATGGTATTACTCTAATCTCACTACCAGTCCAATTGTTGAGGGGGTTCATGTTTATAATACAGATGAATTGACAGTTTCCTTCAACAGCAGTTAGTTTTAAAAGCCATTCAGCTTGTACATGGACATGTTATGTTACATGTAGATAAATTACAATGAAGAGTTAACTTCTGCTGAAATGTGGGGTCACATTTTGGTATCACAACATGAAAAATAGTTACAACACTAGTAGCTAGTACAGAACACTGATTGTGTTCACAATTTAAGTATGTCTGTCTTAGGGTTATCTTGCATAGTTCAAATTTTTAATAGTGCTTATCAGTTCTTTTATTATTGTACATCCATCTACCTCTGTGAGCCCAAGACATTATGATGTATAAAGTTGATTTCCTGAAACATTTGTCAGTTTTAAACATGTTACTTTCAATTTAGAACTGATTAATCCAATAAAATTGTTAAGATAAAAAAAAATGTTGAAAAAAATAAAGGTTTCCTGGTTCTATTGTTATTTCTGATATCTTTGTTTCAGTAGTTTAAATTACCCAAGTAATGTTCAGAGATGAAAGTATGCCATTTATAGATGACATTTATTGATGTCTATGAAATTTCAGATTTAGCATTTGTAATTGTTTTACATATTAATGTCAAACTTGTATCTTAAGTACCAACATGTCATTTATCCAGAGCATTCATTTTTCAAAATTGTTGCCATGAGTCTGTTGCTATGATCTAGGTACTTGTATCTGTGACCTGTAAGATGGCCAATGTAGATTTAGATTCAAGGGTCAACACTATTTGTGTTAGATGGAATTGTCATGAATATTTTTTGCTTAAAGTTTGGTGGTTAACTTTACTGGGTCTCAAATTGTAAGTGGTCATTCATATTCTTGATAAACTTGAATTCTTTAAGTGAAGTTTGGACAGTTTATTCACTTTATCCTGTTAATGATTGGAATACATTTTATCAATGATGTAAGAAATCGTTTTGGTAATATATTTTGAAATAAAATTGTTGAAAGCTGTTTTGAAGTATTTTTAAACCACTTCCCAGCTATATATAATAAGACATACAGAACCAAGCATAATTTTGTAGAATAGATCAGTATATGGTGATCTTGTCTGACATTTTACATCTATGAACAGGAGTAGAGTGGTTGTAGAACAGCATTTAAGGCAGAGGAGTGGCTGTCCATGCTAATAGCATTTCAGATGTGCTAAATTTTACAGAAAAAGACAAGAGTAAAATTAGAATATAGACATTGCAGCAATCCTGCATGCATGTCATGGATTTGTAATATACACCTTTGCAAGTTAACTACTCTTTACATAGCTGTAACAACCTATATAAGCACAAGTCATCACTCATATGTGCCAGTTTTTGACTCTCAGCCAGAAATGCTCATACTCAACAAAACCTAACACAGGTCCTGTGAACGACCACCACTTTTGTAAAGCTTGTTCGTCTTTGGTGCCTGCAATTTTAGACTGTGGAAATTAATTACATCTATCCTATGTTATAGAATCTTTTTTTTTTAAATTATAAACAAGTTAAACATGACAAAAAGTAAAATGAAGTTAAAACAAAGATCATGCTTATGCCATTTAATCCAAATTATCATTATTTGGGTGCCTGCCATAAATTGTCAATTGGGCATTTACTTTGTTAATTGTTTATGAGCATTTTGTGTGTTTGAAAAATGTAGAGATCTTTCTATTGTGTCAATATGACACTTTGTTTTGTGTATAATATTATCAGGAACATTTATAGTTAGCAGCAACTTTACAATCAGAACCCATGAGCTAAAACGGCAAGCCCTGGCTGTTCTACCAAGCCCCAAAAAGTAAGTCATTTAATTTATTATTGGTACAATCACAACCCATGAGCTAAAATGGCAATGGCTGTTCTGCCAAGCCCCAATAAGTCAGTTAATTTTGCCCTTAAGTTTGACCAGTTTTCAAAAAGGCGTAACAAAATATCATGCACTGCTAAAGTTGTTAAACATGTTTTTAAAAAGTTTTTTTATTCTAAACTGATGCAGCAACTGTAAACATGTTCAACTTAAACAATTTGTAAAATACTAATCCACCTTATATACCTCTAGTTGCACAAATTTTAGTTCCAAACCCTATGCAACTCAATGGATATTTGGTCTATCTCAAATGCACAAATTTTAGTTCCAAACCCTATGCAACTCGATGGATAATTGGTCTATCTCAAATTAATGCAATTCTTGGAATTTTTTATATTTCACATGATGACATTAATCCCATCTCTTGCCATGACACATTATGTATAATTAATGTAACTGCATCCATTCTTGCTTTTATGCATAAGAATTTGAATATTTATTTTTATTCTTCAGTGCAGATTAATAATGCTCTTAAGAGGTTTATTTTCATCTTTAACATGTATTGCTTGCTGGATGCCACTATAAAATAATTCAACAGTTTTATAATGCAGACTCTTTGCATGAATAATGAGTGCTGTTTTAAAGCATCTGAGGTATTACTATAAATTTAATCTGATTAACTATAATAAATCTAAACATGGATTAGCTACTTAGATTATGGTGTAAATTAAGAGCAGACATGCATCACATCTGATGCATCAGAATTGATTCAGTCTAAATTTGGCCAATGCAGTCAATGCATTGACATTGAGGACCTGTGCCATTAGTCATTTCCTGATTTTTCTGCCAGTTGGAAAATGGCAAATAATGCCAAGTCAAGCATAGATATGACAACCACATTTCTAACAAGCCTGAATGTGGCTATAATTGCATTTCTATAAAATTTAAGAACAGTGTTGGCGATATGTACTGTCACCAGACTTTTATCTAGGAATACAGAACATATATAAATGCATCTTCTACTAGTGGTATGAAAACTTTGCTTTCTGTAAAGAAAGTCATGTCATTACCTGGATAACAAATGCAACAGACAGCTATTAATCTCCTTTATCTTGGAAGACTGAGAACGAAACCAAAAAGATGGAATTTCTTTCTCGTCATAAAAATCTACAAACACCTTAACCATATAGCTTGATGTGGCTGTATTAGGGTGGGTGTGGCATTATGAGGCCTGTAACACTAAATCTGTTAAATGGTCACCTGTCCTTTCCGTGGTAGGATGAGAGTATGGACGATTTGGAGTAGGATTATCACTGGAGTCTTGGTCTGCATCAGTCTGCGCTGGTAGACCATCCTAGGTGGCAAAGCTTATATATTCCCCATATCTATGACTAGTTCATTGGCTCTGCCTTGAGGATACTGTTACATCAGGGATAGTCATGGGCTTCAATGTCACAAATTGCATTTTTTTTCCTTATTGGTGACAAAATATATCATCTGGCAGTGTTTTGGGAGACTTACTCTTTGGCTGTTTAATTTGTACATACAATTATGAAATGGTGAGATTTGAAGGGATCACGAAAGGGAACCACAAATTTGAATACACAATGCACTGGAATCGATCTGTTACATAAACAAATAATTTGTTCGTATTTACAAACCCATCTTTACAATGCACTGTTATATCATAAAATGCTTATGTTGACATCTGGCCTGAGAACTATATGCTGTGACGCACTCTACCGAACAATACCTACAATTGAAAGACTTCTGAAGATGCAAACAGAAACAACTACAATTGAATGATGGATTATCCTTCTGTTTATTTTAAATATACCAATAAAAAAGTTTTGCTGAAACTTCAGGGAAATAGAAAGCAAATGGAAAAATCTTGATCAGAATTATATACTGTCAAAAGTGCAACTTTATCATTGGTAAATATAAGTTAGACATTGCATGTTCATGTCTCCATGCAAAGAGTAATTATGAGCATTTGCAAATTGACAACAGTCACCTGACCTGATGTTATACCTGACGGTCCAACATCATCTACATGTAGTGATGGTAGTAATGCTTCAAGTGCAATACCTAATCATGATTAAATGAACGGGTCAAAAGTTCCTGAAAATGCCTCAACAGCTGGAATCTTGATGCTGAGATATGATACAAAGTTAAAGCAGATGTTCTGTGATATATGTATCAAGGCACAAGTCGTCCATTCATTTTCGACTGGCTGTGATTCTGTTAATTTTATTCATTCATCTTTTACTTTTGCTATCAAATGCCAGGTTACGTCTCTAGGGACTTGAACTACGCAACAAGAAATAGCAAAACAAGAAATTTTTACATGATTGAAAATAATTTATTACTCAAACTACAGGAATAAAAGAATTAAATTCACATAGAGCATGGTGAATGAATTTCTATTTCCTAAAAGTCAATTTCAATTGTTCCAAGAAATCCAAATACATTTTAATGAAAACAGCTCCATCTGTGTTTAAGTTTCAAATGTACAGAAAGATTTCCACAAAATTCAAATAGTCACTAAATAAATTTATTTAATACTGTACAGTTATTCTAGCATGTCATGCAAAAAAGTAAATCTTTTCACAAACCAAGCTGTCAGATTGAATCCAAAGACACTAATGGGGACCTACCATCTGGAATTTTTGTGACATATTTAAGCATCATTTTCACTAAATTTTAAACATTTTTTTCGGGTGCAATACACATGAAATTCTCAAAGTAATGCCTTATTTCCCCACCCCCACACCTATGTGCCCCATTTTATAATCTGGTCTGCTGTGCCGAAGCTGTATAAAAATCCAGACTGGTCTTCAACAATAATGGCAACAGCTTGACTGGATTTCACACTAAAGCCCCATCATAATATGGAATTTTCACCCAAAATTGTGACAGCTTTATTACTAAGATCCCCTTATAGAAAGTCAAGGTTGGACTATCAATCAAGCCCCCAGACTGGGACTGCTCTGGATGGCAAAGTCAGCATTGGATAAAAAAAAATGATGCATCATGACCTATCATTTTACTTAGCATAAGAAAATCTAATAGGGGCCAAAAAAGGGAGAAAGAGGCAAAACTGGACCATAAGTTAGCAACTGTGTAATTGTCTCCAGCACAAGATGACACCATCTATTAAAAGGTGAATAGTTGTTAATATTCCAATCAATTTTCATTCATTTCTGCTGATGTCACTGTAGCTGTTTGGTGATGTAATTTTAGGGAGAAGGGAGGCCAGTAGCATCCCTCACAAGGCATGCAAGTCATGTAGATTTTAGATGAGGGTTTAAAACATTATCTTTTTCCTTAAAAAAGTAAGTTCATTTGTTCTTCTCTTTGCTTTTTGCATCAATCCCAACCAGACATGCTTAGACCACTACTCGCATGCTGCAAGGCAGAGAAGTGCATTTTGTGATAGACATATCTCAGGATTGTCTCCCTTACATTTGGTCATCATTAGGAATGTGTAATACTGATCAAACTAGAGAATAACTCTAAATTCTTCTGATTATTTTATTAAAACTAGGCTTTAAATGTTCAGAATGTACTTGTGTTCAACATGACAGCAAAGCTATAAATCTATCAACACAACAAAATCATGGCCAAAAAAAGAGGTAATGTCTATATGAAATATCAAGTTAAAGTGCTCATGCAATGTATTTGAAAAAGAAAAATAGGCACCAAAATTTTTAATGAAATTTTTAGGTTCAACATGACATATCTTAAATTACATTATTAAAGCCCAACAATTTTTAAAATCAAGTTATAAGTGAGTTTCATTGTAATTGAACAAGTGTATTGGTCTTCATTTCAAATAACAGATCATGTCAACTGTTCCACATATCCATCCCTCCCAAGTTGCTTTGGGATTTTCTCTTCTGACTCCATTATTTTTTGTGCAAGCTTCCTTAAAATTCAGAATGATACAGTCAAGTGTATTTTAAAGTATCCCTGCTATGTATTAGGATTCATTCTTCCTTTCAATTTTTTTTTATACTTGGAATTTTATCAGTCAATAGGATCAAATCAAGGTTCTACTTTTGTACCAAACTGACAAATGTGCTTTCCCAAGAGAATGGTCATCTAAAATAAAATTAAAACACTACTTGTGAATCTAAAACTTTTTATAATTCTTTTTAAATCTTCTAAAAGTGTTCAAATATCAAAATATGCCATCCTGTGTAATGTAACCAGGAACTATGTTATCCAAGATATTTGAAAACAATCTTTAACTATGACTTATGGCCAAAGTTAAGTAGCTACTTACTATAATGATGTCTGTCACTATAGGTTAGGTATTTGGTTTAGTTCCTGTCTCCCTGAGGAAGAGCTTTGACTGGGGTATATGCAGGACACGACTGGCAACCTGTAAAATAGAACTTGGGCAGTTTGTATAAAGGCACTAATTTAGCAGTTTTAGATTCTTTTTTTCACCTGAATTAGCCAATCAATCTTGATTAAACTTAAAGAAAAAATGCTGAGAATATAAATTTATTACAACAACAGCATTTTCAACTCAATTGGACTATAGATCCTGTTAATGTATCTAGGTTGACCAGTGTGAAACCTTTGTGGGATTTAAACAACTGCTCAGTTTAAAATGTAAATATGTTTCAAATAATGTCTAATTTGATTACTGGTGAAAAAGATTTCAAGTGATAATGCAAACAAGTGTTTGATATTTTGTAATCACTATGTAAATTGTCAATATAATGAGAAGTCAAGCATGAGCAAGCAATCTTGGACTGGTTTTTAAAAGTGGAAAATAACCATACACATAGGAATGTGAGAATATTTCTATATAACCTAGTTAGGGTCAGCTCATGTGATATGATGCATGTTATTTAAAATCAGGTTACTTGCTTTATGCTGGGATCAGCCTTGCATAGATTAGTTGAGATCAGCCCAGAATAAACACTAATGCTGGGATCAGCCTTGCATAGATTAGTTGAGATCAGTCCAGAATACACCCTAATGCTGGGATCAGCCTTGCATAGATTAGTTGAGATCAGCCCAGAATACACCCTAATGCTGGGATCAGCCTTGCATAGATTAGTTGAGATCAGTCCAGAATAAACCCTAATGCTGGGATCAGCCTAGCACAGATCTGAAATCATCATAATCTTGGATGCAAGAAAGATGTCATTTGTACATCATGTGTGTCATTCTCATCATAACCATGATAAGTCTTTCTGCATGACCAAAGCAAAGAGATGTACCTAAGCAAGCTGATGTTATAGGGTTTAGTGCCATTTTCAGCACAAGATAGGCTATACATGGCAGCCAGTATAAATGGTGGGTAAAAACCTGGGAAACCCTGGAAAGAACTATTGACCTACTACTGACAATCTTACTTATGTACCCACACTGGCCAAACCCAAGACTCAAACCCATGCAGACAGATGTGACATGGCAATAATCTGTAACATTTAGCATTTTAGACCACTCCAACTCTGCCACTTTGGGCCACTGCTGTCAACCAAAAATTTCTATACATTCTGTGATATTTTAAATTTTACAGTTAAAATTTGAAAACCTTTTCAAATGTTGCTCAAAACACTGATGTCTTGTAAGAATCAAACTTTAAAAAGAAAATATTATGAATCTAATTCGCTTTGTATCACATGGTTAATAGTCATCTTCAGAGTTTTGTGTCACTTGTCAATAGGACAAGTTACATGATTTATAGGACAAGTCACAGACTGAGCCTTATATGAAATAATTTCTAATTTCAGTTTCTACTGTCTTTATTTTAAAATTTTTCATAAAGTTTATTCCTACTGTAACATGTCCAGAAAATATACATCACAGAAAACATATGTATATTTTTTAGTTATTTGTATCAAGTTGTCTTGCCAATTATCTGGTTTTGTATAAGTCATTGTTTTGCACTTTTCCTGTTGGTGCTTTACAAAATGTAAAGGTTGTTTCTTCTGAACAAATGCCCAGATAAAATTGTTTGTTAAATTCTACCAGCTCTTGATCCCTTTCCTTCCTGCAATAAAACAGAAAAAAAAAAACTTAGTTGGTTAATATGAAAATGAGCTGCATACCAACTATGTAGAAAAGGTACAAAAGAATAACTTACACCTTTACAGTACATACACATATTCCTAACAGAATAATTTTCATTGAGATTAAACATGTATGGCCAACGAGATTACAAGAATTGGTAGTTCTGTTTTGTATGGCAACCTGATGGAAAATGTAACTGATATTTCTAACACTAATCCACTAGTTTTCCAGGAATTTACTTAAGAACAATTTCTACAAAAGTTGTGCCAGTGTAATGTCTCTACCAATATCCAGTATACATAGCATATGTAATGTCTCTACCAATATCCAGTATACATAGCATATGTAATGTCTCTACCAATATCCAGTATACATAGCATATGTAATGTCTCTACCAATATCCAGCTTTTGTAAGAGAATTTTTTTTACTTAATTCTCCTCAAATACATCCATGTGAATAAAAATGTGGTTTCACATTACATGTACAATGAATGTACATTACATGTACAATAAATGTACATTACATGTACAATGAATGTTCTACCAAGGTTGGGTTACTCTTGCAATTTTGTGGCTGTCATAATGAAATGGAGAATATCATTCAAGTCACATTACCCAGAATATGCTATTATTTATCTTTTACACTAAAGTAAGGCAAATGAGTTTTAGGAGGTCCACTTTGGCCTGTTATTATTTTACTAGTGTCACACGACAGCAAATTCATAATTAAAATGTTTATTTATTTTTGTCTATAGTGGCATTATTGATTTTAAGCAAGATTTGCAGCCCAGTTATATTCAATACATTTTATATACATAATTGATATCACTAATCAAATATATTGTTTAAAATTAAGTTTAAAATGCTAAATGAATATGATTTGGAAAATTTAATTTAAATTATTCATTCTCATTTAAAAGAATTCACTAATTTATGTTAACCTATTTGATCTCAATTGTAATTTTGTAAATTAGTTTTTCCTTTTCCCTCATAAAGTGTTTGGCTTTTTAGCCCTTTGATATGCAAGTAGCAAATTTATCCACTGCAGTGCAATATGCATAGGCCATTTTACAATTTTAGTACACATATATTATGTATGGAAAGATTTAGGAGTAAAATACAGTCATTATAGCTGTATAATTATTTTTCACAAAAGAATTTTGTATTTGCTTTAAAATTTTGAGAGAGCTCATTCACTATTAAGTCAGTGAAGCTGCGTGATCAACCGTAGAGGCAATTTCTCGTACTCGAAATTTACAAGTTCTTTGTCTGCATCTATATCACTAAATCAGCTGAATTTGATAATTTATAAAACTAATGGCTTCCTACATGAGTATCAGAGCTTTTACCTAAGTTATTGAAGCTTTCATAGTTGTGATTCTAATCATGAAAACTCAAGCAAGTACTGAATGATATCAGCGACTGCCAGATTGAAGAGACACAGTTACGACCGCCGTATTTTAGATAGCCGATTTCAACCTGAGCATAAACAGTGACCACATGATCTGATGCCAATGAATGTAGTATCTAATAGGGTGTTTTTTTTCCGAAGGTGGTGCTACAAAAACAGGCTCAAAATGGCTGCTGTTTACAGGCCATAGGATACAATTTTACTATATATTCTCTACATTTGTTTCTCAGTACTGAACTTTCCACTATAACAATCAATACAAATCATATAATAATCTAAAATACCTTCAAAGATGACTTTACGGTAAAGTTCTTGTCAGGAGTTGACCTGCATTTTTTTTGAGAGGTTGAATTGTAAACAAAACACCATGCAATGGAATACATATTTCACTTCCTTATTACTCACTGTGCACTGCTGCCAAAACACACAGAAAACCAAACATAAGCTAAGCTCAAATTCTCAATAATAAACAATTACCTTCTAATCCATACCAAAAGTGTACCAATAAAACTCTTCTATCAACACCAAAATCAGAGAGAAAAAAATGTTCTACTAGACTAGAACTACATTTGTGGTTATTGAACTAGAATTGTAACCTAATGTCTGCAAGATTCAGACAATTTCACCTCCATGGACAAAACCTCCATCCATGATCAATGCAATGTCTCTTAAATACCGCAACAAAGTTTTAAGGAATTTCATCAATGAATAAACCCCTCAGGTGGCCTAGTTGTTAAAGTTTCTGCCTCAGATGCAGGAGGTCGTGGGTTTGATCCCCGGTCGAGTCGTACCAAAGACTTACAAAAATGGTACTAACAGCTACCTTGCTTGATGCTCAGCATTAAGAGGTTAGTGTTAGAACTGGTCAAGATAATGTGACTGGGTGGGACACCATGCTACAGGTTTGCGGAATGATGCGCCAGTGCTAGACATCCGCTATAAACTGTTGCACTGCAGACATTGTAGCGATATGACTGAAAAATTGTTAAAGCTACGTTAAAAATTATAATCCATGAATAGGACAAATACAGGCTTTTATCTGACATCACTAAGATGAGTACAAGCCAGTTCCAAATAGCCGACTGTCAAAACTGCAAAAATCTTAGTTTAATAGTGATTTTGCTGATAAAGATAACCACATAACACATACTGTAATTAGTTGCTAATACCTATCAGGAAAGTGATAAAAATTAAACTTTTCTAGAAAATTCAATTTTAAAAAATGATACATTATTCTATGAAACATTTATAAATATATCTTAAATTTTAATGAAGATTTAAAACATGAAGTTGACTAATTTTGTTCTATGGCCAAGTCTCTCCATTCCTTTATCATGAACATCAATGAATATCAATATGAACATCAATGGTTTTCCTTGTCTGCTATGAGGCAATTCAACCAAGTTTAATACTTTAATACACTAGCTACATGTTGCACCAAGTACAAGACATTATTTCCACACATGAAAGGAAGGAGCCCTCATATGTCAGGCTTCTAATAGTATTGAAGAGTTGGTGTAGTTATCTGAAATCAAACTAGCAAGCATCTTTCAAGGTAAATAAGTGTGGGAGAGAGGATACTTCTTGTATTTTACATGCAGTTATTGTAATGGAAAGAGTAATAGAAGAAGAAGACAAGTCTTTTTAAACCTGGATATATTCCACATAACAAAGGAATTAGATATCTGACTGATGATATTCTACCAACTTCCATTGCTGTATCTGTTCCAGTGACCAGATAAAGTCTGTAAAGCCAAGAAATGGGGATCTCCAGTCTGGCACACAGTCTGTAAAGCCAAGAAATGGGGATCTCCAGTCTGGCACACAGTCTGTAAAGCCAAGAAATGGGGATCTCCAGTTTGGCACACAGTCTTTAAAGCCAAGAAATGGGAATCTCCAGTCTGGCACACAGTCTGTAAAGCCAAGAAATGGGGATCTCCAGTCATCCAATTGACCTGAAAGAGACAGAATTGAATGAACATGATGGGACACATATCATCTGCATGAAAAAAAAATGTTGAGATGTGGAATGACATCATTCATCGCCATGGTAATCAAGTTAGCATGTGACAGCCCAGAGTTGCAAATTGCTAATGAAAGAAAATGGGGACTTGCTTGGAAGCATACTATGATGTGTAAAAACAGCAGCTTTAAGTCACCAGAGTATATTTATTATGACTTTATTTAAAGAGGGTAACTCAATTAGCTAAGAACTAATCTACCTTGAGGCCCTCAGTCAAAGGAATTTATTTATTTTTGCTGCATCTCTGAAGCCATTGTATATACTGGGTTTGAAAAGAAGAGGAAATAGAGTGGGCATTTCTAATCTCAATTTGAATACTATTCCAGAGCAAAGTTCTAGAGTATTGCAAACTTTTTTTTAAATAATTCCTTTTTTGGTTTGTGAATTTTGTAATGTTTGGTAGACCTTGATTGCAGGTAGGGAGTATTTCCAGGTAATCTATACTTGAATAGTGATTGTAAATATTCAGGAGCACTATCATTGGCTATCTTGTACATTAATTTGGCTTTTCTTAAACAGATTCCGTCTTTAACAGGTAGTATTTTTAACTTACCAGCTAAATTTTTCTTGCTTTCTTTCTGGATTGATATTAACTCAAAAACTCTTTTTTGGAGATGTGCCAGCTTTGCTAAGATTTTATCATTTGAATTACCCCATACCGTATTACAGTAGTCTAAATAGTATAAAATAGTTTTCTGTGCTTTTTTGGGAGAAAGTGTCTTATCCTACTGAGAAGCCATTAACTTGAATTGACTTTTTTACTGATATGTTTGATATGTTCAGTCCATGATACGTTATTATCTACCAAAACACCAAGTAGACTATCATGACAGACCATTTGCAACCTTTTATCCTTCCATGTCAGACATAGTTCATCACTATCAAGTTTTGTTCTTTTTTTCCATGTTGAAATAAGTAATATTTTAGTTTTACCAGTATTAACCACCATGCCATTGCATGTGCACCAGTTTTCTAGTTTGTTTAGGGCATTCTGTTAAGAAATTTCGAGTTCTTGTTTTGTGTTTTGGATGTCTGACAATGTTGTGTCATCTGCATTGAGATCTGTAGATGATACTGAGTCCTTTAGTACAAGTGTTAGGTCATTAATAAATAAAATAAACAGTAATGGACCCAGAATTGAGCCTTGTGGAACTCCACATCTAATTGTTCCAGGTTCAGACAGAACATTATTTATATAAACATGGTGTATTCTCTCACTTAAGTATGAAGTAAACCATCTAATTGTGCTTTCATCACATTGGTAGATTTTCAGTTTCTTCAAAAGGAATTCATGATCTACCATGTGAAAAGCTTTCCTGAAATCTACAAATACAGAACCTATTATTCTAACTTGATCAAGTGCTTGAAGCCATTTATCATTTAGGGAGATCAAGGCAGTCAGACATGAGTGTTTCTGTCTAAAGCCTGATTGATTAGGGTATAACAGAAAGTGTTTGGTTAAATATGATATGAATGAATCATGGACATGCTTTTCAATCAATTTTGACAAGTTTGGTAGTATCGAGATTGGCTGGTAGTTATCAGCATCATCCTTAGGGCCAGATTTGTAAATAGGAGTTACTTTTGCAGTTTTCCATATTTTGGGAACAGATGAGGATGCAATACTTAAATTGATTATGAATGTTAAGCTATCTACAAAAGCAGAGGCAAAAATTTAATTAGTCATGGACCAATCTGATCAAGTCCTGTAGCTTTCTTAGTATCAAGTTCACTGAGATATTTCTTAACAAAGTTTTTTTGAGACTGGTGGGATGGAGAAACATACCTCCTTAGAGATTTTGCTGCTTTAGAACTTTTTCAGTTCAATAAAGTTGTTTTCAATCACTAGTTCTTTTAACTTTGTTGTAATGTTGGGAGAAAAAAAAATCATTGAAAACATTTGCAATGTCATTGTCATCAGTGACTATGGTGTCATTTATGAGAAGTGAGTGGATTTTATTTATGTGTTCCTCCAGTGAGTTCATTGAAGACATTCCAAATGCAGTTTTTGTTGCTCTTTTTGTTTTCAAGCAATGATTGATAATAATTTTGTTTAGCTTTTTTGATATTTGTTATTTTGTTTCTCCATACTTTATATTGTGCATGGTTTCCCATAGCCTTGAATTGGTCTCTTGTTTTCAGAGCATCAAGGTTTTCAGTTGTAAGCCAATTAGGTTGGATTTCATTCTTTGAGTGGTGCATGCTTAGAGACTACATCCATAAATAAGTCAGTCCACACCCTCAGAGCTTCATCTATGTCATCTAAATTTTGGATCATCTTCCATGGAGCTTTATATAGGTCTTTGAGAAATTGTTATTCATGAAAATTTTTGAATGATATGTAAGTGATAGTTTTGTGTGTATTTTTCTTATTTCTCTTGCATTTAACCTTCCTTGTCAAAAAAGTAGGATAGTCACTAAGACCAACTTTTGGTATGTTAACAGAAGTTACATTGTCTGGTAGGTTGGTATAAATGTGATCAATAAGAGTGCTTGATGTTTCTGTTAGCCTAGTGGGGTCATTTACCATCTGTACTAGGCCTAATGATTCAATAAATTCTGTCCAGTTCTTCCTTATTTGAGTATTGAGAAGGTCATTATTTATATCACCAAGTATATATGTTTCTTTCTCCTGTGCAAGAACATTTTCAATTTGTTTCAAAAAGTTATCATTCCAAATTGTTTTGGAGGAAGGTGGCCTATAAATGAAACCAACTAGAAATGATTTTGCATTATTTTAATAAATTTCCACCCAAATACTCTCAATTTCTTGCGACTCCAAGTCAAGTCTCCTTTCTGCATTTACCTCTTCTCTAATGTATACAACAAGACCTCCCCTTGCTGTCTCTCTGTCCCTGTGTAATTGTTTATTGTTGCCTTGACAATGAAAAAGATCATCATTGTGGTTAGCATTTAGTTTGGTTTCAGTGAGTCCTAAAACAGCTATATTATTTTCCTTGGAAGACAACATTAACTTAATTTGGTCTATTCCTCCCACTATACTCTGTACATTTAAGTGACCTACATTAAAAACCTTTTTGCATTTATTTTCATATCAATTATATGTATGTCGTACAATGGGTTACCCCCGTATATTGTCTCCATACTTCTTTTATCATTCTTACATTCTATTTCCATACCTAAATGTTCATATATATTAGCATCTTTAAAGTCACATATAGACCCTGAAAATCCATTGACATTTACATTTACAACCGTGTCCATTGGATATTTAGAGTCAAAAGTCTCTCTAGGTAAATTTTGATTTATTATGGATGAAGCATTGGCATTCTCCTCTTTGCCAACTTCCTAGTATGAATAATACATTGATTGAGGGAGTCTTTGTTTGTGTCCAAATTTATGACATCTGAAGCACTCAATCTGTTTGCCATGAGGGCATACCTGTGTCATATGGCCAGTTTCCCCACAGTAGATACAGTACTCTTCATTATAGTGTCTGAAAATAATACATGTAGTGTCTGAAAATAATACATGTTGATATTTCTCATTAGTTGAGAGGTTCCTTTTCTGCTTAAATGAAGTTTGTCTCTGTGGTAGAGACTTAGGTTGATATCCTGTTTCTGAAGAAAGAAAGATGAGTATTGAGGAATGTACTGTATGTTGAAGTCTTGGCATAGGTCAATTATCAGATCATTGATTTCTTTCACCTCTGTGTCCACACAAGGTGGTAGGCCTGATATGATTATATTACATGTATCTGGATTGCAATACCTAGCACCATACAGTAAACTTTCAAAATCTGTCCTGATTTGGCTTAGTGACCTTCCATCCCTGGCATCATTTCCACCTACTAAAATAATAATTTGGTTGTATTTAGTTAGGTCAGTATTCATTAGTCTTTCCATGATACTATTGATTTTTGCACCTCTTAGAGTCTGTTCATCTGTTTTAAAAAGTCTCCTTGGTATTATACTTTTCAGTATTGATGAGCCAATTATGAGAGACCTACCTTTTCTTGCTGGTGATTTTTAGTATTGGACTGGATTGTATTTTAGACACATCTCTTGGAGGAAGGGGTGTTGAACTGGGTGTCTCCATTGTAAGAGTTAATTTAGCTGACACATTTGTCTGAGCACTGGTGCATGCTACAGACTTTTCTGAGCTGAAGGCCAAGGGTGTATACTTATTGTAGTTGCAGGTGCGACACCTGACTCAGAGGGGGATACTCTTGTTTGCAATGCAATATTACTTTGGATCCCAGTTGTTATTTGCATGGTCCCTTTACATTTCCTTTTGGCTGGTACTGGGATTGTCTGTGTCTGAGCATCTGACATTGTTTTTATTTGGGAGTCTGTCTGAATTGCTGTTTCACCTGAGGTTACTTGTTCATTAATCCTCCCCTGAGCTGACTTAATAGCATGTAACTGTAGCTTTAAGTCTTCAATTTGGGCCTCCCAATTTCCTAATTGCTTTTTGATGTACCCACCTGGAGAAATCTGTACTGTTTAATCCATCACTGCAATGGTCATAAAAATTTATGGAGGGTGTCATTGCTGGACACTCTGTGGGGGTGTTAATTTTATTGCCTGAGTGATACAGGTCAGAGACTTTAGAAGTTTCATGTTTGGTATTACATCTACCTACTGGTGTAGATGTCAGCATATAATTGCCTTTAACATGGGTATTCTCATCCTGTCTACATTTACTGATAATATAGTCTAACCATCTGAAACAGTTCAGCCCTTGTATGTGTAAGACAGATGTTGTTTTATACAGTGTAGCTGTCACAGTGTTTTCCTCTTGTATTCTGTATATAATACCATTTTGAACACTTGCACTGCATGAAGTCAGGCAAACTTCTGAATCCAGAATATGTTTTACAAACTCAAACTTTTGTGGATCTATATGCACAGTGATACTGTACTTATTATGTTTGACCCTCAGGAATTCTGGATATATGTCAGCCATATTAGATAATTCCAGATCATCACCTGCACCATTGTTTTCATTTTCCCTCTGTACATCACTTTCTTGCATGGGATTATCTGTGTGGATCTGATCTTCAAGTACATCAGACATATTAAAGCTAGAAAATGATGCAGAAAATATTGAACTGAGTGTGCTGAGTAAGGAACCTACAAGGCTGGTATTTAAATATGTTTCCATGCTTCTGTTTTTTTTTTCCTTTCTCATCTTGTTCATAACAATGATAGAAAGTATCATATGGAATCCTTAGATATGACTAGCACATATCCAAAACTTTTGAAAAAAATGAAACTTGCATAATGTGTTTTAGTTGGTATCATCTGAAGTTCAGATTTGGCAGATGTAGTTCAATTTAAAATAATCTACTTTGTTAGCCATCTTGAATGACCTAAATCCTTTGTTTTGAACAGGATTCCACATTTGCTTGAAAAATATGAAAGTGTGCACATTAAATTTCACTCACACTACCTTAATATCATCATAATCCACAGCATAAATTATGGCAATTGGTATTAGCATATTTAACACCATTTTTTTTACAAAAGGTTAATTGAATTGTTTGGAGCTGTGTTAGAACTATCCATACATGGCAGCCATCTTGCAGGATCATATATAATTTATATGATAAACTAAAAAAAAATAAACTTGGACCAAATCCTTCTGTTGTAAATATGTTTCAAGCTGGACTACGAGATACACCAATGGGCAACTCCAGGGCTAGATAAATAATGGAAGACAATAGTGGAGATGTTGCAAAAATTAAATGTCACTGTTCCCAAGTACTGGGAGCCACTCTGCGATGTTATTCTGCATTATTCAAAAGTCTGTGGGGGAAGAATTACTAACAGTTGGCATATATGAGCAACATACCTGGGCCTTCATCAAGTGACTCATCTTAACATGACAGAAAATGATAGGAATATCTAATTTCTGAAAATGAAACATTCCTGTGATGTTCTACATAGACTGCGACTGAACACAAATACACAGAATTGTGATGCTGTGAACAGATCAATCAGTGTTTCATTACTTGAAAATGTGAACTATTCCAGAAACTTTGAGGCAAGAATGCATTGAACAATACACAGACTTAATAATAGCCTTGGATCTTCACTGAAAACAAAAGTGATACACTTAGGAGTTAAACTTTCAAAAAGGACTCTGAGAGCACTGGAGAAAATGGATAAAGAATGCACTTACCATCAGTTGTATAAAAAGCATCCACAAACCAGGCAACGTATTCTAACAAGATGAGGAAATATGATATAGGCCCATTCTAGGTACAGGACTCTCCAAGGCAATAGGGTAGCACTCACCAGTTATTATGTACTTTGAGAGAGTGATGTATGTAAGGTGAAGTTGTTTGCATTTTAAACTTGCTTAGTGGAGAGAATGTTGGCATACCTATATGCTACTTTCATGTGATGTGGCTGAAATTTCTTTGGATATTATACTTTGGGAAATTTTAAATGATCTTAGGACACTGCTAACTAAAATGACTGCTCCCTTGTGCTCCAAAAATTAACCTGAATTTGTTTAAAGTACACTATTCTTGGCAGCTATTAAAATAATGAAAATAAATTTTGTCAAACTAGACAGTACCAGCTTCTAAAAGTGCAATGAATGAATTACCAAATACATAAAATGTTAAACTTATCGGCTCTATTTTTTACATTTTACCTCTGAAGTTTGAGAAGTGAAAATGAGCAAGTAGAGCTAGCACTTTTTTGAAAGGTGCACATCTTCAGTAAGGCCAAGCTGTATACTCTCTAATCCATATTACACCCATCAATCATACATCAAAATACAGGGAATTAAAGGTTCTTTCAACAATACCTTTGATATACAAAGTCTCTTTTAAATAGCCAGTATAACTAGTCAGGAAAGCCAGTGAAACTCTTTTTCTTTAAAATTCTAACCCTATGCTAGATACGAAACTGTAGAGCACCACCTAGGAAGTCTGACAACTGCAAAGGACTGATAGACACCAAGGGTGATCACTCATTTAGCAGGAGCCAATGGACAGATAGAAAAGAATATCTTAATTCAATATACATGTATGTATGTATATATGTATGTATGTATGTACGTACGTATGTTGTATGTATATATGTATGTACGTACGTACGTATGTTGTATGTATGTACGTACGTACGTATGTTGTATGTATGTATGTTGAATGCATGCAAGTTGCATTAGCTCAATCAACAAGGAATCATAGTATCTCTTTGATACTTACTGCCTAGGTAATAGTGATATAGCCCATAATGTGTCAAAAAGTAATGATAAAACCAACAAAAACATGAAGAGAAAATATCATCCATTAAAATCTGGTTTCTATATATAATATAATAGCTGCTGAAGGAGATTTTGAGAACAGTTACTGAAAATCGCAACAAAAACAAAATTTATCAACTCATTATATTACCTACTTTGATATCATAGAAATAAAAATTTTTGCCATGTCTTATCAATTACTTTTTGCTTCACAATGGTTTTCTACAGACTACCTTTTGTTTTTCATTATGGACTGAACATATCAAACATATCAGTAAAAAAGTCCATTCAAGTTTATGGCTTCTCAGTAGGATAAGACACTTTCTCCCAATAAAAGCACAGAAAAAGCACTATTTTATAATAGTTACCATATTTAGACTACTGTAATACAGTATTGGGTAATTCAAATGATAAAAACTTAGCAAAGCTGGCACATCCCCAAAAAAGAGCTTTTGAGTTAATGTCAATCGAGAAAGAAAGCAAGAAAAATTTAGCTGGTAAGTTACAAATGTTACCTATTAAAACCCTTTCATTACGGCAAACCGCATATGCGGTCATGGAGAAGTACTCTGTCAACACTATGGACCGAGTTTTCGGTCTGGGGCAGTGTTCTTTGTTAACGTTATAATACCCGACTAAATATCTTTCGGAATACCTCAAATAACTTCCATCTGTTAATGTAGATGTTATATTTGGATTATTTCGTGAGTTTAACTTGTATACAACTAGAAATAACGAACAAAGTAGGAACTTTTAACGTGTTTTCCGAATGCTGAAATTTGTATCCAAAATGGCGGCGTTTAAAGGATTTTTTTTTTTTTTTCAGAGGAGAGTTTTCGGAGGATTTAAATAATTTTGACCTGATAAATTTGTTTGACAATGAGGGAAGACGTATGGAGAGACAATGGAATGCACTTGTGGGTGACAGTGATGACAATGAAGATGACTTTGATGACTTTGAAGGTTTTGAACCAGAGGAATTGTACGCTCCACGTGGGGTTTTTTTTGGACGAAGCCTGAAAACCAAAGAGATTTGTTTCAGTTTTCTGACAGAGTTGGGCACACCCGAGAGTTATATGGCTCCAGGAAGCTTCGGATTATTTTCAAATATTCTATTCAGATGAAGTTTTTGGAAAAAATTGTCCGTTTAACGAACTTCAATGCGACGATCAAACGTGGCAGAGGCGATATAGGTCACTTAGGTGTGTGGACAGATCTCACCTTGGAGATCATTTTGGTTAATTTTATAGAATTTTATATATTATGGACACCATGAAAGAAAGACTTGTGTTGCTACTATGATTATTCACTAGTACATCTAGGGTCAATTGAACAAGTTTTGAGAACATTCTAAGTTTTCTAAGAGGTAATAAAATAATTGTATTTTACCTGTTGTTACCTGTTTGTACCTGCATTTTAACAGTTGTAATATATATGCACATTTTATTGAATTAGTCATAAAATTTGATTTTTAACCTTTATTTTGACACCTAATCCAGCCAGATATCTTTAACATTGGCAAAGTTATGTTGTTTCAAAGTCCACAAGTCATTTTGCTTTACAACTCCAAAGTTACTTAGTGTTGAGGACTCTATGCCTACAAATCACTTAGTGATGAAAGGGTTAAAGATGGAATCTGTTTAAGAAAAGCCAAATTAATGAACAGGATAGCCAATAATAATGCTCCTGTATATTTACAATCACTATTCAAGGATAGGCTACACATAAATCCCCCCCCTCTGCAATTAATATCTACCAAACATTACAAAATTCCTAAACCAAATAGGGAATTATTTTTAAAAAAGTTTACAATAATCTTGAACTTTGCTCTGGATTAGAAATGGCCACTCTTATATCCTTTCTCCAAACACAGTGGTGTCAGAGATGCAGCCCCCCCCCCAGTAAATTCTTTTGACTGAGGGCCTCAAGGCAGATTAGTTCTTAGCTAATTGAGTTACCTACTTTAAATAATAATAGTAATAATAATAATAATAATTTCATTATAATTAATACACTGCACAAAAAACTGACCATATTCACTCTACATTCAGAGTGATACTCTATTCAAAAGGAAGTGGTTCACTTTTCAGGCAGTAAGGTTCCAACACTGTACCAGGGGAATTAATTAGTGCAGATGGATTTGAGGTGAAGTTGTTTTAGTTCAGGTCTAAAAGTTAATTACAGTCAAACAGGGATATATCTTATCTGTTAGTGAACTGATTTGCTGGTCCTGGTTGTCTAGTGACCCATCAATCTCTTAATTATCAAAACACCTGCCTTTAAGTATCCTGCTTGTAGTTTTAAGTCAGGGATAGTTTAGACCAGCTGGAAATTATGGTGTAGATATAATCAATAATTTTATGAGAATGGCTCCACTACACCTGTAAAAGTGTACAATATATAACAGAATGGAACTTTGAGTTTGATAAAAGCACTCAGGAAAAAAGGAGAAAATTATATTCCATAGTATACCATATAATAAACCATATAATGTACCATATATATATATATATATATATATATATATATATATATATATATATATATATATATATATATATACCATATACCATATTAATGTAATTTATTCAAGCAAGTACATCCAGCAAAGCCATCTAGTATCTATTCCAAGTATTTTTAAGCTGCAAACATAATTTATGTAAACACACCCACCCACCCCCCTCTCTCTCTCTCTCTCTCTCTCTCTCTCTATCTCTCTCTCTCTCTCACTGCTGTATACTGAGCCTCCAGTTTATAACAAAATAGGTAAAAATAGTAGTCAAAAGCTATGATGGTGTAGCTTTTTTTATTTGAAACCCTTGTCTATGACCATTTCTGCAGTACTTATTAATAAAAGATTATATTAAAGAGTTATTTTGATTGCTTTGGTTTTATAAACCAAAATTCTGTTCCCACAAATAGTGCTGATGTCAGAAACTACTGGATAAAAAAAACTGGTTTAGGACAATATTGTGTGCAGAATCATGGATAACCTCTCTATCCAAACGTGTCTATTGTGTAAACATTATATGAAACTATATAACGTGTTATTAAATACGATTCCAGTATATAAATATATTTTAAAATGTGTTTTATATATGTAATGCATATAATGTTTTGAACAGAAATCTTCTATCTATTCTAACAAATTAGGTTCAGTTAATAAGTTCACTAGTTAAGGAATTTTATAACTGACAGCCCTAGTGTCTATTATGCATGCAGTATCTCAAAATGGATACACATACATGTACATGGCCATTTAAAAGTATACACACATAGCTAACATTTGCTTATGAATAATACAGAATTGAAGGAATGTATGCTAAGTGAAGCATTCTGTTGAATGAATGAAAATAAAAAGATCAAATAAGAAAAGTGGTGCCACACACTGATAACTTGGTGTAAAAATCTTCATAGCATCAAAGGAAGAATATTTCTTTCATTTTTTAAACAGATTTGTACATCTATATCTTAATGTAATAATGTAGTAATCCTTCCAAGGTATATCTTAATGTATTATGTAATAATGTAGTAATTCTTCCAAGGTATGTGTTTTCAAAACAATCCATACTGAATATGTGGAATCAATAGAAAGGATAATACCCAATGTTTGTAATAAGTAACCTCCTATATGTATATTTGCTTGAGCTATAAATAAATACTGTAATGCTTGGTTGTCTTTTTTATACTGCCATTGTATGTACTAAGTCATTTAACTGCTTTTATACTTGGACTTTTGATTGCAAAACATTTTTTTTAATCGGGAAACCTCTCCTGACATTTTGTAACATTTTCACAAAGTAAATTTAGACGAAAGGCTAGCAGTAAATCACCTAAAAAGAATTCTCAAACAAGTTGTTTATTATTATATTATTATTATTATTATTATTATTATTATTATTATTATTATTATTATTATTATTATTATTATTATTTTATATATGTGCAGCAAATTGTTTTCCAACATTAACAACATAGACACTTCTAAGACATTACAGAGGTAAGGATAATCTGTTCTGATACATTAAGATAATTAAAACTTAAATCTGTAAGATGGACCAAATGTATGATAGATTAAAAATGAAGAGCATAAACCATACAATTAATGGAATTGTCTGCCCACAGTTCATACAGTCCCTAATGAATAATTTGATAATTTAGCATCCATATCATGTGCACCTGCACATAGGGGCAATTAGGGTGATTTCTCCCAATTTTTTTCACCTTTAAATATGCCTTGGCCTCCATTTGTAAAACTTAACAGTTGACCAATACACAAAAATTGTGTGGATGGCACTGGTCCACTCCTGCTTAGAAATGTGGTGATGATGGTACATGACAGGTACACAGCAGGTGTTTAGCAACCAATGGGGCCTCTATACATTCTTTAACATCTATTGAAAAGAAAGAGAGAAAGAATAAAGTAATGTTTACTGATTTGAAGATAAAAAATGCTAGATGCCAATGTTAATGCTTTCCACAAGTTTATAACTATGTAACTAGTTATCCATATGTTTAAAAAAGATCAGGATTATGTAATTATTCCAATTTCATGTTTTTATTTGCTTCACCCTCTTTACAATGGCACAAATGGCCATTAGTATGTGTTTTTGTCAGTGTGTGTTTATTTGTATGACCATCATGAATTCATTTTAGCACAAAAAACTAAAAAAAATCTATAAAAGCTACAACTTTGAACATGTTATCATAGTTATAAAAAACTACACTGATTATGTTTTTCATATATTATGAAAATCTCAACAAAAAAAATGTTAGACTTTTATTTTTAACATTTGGACTTGGGACCTTTTTGATGAAAACCTTGTTTGCACAACCAGCAAAAGAACTTGATTATTGTGAAATATTATCACATAAGTTACTTATTCTGAAATACATCATCTCCTTGTTGAGATTATATATATATATATATATATATATATATATATATATATATATATATATATATATATATATATATAATAAATAGGTAAGATAGAAATTATTATTATTATTGATTTCATCACAGTGTAATAAATAAGTATTCAAGTTCATAAATATTTCTAAGTTTTGATTGTCAGCTTTCACGTTACACTATTTTGATTTAAAACTTTTCCAATTTTTGCTCAGTTATACGACTGTAGCATTTTTTTAGCTTTTTTTACAATCTAAATTTAATTTCTAAAGCATAGGTATTTTATTAGGAAATGTTAATCTATGGAATGGAACTAGCATGTTAGATATCTAAAGATAAAATATAATTATCAGACACCTATTAAAAAGTTTCACTTAAGTTAATTTGTGTGTAGTATCATTTTACACCACCCAGCTAATTTGTAGAAATAATTAGGCACAAGTACCTACCCAGCTTGGTTTTAAGATAAAAATTTTATGTAACTGGTTCCTCTTCCCATTACTAAAATATAAAAAAAAATTTTTTTTTTATGAGTAACGAACTTTGGGGTGTTCGAGATGTGAGGGGAAACTTGAGAAAATGTTAATAAAGAAACTTAACCCTGCCAGGTACACCTGTCCAGCTCTAAAAATTTGTTACATGTGAGTAAACATTTTAGGACATAGCATCAAATACTTGACACAGACCAGGTGGGTTTATGTCTGATACATTGTTTTACCATGTTAACTCTGGCATGTTATTACTACTTCTCATCAACTAATTAGACTACTGCACTGACATTTTACACACAGACCATGGTCTAGTTGGTCCCAAAATTAATTGTGCAATGATGAAAATCCTATCACTTCTCCTGAATGAATGATCACATCAGCATAGAGTTTTCACAGACGAAGTCTAGTTAGTTGTAAAATAAAAATGGTGCCAATCTGACTCTCTATATGGTCATCACAATGGCTGTCTTGAAAAGTGTGTTGTCTTTGTTGTATTTTCACCAGAAGACTTCTTATTTGTTGAAATTGGAAATGTTGCCAATATAATATCCAGTATGGCTACCATGGCAGCCATCTTGAAAATAGAAACTTATATCAACATAGCAATTACATTAAAAAGCCTGTTACTGCTGAGATGGTTTCAACATTCCTGACCAAAATTGTCAACCTTTAGAGATTTTGTTCCATTCTATTTGTTTACCGTTTTAAAATAATACTTTTGGAAGGACCGCTCTGGTGTCCTAGTGGTTAGTGCACCTGCCTCGGATGAGGGAGGTCATGGGTTTTAACTCTGGCTGATTCATAACAAAGACTTCTAAAAAATGTTACTAACAGCTGTCTTGCTCCTTGCTCAGCATTAATAGGTTAGTGTTAGGACTGGTCAGCCTGGTGTTAGGATAATGTGACTGGGTGGAACATCATGTCTGCAGCATTATGCCCCAGTGCTAGACATCACTGTTAACTGCCACACTGGCAATATTGTATCGATATGACTGAAGAATTGTTAAAGCTACATTATTAATCATTATCATACACACATACTTTTTTTTTTTAGTGAAAAAAAAGTTTGAAAAAACGCTATTTTAACTTTCTTTTAAAAAAATGTATTCCTAAATAAATTTGTTGCATTGCTGGCTTTCAACTTTCTGACAAAGAAAGAATAAAATGAGATTATTATTATTATTATAATTATTATTATTATTATTATTATTATTATTATTATTATTAGCAGCAGCAGCAGCAGGAGTAATTTAAGTAGTTGACATATCATTTCTACATTTGCAACAAAGTTTTCCAAGAACAAAAGGGTCCTTTCACATTGCACTGATGCTGCAAGGTTTTATGTTATTGTATTAGCATTTGTGAGCGATGTCAAGTCACTCTTACTACACACATTGGCAAACTGCTCAAGTCACAACTGTGGTATCATATATTTTCTGGTTAAATAAAATAAGTGGGTGCAATTTTTGTGCAGTGTATGGGTGAATTTCCCAGTAAATCTTAAGTCACTGGATTTATAACTCAGGTTGTAATAATCTAATACTGAAAAATGTCAATTGTGTATGACTGATAAAAAACATGAACTGGACAAGGAAGAAAGTATAGATTATGTGCCAATAGTCAAATTACCCAGGATACATATATGTTTTGGGAAAAATTGGACAACTCAATAAATATTCCAGGACCCCAACCTTATTATTAGTAGTCCCTTAGCTTATCACAGAAACTACAGGAAAGGTGTTTAGTGTTTATTTTACAATTTGTGTAGTTTTTACTGCATATCTTGGTATTCTTCTCTACAATCCATGCATTAAACATTGGACAATATTATTTGTGAGGCTTAAAGGAACATTTCTGATTTTTTAATAAAGCATGTTTATGTTTATTAATATTAATTAATATTAATCATCTAAAATGCCAAAAAATAATAAAGTACATTTGTTGGATAAAACACATTGCATTATTGGAAATATGTTATTCATTGACATAAAATAAGTCCATTTATCAGAGAAATCATAGCCACTTAAATTACTAAAATGTTTTTACCTTGTATGTATTTATGCTAAAAAGCCAGTGACTTTGGCAAAATCAGCTTATTATTTTGTTTTTATAACATTGCTTTATGTGTCATTGTGAGAGCCAAAACAGGTTTCAGATTTGCAACCTTAATTTTTCCTTCCATGATTTTTTTTTGGTACAAATGAAGTAAAGGTGAACATTTAATAATTTGTATTTTTCATCATTACTTTAACTTACTGAACCTGAAACAGTTTATGGTCCTCAAACAAATGTCATTTTCAAAATCTGTTTGTATAAAATATGTTTACCCCAAACCCCAAAAATGAGAAATTAATACAAACTGAAATTTCTTCTTTTAATATTGTGATTAATGAATATAATTTTCATGGTACTATATATATGACTGCCATTTCATCTCTACCCATGTCGGTTTCAGACTTGTGCATAGCCACCATGGGTATGTGAGAAAGCTACCTGTAATTTTGCATGAGGTGGTGTTGGTTCTATTGGGAGCTTTCATATGTTCTTCTAGCACTAGCTGTACTGGCTGCCTTTTTTGCCCTGTGAAATACCAGAAGAAGAATATAATTTATATAGACTTTAGTCCATGGAGTGTTTCTAGGTCAAGATATGGGAATGCTATTAATGCTAAACATAAGGTTAGCAATTAGGGGGCTGGTAGATGGTCATAACAAGTGATTAGCAAGAGTTAATAAGAGAATGTGAAAATCCTGTGTGGCTTAATTATATCATTAAATGTGTGTGTGTGTGTGTGTGTGTGTGTGTGTGTGTGTGTGTGTGTGTGATGGTGTGTGAGAGAGAGAGAGAAAGAGAGAGAGAGAGAGAGAGATTTTAATATTTCCTCAATCAAGAATCAACATGAATACCTTTTTTTATTTAATAAAAACTATAACTTTAGACTTTGAAATGCTACCGGTGTCCAACAAATTCCCACAAAGTGAAAATACTCATTCCTCTGATCATTTTTTTAAAAAATATGGATGAGATGTTGATACATGCATGTCTTTAAATCCTTCAACTCAGCTCAATTATCTGATTGGATAATGTTTGAACATTATGAACCAGCTATTGGGAGTTGATTCATATAAAATTTAAAATTAAGCTAGATCAGTCCTTCACAACAACTGTTTGCTCAAATTTGACTAGAGACTTATTTCATCAGTTAGAATGACTTGAAGGAAGTTGGTAAGGGATGCTTGTTTTTTTGCAACTTCAAAAAAATCAAAATTCACACAGGTTTGTTATTATTTGCTTCAGTCACTTTTTTCATTGATTGCAAATCAAATTCAATGAAATAGATATATACATGTTCAAATGTATGCAGTTCCAAATAAAATCCATTTGGGTTCTGAATAAATTTTGATATTGAATGTGCAGTTATTTTAATAGCCTCAGATGTGCTAATGTGCCAAAAATTGTGATGTATAAAAAATGTCCTTGAATGAATTCACAATAATCTCAAAATATTGATTTAGTCTGGAAAATATTGAGCACTTTATAATTCCAGTGAATACTTTAAACAAACATATCCTCTCAAGTCAAAACTTAATTTAAAAAAATTAAAATATAATGCAAATGAAATATACATAACAATGTTTGTTGTTTAGGAATTTCATTTCCAACTATTCACTAACTCCAAAGATAATTTTGGTCTTACTTTCTAACAACTAAGTAATAAGTATCTGTTTTTAAATTTAAAAATATTGACCTGTATAATTTCTAATTTCAAAACTGTTGTTGCAAAGATTTACACCTATGGTAAAATTCATTTTGACAATTATCAAATATCTATTATCCCAAGAATTATAACTTTGTTAATAATGTAATAATAATGTAAACAAAGAATTCTCAATTAATTGCATAGGGGATAACACAACATTGGCATAGGGCAGTCCAATAGCAAAACTGGACTCAGTTTGACCCAAATCAGGTGATGTTCTTCCCTGCCTGCCCCCCCCTTCCCTCTCCTCCCTTTTCCTGCCTCAACACACTATAGGTTCTAGGAGTAAGTCAAAAGTCAATGGTTAACAGATACCACAGGTCCTTCCCTAGGGTTAAAAAAACAAGCCAGGGGCCAAGCACCTTATCAATGGAGCAATGTCAACCAAACAGCAGACATTGGGCTCTTGTGTTAAGCCTCCCAAAGGGGCAAATGGCCCAGAGCTGTAATCAGGGGAATAAGCAAGAGGGATATAAACCATTATAAATTGGTAGCAGCAATCAAACTAGGTACCCCACATGTATTGTGATTATTATTTATTAATTTAGTTTTAATTGTTTTATTAAGTTGATTAGAGAGCTATGTAACTTTTTCAATATTTTGGATAGTAAATTTTTGTTTAAAGTTTATTTCAGCACAATGCAATATTTATTTAAGGATTGTTTTGTTTTGAATTATTTCTCTCTTCCAAAATGATATGAATTCTAGTAATTTTTCATTTATTTGTTCAAGCAATAATTAATATAGTATGCTTGCAAAGAATGATAAAATATATTGGGCAGCTGAATGGGGATACAAATCTATATTTAGCCACTGCTCTAATAATAGTGCTAGGGTTGGGTTGCAATATTTTTTAGAAATATGTTCAAAGTTGTAGTTCATAAAGATGTGACAGTCAAGGAAGGTTTATTATTACAGATATTACAATTAATGGCAATTTGCCTTGTGAATTTGCCTGGTTATAATAGTGCTTATTTAGAAAGTTAATAAATAAAATAAACAGTAAATGACCTAGAATTGAGCCTTGTGGTACTCCACATGTAATTGTTCCAGGTGCAGACATAGAATTATTTATATAAACATGTTGTTTGATCACTTGAGTAGGTTTTTATCATATTGGTAGATTTTCAGTTTCTTTTCATGATCCATCAAGTCAAAATCTTTCATGAAATCTACAAATACAGATCCTATTATTCTAATCCTATTATTTTACCATGGTCAAGTGCTTGAAGACATTTATAAGTTAGGAAGATCATTGCAGTCTCACCTGAATAGTTCCATCTAAAGCCTGATTGATTAAGGTGTAACCTTAAGTGTTTGGTGACATGAATGAGTCATAGACAGAGTTCATTGAAGACTTTCCAAAATGCAGTTTTTGTTCTTTTTTTTTCAAGCAATGATTGATAATAATTTTGCTTACCTTTGTTAATCATACTTGTTATTTATTTTCCTCCATACTTTATATTGTGCATGGTTTCCCATAGCCTTGAATTGGTCTCTTGTTTTCATAGCATCTAGACTTTCAGTAAGTCAATTCAATGTAATTATTTATGTCATCCAAATTTTGGATCATATTCCCAATAAGTTCATTGAAAAACTGTTCTTCATTAAAAATTTAGAATTATCAGTAAGTGATAGGTTTTTTTTATCTTATTTCTCTTGCATTTAAGCACAAAAAGTAGTGGTCACTCACTAAGACCAACTTTTGTTACATTAATACAAGCTAGGTAGGTTGGCTAGGTAGACCTGGTAGGTTGGTCTACATGTGTTTAATAAGAGTGATTGAATATTCTGTTACCCTTTTGGGGTAATTTACCAGCTATAGTAGGCCTAAAGATTGAATTAATTTTATCCAATTATTCCTTGAGTATTGAGAAGGTCCTTATTTATATCACAAAGTATTTATATATGTTTTTTCTCCTGTGCAACATTTTCCATTTGTTTTAAAATTCAACATTTTCCATTTATTCCAAATTGCTTTGCAGGAAGGTGGTCTATAACTGAGAATAAGTATGAATGATTTTGCATTGTTTTGAGAAATTTCAACCCAGATACTCTCTATTTCTTGCCACTCAAAGTCAAGTTGCCTTTGTTCATTTACAGACCCTCATGTATACAACAATACACCCCCACCCCACCCCAGCTGTCTCTATGTCTCTGCATAATGGTTCATTTTAGCCTTGATGGTGAAATAGATTATCCTAGTGGTTAGCATTTTATTTGGTTTCAGGAAGTCCTAAAACACCCCCACCCCACCCCGGCTGTCTGTAGGTTTATTTTAGCCTTGACGGTGAAATAGATTATCCTAGTGGTTAGCATTTTATTTGGTTTCAGGGAGTCCTAAAACACCCCCACCCCACCCCTGCTGTCTGTAGGTTTATTTTAGCCTTGACAGTGAAATAGATTATCCTAGTGGTTGTCATTTTATTTGGTTTCATGGAGTCCTAAAACATGTATACAATTGTCACATGACTCAGAATGCAGGATTACTTTGGGAGTCAGTTGTTATTTGCATTTCCTTTTGGCTGGTATTGGGATTATCAGTGTCTGAGCATCTGACATTGTTGCTATTTGGGAGTGTCTGAATTGTTTCAAATAAGGTTACTTGCTCATTAATCCTTTCCTGGGTTAACTTAATAATTTTAATTCTTCAATTTTTGCCTCCAAGTTCCTAATTGTTTGGTGATGTAGATGTACACATATGGAGAAGTCTTGATGGTTTAAGCCTCCACCACTGCAGAGGTCCTGATTTATGGGGATATAATTTCCAGACACTTTGCTGGGGTGTTAATTTTATTGCCTGAGGTCAAAGACTTTAGGAGCCCTTTCATGTTTAGTACTATGTCAACCTACTGGTAGATGTCAGCATTTAGCCTTTAGCAGGGGTATTCCCATCCTGGTCTACATTTACTGATAACATGATTTAAGCATGGTGAAACAGTTGAGCCCTGGTATGTCTAGGACAGATGTTGTTCTATATAATGTAGTTGTCACACTATTTTTCTGTTTTAAGGACAGTACCAATTTGAACATTTGAACTGTATGAAGTCATGCAAGTGGTTCTGAATCCAGTATCTATGTTACCAACTGAAACTTTTGTTAATCTATATGCACAGAAATACTGGATTTATTGTGTTTCTGGATCAATGCCAGCCATATTGGATAACTCCAAAAGATCACCTGTATCATTGTTTTAATTTTCCCACAACATGACTTGCAAGCAAGGGATTATCTGTGTGGATCTGATCTTCAGACTTACTAAAGACAGAGAATGATGAGCTGAGTGCTGAGCAAGGACCCTAAAAGGCTGGTATTTAAATGTTTGCTGATTTTGATACTTTTAGCTTGTTCATAACATATTCTAATATATGACCAGGACATATCCATAAAGTTTTGGAACAATAATGAATTTGCATCATCTATCATCTAAAGTTCCTATTTGGCAGCTGTTATTTAATTTCCAATTAAGTCACTTTGATATCCATCTTGAATATTTTAAAATCATTTGTTTTGAACATTTATCCAAATTTATGTGAATCAATGAAAGCATGCATATTAAATTGAACTCACACTAAGTTAATATTATGATATATCCACAGTATAGATTATGAATATTGGTATTCATTGAACACCAGTTTTTACACAAAGTTCATTGAAGTGAGTGATAGAACCATGGCAGCACATCCATATTAGCCAATTTGCAATAAATCTGATATTTGTTTTTTCCTTGCTTAACAACTAATAATAGAAACATCGTATAGGTTAGGTACCAACTTTTTTTTCCAAATTAGCATATAGCATATTTTTGTATAGACATTTATTATGTTTAAGCAATTAACACTTTAATTTGTTATGTCATGACCAGTTTGTGTTTTCGAAAAATTGAATTAAAGTTATTCTTATCCCTGGAAATACATAAGTGCTCTGACAAGATTGTTGGATAAACATATTTATTGAAAGTTAGAGTTCAAAATTTGAATATTTTTTTTTCTGTTATTCAACAAGACACAACAGATATGATAGCCTTTTAATTTTGATTTAATTTAATTTAGTTTCATTCTCAGCATGTTTTATTTTTTGACTTTGATTTTTTTATAATTTTTAATTTGTAATAAAGGGAAGAAATTACAATTATTGAACATTTTAGAGACCTTTAGTGAAATCAACAGGGTTCTTTATAATGTCATTAAAAGAGTTCTTTTTTTCAAATCCTGGAACAGTTAGACTTTGTAAAAAAAATGAATATGAATCACTTAAGCTTAGGAGATGTTTCTGAGGCAAAAAAGTTTTTAACGAAGCCAGAAATATAAAAGAATTTGGCCTAGTATTTGGTGGAAACAAATGTTGGATAAAGTAATTTGGTTTCAGTTAGTTTTTATCCGACTCAAGATAAAAATTAAGTAGTTAAAATTCAAATACAAGATGGAATAAAAGAATAAGAAAACTTTAACTTTAGAAAGAGGAAAAGCAAATGCAATTAGAGAAGGAAGAAAAAGGCAGTTGGAGAAAGAGTTGAGACAGAGAAACCAATGAGGTTAGAATTGGAGAAAGAGGGAGGGAGGGAGGGAGGGATTGGATTGGATTGGATGGATGGATGGATGGATGGATGGATGGATTAGAGCTGCCAAGTGAAATCATCATTCCCACTGAAGTTTTGATGTTAGTGTAAAAAAAAGTTTGCTGAAACTGAAATGTGCCAGGGATTACAATGTAAAACTAGTGATACTTACATTTCCCAGTCATTACAACAGAGTGCAGACTGATCTGTTTAAGGACTATATCTTATATCATGACTATATCTTAAAGGGTTATGAGTTAATCCCTGGGATCATTGAAAAGATGTTAGGAATTCTTGAAAATGATTTGCATTGGAAAAAGTAAGACATTTTGATAGTTGGTTCTATTTTAAAAAGGTTATTCAAGATTAAGAAAAACCCAGACTTGAATAGTTCAATAACTGCATCAATAGTTACATTATTTTAAAGAGCAAAAGTTTAAAACCTTAGCTCATAAAATATTTAAATATTTGTTGGTTTGTGAAGTTATTATATTGAGATTATTATATTGAGAAATATCTTGCTAGGTTATTGGCATTCCAGTTTTCCTGCCTATATCACATCACATATAGTTATAATTCCTTGTTTATTATATGACTTATTGCCAGTGTGTAGTCATTTTCCCTTCCCTGCCTATGATAAAACCTATTTTTATTTTTCAATGTCAGCACTTCCTATTTTTATAACGAAGCTCTCTAACATTTGTCTGTCTGTCTTGTCACAGGGTGCTAGCAATAGTGTAAACTTAATCATCCCATATTATTAACAGTTCTAATATGGCATTTTTTGGCTAATTATTTGATTTAAATCCCAAGTCTAAAAGACACAGACAAGTCTTGGTTAAAATGAAGGGCAGTGTAAGAGATCAGTAATTTCTGTTTTCTTTCATCTGTTCTCAATGTCATTGTTTCATCATCCTATCTATAAGTATTGACAAGAGCCAAAGTAGTAATAGGGGACGATATAGCGTCAATGGGAGTTATTATTAAAATACGGCCTGGGATACTATAGCGTCAAGAATTTTGGCGACAAATGGCACAGCATGGGACACTATAGCGTCAAGGGGAATTTTGTATTAGCACAACCTGGGCCTGTATAGCGACAAGAGAAATGGCCCAGGTGGCATGACGTCACGGTACTGAGCACTTGGTAACAGTGTAGCAAGGAGTTGACCTAGTTGTCCTAAATACGCGCAGCTAGCACTACGACTCTAGGGAGGGACCTATAAAATAGAGACATAGAGACCGACATATATTACTATAAAACCTAGAGTTTTATATAAAGCATTATATAGACTTGAAATCTGTTGATGGTGTTCATAAATTTGCATATTTATAATGATGCTATAAATAGTTTTAATGAAGGAAAAGACTAACACCAAAATGGATGTGACTTAAAGTAACGCTAAAATGACGAAATTGTCCCAGAACTTAACCGAGACTAAACATGTCCCTGAACATTAATTTACATTGGTTTGGACTAAAATTAATACTAAAATCACGACATTGTCCAATACTACAGTGGAAATTAAGAAAATCTGGAACATTAATATTCAAGTGACTGTGATTAAAAGTAACGCTAAACATATGAAATTGTTCCAGAATATGACGGAGACTGAACTTATCGCAGTAGATTAAGTTATATCAGGGTTCCTGCAGGTCATGGAATCCTGGAAAAAAAATTTGGAATTAAAAAAAATAAATTTCAAGGGCCTTGAAAAGTTATGGAATTTGTCAAAACCTTGAAAAGTTTTGGAATAGTCATGGAATTTGTGACAATTGAGTTAAAGAAATTGATTACTTTAAATTTTATTAGAGCACCGAGAACCGATTAAATAAAATGATAAAATTACAATCGATAAATGGTTTCAATTCATATAATAAGAGTAAGTTCTCCTAATGGAAGTATCAAATGATTTCAGGTGTTGTTCACTAAATAAAAGAAAGCAAATGGAAAGTAATGTGTTTTGTTAATATTGTAAATAGGAACACATACAAACACTACTAAGAATTGTTTCCTTTGTTCTTTTCAATACAAATTACATTGATCATTGGATTATGACATGAATTACTACATAGTCAAATTGTGCTAGCCCATGTAAATTTAAAAAGTACATATGAAATATATTTGTTGTTAACTTATTTCTTATTTTAAATTGAAAGATGTTATTCTTTATGTTCATTTACTTGACAATGCAAGATAGCGCGGTCCTTGAGTTTTATGAAATGGCCCTGGAAAAGGTTTGGAAAAGTCATGGAATTTGTTTTTGTTAAGTCTGCAGGAACTCTGTTATATTTGCTTAGTCTAAAAGTAGAACTAAGATTACCAAAATCTTCCAAACCATAGTAGAGACTGAGAAAAACTCTGGAAGATTGTATTCAGATTGCCTTGACTTAAAATATTCCACTAAATTTCAGAAAAAATAGCGGACTTGAATGGCATCTGGTAACTAGTCAGATGTATTGGTTGTTAGAAATAGTTAAAGACGAAGTGTAGCACTAAATTGTGAAATTGCACCTGGCTTTAGCGGAGACTGAAAATAATCCAAAGATAATTTTTTAAAATGTTACCAAGAGTTAATGTAGTACTGAAATTATCTAAACTCATACCGACCTTCGGCTTCGCGGAAACTGAAAAATTGTAAATAAAATTTAAACTAAGCGATAATATTACATCTATGGTAATTAGCATTATGGGACCCTACTTTATGAAATAGAGCGTCAAATTTTATAGCGTTAATATTAGCATTAACTGACCCTACTTTGTACTATAGAGTCAAGATTTATAGCGTTAAATGGCACACCCTGGGACACTAACGGGAAGTTTGTATGGGAACAATAGGAATGGAACAGATAAGGTAACGTCTCATTCATGGACACATGCAACCGAGAATAATGTTTTTGTGAGTTAAACACAAATTATACAACAACTAAAAAAGCTTTTCAGGCAAGAAAGAATAAGCCTTTTCGAGACAGTGGACTGACCCTCTAAAAGGTTTTTATCGCGAATGCATGCTATCCTCACCACCGAAACGATTAGCATTAAACACAACTTATACTATAGGTATCAACGAAACGAGCAGCATAAAGCACAACATATACTATCGCATCAACGAAAGAGAAGAACAAAACACACCCTATACCATCTTATCAACAAAAGGAGCAGCACAAATCCCCAAAATATACCATCTCATCAACGAAAGAGAAGCACAAAACACACCCTATACCATCTTATCAACGAAAGGAGCAGCACAAATCCCCAAAATATACCATCTCATCAACGAAAGAAGAAGCACAAAACCCAAAATATACCATGTCATGAACGAAAGAAGAAGCACAAAATACACCCTATACCATCTCATCAAGAAAAGAGAAGAACAAAACACACCCTATACGATCTCATCGAGGAAAGAAGAAGCACAAAACCCAAAATATACCATCTCATCAACGAAAGAGAAGCACAAAACACACCCTATACCATCTTATCAACGAAAGGAGCAGCACAAATCCCCAAAATATACCATCTCATCAACGAAAGAAGAAGCACAAAACCCAAAATATACCATGTCATGAACGAAAGAAGAAGCACAAAATACACCCTATACCATCTCATCAAGAAAAGAGAAGAACAAAACACACCCTATACGATCTCATCGAGGAAAGAAGAAGCACAAAACCCAAAATATACCATCTCATCAACGACAGAAGAAGCACAAAATACACCCTATACCATCTCATCAAGAAAAGAGAAGAACAAAACACACTCTACACCATCTCATCAACGAAAGAGAAGCACAAAACACACTCCAAAATAGACCATCTCATCAAGGAAAGAGAAGAATAAAACACACCCTATACCATCTAATCAAGGAAAGAGAAGTACAAAATACACCCTATACCATCTCATCAACGAAAGAGAAGCACAAAACACACCCTATACCATGTCATGAACGAAAGAAGAAGCACAAAATCCAAACTCTACCATTTCATCAAGGAAAGAGAAGCACAAAAACACACCTTATACTATCTCATCAAGGAAAGAAAATTACAAAAACACACCCTATACCATGTCATCAAGGAAAGAGAAGCATAAAAGAAAAATATACTATTTACGCCAAGGAAACGAGAAGCATAAAAACAAAAAAAATACCATCCACACCAACTAAAGAGCAAGCATAAAACACACAAATATAAGAAAGAGGCCCGGTTAATAGAAAAAATAGAAATAAGTATATAATTGCAAGTCTGAATGAATGAGTGAATGAATGAATGAATGAATGAATGAATGAATGAATGAATGAATGAATGAATGAAAAGCGGAAAAGAAAATCTTAAATATTTTTGTTGTTGCTAAGGACGGTTAGAGAGCCCGGTTTGATTATTGGTTTAACTTTTCATCGATTGCCGAGTTCAATGAATGATCGATCATGTAGGCTTGCTTCCGATGTCTAGTTTAGTTCTGGGACGTGTATTTGCTGCGCTGGTTGCTTGGAGATGGATAGATTTCAAGAAATGTATCGCTTTTGCTATTTAGTGTTTGGTAGGATTCTGTATGTTTGGAGGACTGCATGGTTATGTGAAATGGCCAATGTTTTTTTTTTCACCATGTCTCTCGAATATGAATGGTCTAAAAAAATGTGCCTTAAGTTTGTGTATTATGTTTTTTGTAATGTCAAATGTTTGCGAAAAGAAAACGTCTTGGAATATTTATGTATAGGCGGGTAATTAATACATTGATTTCTACCTAAGATGTTTTCTTGTCAAGAGAGTCGTTCTGTTGATTACTTACCATTTGATAACATCTGTAGGTGTGGATGAAATCCTTTTTAGGAAACGTAGACTTGAAGAGTAAGATGGCCGAAGAACCTATATCAGGAACTACAGTGAAAAGGTTATAAAAGGACCCGGATGTATGAAAGGACCCGGTTGTATAAAAGGACCCGGATGTGTCCCTGGGGTTTGATAGTCCTCTGTGAAAAGTACACTATATTTGTGAAAGACGACAGCTTAGTTGCTAGAAACATGTTCATTTTTTTGTCTTCACGTTTTATGTACACTTTAAAATAGAGATGCTGTAGCTTGAAGATGTCACTTGGCCTCAGGAGTATGCCTTTTCCTGAAGCCTGTTGGTAATTGGGACTTCCCCCCTCTGTATTTACTCAGCGGACGTGATTGAAAATATATGAAAAACAATGGGGATATGATCCCTGGTTAGTGCATTTCAAAGCCAAAAGCTGCAAAAGGGAGAAAGGAAAGAAGACATGTTGGTACATTTTCAATAGTATTGTATCTTTGTCGAAAACTGTGGATCCAGATACAGTGGCTTTTGCGATTGCATACCATCCTCGCATTCCCACTTGGCCCTGTGCTTGAGGGTTTGTTTCTTGTCTGTCATGGATTTACTTGTAGGCAGGCAGGCTTTCTCTCTCTCTCTCTCTCTCTCTCTCTCTCTCTCTCTCTCTCTCTCTCTCTCTCTCTCTCTCTCTCTCTCTCTCTCTCTCTCTCTCTCTCTCTCTCTCCCTCCCTCCCTCCCTCCCTCCCTCGTTTGTTTTGGTGGCTGATGGTATGCTGAAAGGTTAGAGCTGGTACTACTGCTCATCCATCCATCCATCCATCCATCCATCCATCCATCCATCCATCCATCCATCAATCAATCAATCAGATTTTAAGTCGCTTGTTGCAAGGTGGCTTATGAGACTGTTTACATGTTTGGACTGCAGTCCGTTTAAGAGGGCACTGGCGTTCCGAGCTAGGTCTTTTCCTTGACCCTAGTGGAAATGCCTCCTCTCTTCCCCCCCCCTTCTGTACTCATCGGACGTGATGGAAAACATGCATTCCCCATGACATGTTGCAAGAATAAATCCTATAAGATGAGCCATCAAGAAAGCGTACATATGATTGGTCATTTTAACGTCTCGGTTGAATCTCAGTACGGGTTATAAATAGCATGATCGAGCAGTTTTGGGTCACATCATTCTAAACTTGAAAGAGAATATACACCATGTCCGGACGTGGAAAAGGTGGTAAAGTCAAAGGAAAGGCTAAGAGCCGTTCGTCCCGAGCAGGACTGCAGTTCCCAGTGGGGAGAATTCACCGTTTGTTGCGAAAGGGAAATTATGCCGAGCGAGTAGGCGCCGGTGCCCCCGTTTACTTGGCTGCTGTGCTCGAGTACTTGGCCGCTGAAGTGTTGGAGCTGGCTGGTAATGCAGCCCGTGACAACAAGAAAACCAGAATAATTCCACGGCATTTACAGTTGGCCATCCGCAATGACGAGGAATTGAATAAGCTCCTTTCAGGAGTCACCATTGCCCAAGGTGGTGTTTTGCCTAACATCCAGGCTGTTCTTTTGCCCAAGAAAACAAAGCAGCCTGCTGCTAAATAAAGCAGTCTATTTCGCTACATATTACAAAACGGCCCTTTTAAGGGCCAACAAATTAATCCCGAAAAGAAACATGCGTCAATATTGCCAAAAGTATAATGTGAAATACAACGTCAATGAAAGAGTGAGTTCAGTTACCTTTGGACCCATGTACAGAGAAAGCTTAGGCTCTGATATGACCGTCCTTTTCGTTTTCACCCCTGCCTGTAAGAAGTAATGAATGTTATAATTTCGTTTGCGCTACTTTATTATAGTTAGGTTGCTTGCTTGCTAGCTAGCTAGTCTTGATGCGTACGTACCTACCTACCTACCTACCTACCTACCTACCTACCTACATACAAATGTATTTGTAGATAACGATAGAAGCCCTTTGCCCAGTAGGAGAAATAGATTTGTACGGTGGGGTACTTGTCTTTACTGAAATAATTACCACACGAGAACAACTGACAGGCAAGACAACATAGCAGTCACCAAATGTAACGTCAATAGTGACTATGACCAAAAGTGCTTCGCGATAGGACATATCTAAACCCAGCCCAGGTTCCCTCTTGATTGAAAATGCAGTGTTTCTTTTTTTGGGTCCCCCACACATTATTCATATTTTGTAACCTGCATGCAAAGATGACGATCCCAGCATTATTAGTTTCCTATATAAATATCTTGTTTCGATTGGCTTGTAATTGATTGCGTTTTGTGCTATACAATGTCATGTGATGCCACGTGATGTCAGGTTGTTACCTGTAGTGTAATTTTGTTTCCTCCCTGTGATTGGTCTTGAGGACCTACTAATTTGCTTAATCACCCCACCTGACCTCACGTGACACGACCTCACCTGACTTCTCGTGACGTCACGTCACGCCAGACCAGACCAGACCAGACCAGACCACCAGACCAGACCAGACCAGGCCAGGCCAGGCCACGCCACGCGATGTGTCCCTGTCATATTATACTTATCTTAAAGAACACTCTCTTGCAAGAAAGAAGTTTATTGCCTAGACTTGCCTAGACTTTACATATGGATGCTGTCTCTTGAAGATTGCACTTGGCCTCAGAAGTGGACCTTTCCTGAACCCTGGTGGGGACCCGGAAGTCCCCCTCCTTATGTTTCAGCGGACTTGATGGAAAACATACAATCTCTATGGCCAATTGTTTCCAAGGACTTAGGTAAAAACGAGTCATTAAGAGCATGGTACAGTACAGTACAGTACAGTACAGTACAGTACAGTACAGTACAGTACAGTACAGTACAGTACAGTGCAGCACAGCACAGCACAGCACAGCACAGCACAGCACATGCTGTTTGCAGCGCAGCGCAGCACAGCACAGCACAGCACACCCATTTGTTAACGTGTTACAAATGCAAGATAATTTTGACAGACAAACCTATATTTTTTAGCTATGGTTTGTGAGGTTGAAGTATGTCTTTTATGGTTGACTTTGAAATGTACCATTGTCATATTAGGTAGGTCTGGTGTAGATACTTTGTAAGTATACCGTTACTCCAAAAGGAAACGAATATACCAGTACCAGTCTTTTTTATAGTGACAATTAGTTTCTAATGTTTGTTTTTGTTGTTGTTCTTGTTCTTCTTGGTTTTGTTTTTATTTTGTGACTGCTGCTATTGCCCAGCCACACAGAGAGAGAGAGAGAGAGAGAGAGAGAGAGAGAGAGAGAGAGAGAGAGAGAGAGAGAGAGAGAGAGAGAGAGAGAAAGAGAGAGCAAAAGAGAGAGTGAGAGAAAGAGAGAGTGAGTGAGAGAGAAAGAGAGTGAGAAAGAGAGTGAGTGAGAGAGAGAGAAAGAGAGAGTGAGAGAGAAAGAGAGAGAGAGAGCAAAAGAGAGAGTGAGAAAGAGAAAGAGAGTGAGAGAGAAAGAGAGTGAGTGAGTGAGAAAGAGAGAGAAAGAGCAAAAAGAGAGAGTGAGAAAGAGAAAGAGAGTGAGAGAGAAAGAGAGTGAGTGAGTGAGAAAGAGAGAGAAAGAGCAAAAAGAGAGAGTGAGAAAGAGAAAGAGAGTGAGAGAGAAAGAGAGTGAGTGAGTGAGTGAGAAAGAGAGAGAAAGAGCAAAAAGAGAGAGTGAGAAAGAGAAAGAGAGAGAAAGAGAAAGTGTGAGAGAAAGAGAGAGAGAGTGAGATAAAAGAGAAAGAGTGAGAGTGAGATGAAAGAGTGAGAGGGAGATAAAAGAGAAAGAGAGAGTGAGGTAAAAGAGAAAGAGACAGTGAGAGAAAAGAGAAAGAGTGAGAGGGAGAAAGAGAGAGCGGGGGGGGCTGATGATGTGTAACACACTGCACTTTTGTTAGCCACGCCACTCGCATTGTGCTTTATAACAATTTTATAAAAGATAATCAACGGAAAATCTGTTAAGAAATTACCATCAAGTTGCAAATAATAGCTCGAGGGATGAAGGCTACAAGAGGACAATATATAAACACAATGCTTGTCCGCTTATAAATGTACGATTGATGTGTCCCAGAGATTAAGAAATTGAGAATCCCTGTATTATTCTCAATTCAGCACGATGTATTCCAGTGGTATTTGTCATGAGAATTACACCTGACGGTAATTTTTAGCTCAATACCTGAAGGAGAAAAAGTGTATGAAATTGTAGGCACATGGAAATGCCTGTATGTTTTTGTACGAGTTAAAAAGACAGTGTCAAAGTATGTTTTAGAAACACAAAATTGGTTGCACATCGGGTAGAGAGAGAATTTCGCTCCAAGAGGAATGTTTTCCATTACGTCCGTGCTTGTTCGCGGACCTGGGAGTATTGCCTATAAAAGGTACAAGTGTATATCTTGTGATTTTTCTCTCTCCCCCCTTTGGACACCGACAAGGACGGACGTGTTTTTCTTAGCTCTCGGATTTAAGGATAATAATGGATGATACACCTCACACTAAGGATAGTGCACTAGGAAACTAAGGTAAAGTAAATTTTACTTAACTACTAAACTACTAAATTAATAAAAATCTATTTCTATCCAAATATAAATTAATTGCATTAGAAAAACCACGATCTACGAACTACTCAAGCCAACTAATACTGAAATTTAGCGTTAGAAAAACCACGATCTACGAACTACCCAAGCCAACTAATACTGAAATTTATCAACCAAACTGCTATTTTTTACTAATAACGAATTAAATATAATCCCTCTTCCAAACTCTACATACAAATTCTGTAACATTACAGATAAAAATGAAAGCTATTTATTAAAGAATCCCTCTATTCCTTTGTTCCCGCGGAAAAATCCTTTGTTCCTTTGTTCTCAAGGAAGTTAACACGTGGGCGACTGTAACATTGCTGAACAATGATACCACCTCAACACACTAACCTCAAACAATATTAGGAATATAGAAATACATAATTGCACACTATTACAAGAATATTCAGTTAGTGCTTTTAAAAAAAAAAAAAAATAAATATAAATAAATAAATAAAAATAAAATAACTAATTATCATTATACTAAAATTATATACATAATATAAACAGTCAAAATATAGATTGAACAGTGTTACTACCTCCCCATCTCAACCTTAAACAACATATTAGACATATTTAAACATACAACCAGTATAGGGAGATACAAACAAGGCTGAGGGAAATAAATTTACCTCAAAAATATATACACAATAGGGGCGCTTAGGGTGTGAGCTGAATAGAGATACTTTATCGCAAGCAATAGACCTTAGCAATATACTAAGAATACTCAAAAAAAAAAAAATAAATAAATAAACACTAATAATAAATAATAAAAATTAATAATAATATTAATAATAATAATTAGAAGGTTGATGACGATGAGAGTTGGGTAAGCCCCAATAATAGTAGTAATAAAAACTATGTTTCAAAAAAAAAAAAAAAATAATACAATATAACTGAATCATCCATTATTATTCAGTAAATAACATAACATAAAGAAGAAACCTGAGAACCACACAGAGAGGAGACGAATGAATACAACAAGATAGCTGAATCATTCCTACTGAAACTCTTAAAATATTCAAATAAAGGGAATCTATAAGCCGGTATTGAAACCCTAATAACCCATCCCCGCATACAAACACCAAAATACTCGCAAACATCATACCTAGTCCATATCATAAAACAGGCGCTAGGACTCATACTAGCACAAGCTTGGGTGGATCCTGAAACCTATAAGCACCGTATAGGCTAAGATTTCCCACCATGATAGGGACATATAGGTCAAGACCGATAAACAAGGGGAACTCAGGAACACCCCCCCCTGATATCCACACCTCCCAGGAGCGGAGTAGACCGAGTAAAAAAAAAAAAAAAAAGGGAAATGTATATATATATATATATATATATATATATATATATATATATATATAATATGTATATGGTAAGTAATTACGTAATAATCCCCATAGTCGTTCTAATGATAGGGGGATTAAATGAAAAGATTGTGTTTCATCAAAGCCAATTAATATACTGGAAGCTCTACCAGTGTATGTCCGAGGCGGAGAATTGGAGCCGACCAATTCTCAAACAAGTAAGACAGGGGGATACAGTCAACTCCTATTGGAAACACCGAAGGAGGGAAGTAACCAAAACTAGAACAAGATGGCGGATACAACAAATAAGCAGAGGGATGATGCAGGTCCAGCCCAATCCGACAAAACCAGGAAGCAATACCAGCACTACCCACGAAAAATCGGACAAACTCACAGGACCCTAGGCATCCAGCACAATACAGACGAACCGGAAGAAGGAAGAAAAAAAAAAAAAAAAAAAAAAAAAAAAAGAAAAAAAAGAAAAAAAAAAAAAAAGAGAAAAAAAAAAAAAAAGAAAAAAGAGAAAGAAAAAAAAAAAAGAAAAACCACCAGAAGAAAGGAATGAAAAGATTACTTTCTCATGCCAATTAATAAATCAAGGATAGTTAGTCAGCTCCAGCTAACATCCATAATACCCCCCCCCGCACACACACAAAATAATCTACACTACAAAACAATCAAGGGAAACGCATAAAAACCACCAACCCCTTGCGTTCCCACAACCCCCCCCCTGGTACGGACAAGGCACAAACGCAAAACGAACAGTCCGGGCCACGCGGCCAACTGTTCAAAACAAGAAGCCAAAACCACTGTCTTCACTTTGGCACTGAAGGCAACAGGCCCTAATGCGACCCTTTTGAAATGGCGATCAAAAAAAAAAAAAAAAATCAACCACAAAACAAAGCGTGCTAAATTTAATAAAGGTGGCCAACACCTAATTCTAGGTCAACATCTTTAGGACCATATAAGTACGCTAAGTACGCAAAATTTTAAAAAAAAAAAAAAAAAAAAAAAAAAAAAAATTTTTCTAAATCCACAACTCAGGAATATTAGGACAATTGCACAGGTGGCTTACACATCATTGATATAAGGACACCTATAGGCAAAACTGGTCTCATTTGACCCTAACAAGCCCCCTAACTGAAATAAAGTTAGGAGGGTTATCTTCTTCGGTCTTTGCTGCGTGAGGGAGCGGAAGGGGAGCTGGGGAGTGGGGTGTGGGTTTGCCGTTTTTGGAGCGACTTTTTCCTAACACATAAAGGTCAAGTTTTAGGGTCTTGTGGGGGCCAAGCACTGAGGCCCGCGTCCTTCCGAGGGGAAAGCGATCCAGACCGGGATTGCAAGCACCCCCCCCGGAAGAAACGCTGCCCAGCCTGGGGCAGAGTCAAAAGTGTCAGCACTGGACACAGGTGCGCCCGGCCCCGGAAGGGGGAGAGGCCACTAGCCCTTCTCAGGGCTCAGTCATAAAACACGCGAGTGTATACATGACTTTAAGCATACTATCTTGTCTTGTCTTGTGATTTTCTTTTCTCCCCCCTTTGGACACCGACAAGGACGGACGTGTTTTTCTTAGCTCTCGGATTTAAGGATAATAATGGATGATACACCTCACACTAAGGATAGTGCACTAGGAAACTAAGGTAAAGTAAATTTTACTTAACTACTAAACTACTAAATTAATAAAAATCTATTTCTATCCAAATATAAATTAATTGCATTAGAAAAACCACGATCTACGAACTACTCAAGCCAACTAATACTGAAATTTAGCGTTAGAAAAACCACGATCTACGAACTACCCAAGCCAACTAATACTGAAATTTATCAACCAAACTGCTATTTTTTACTAATAACGAATTAAATATAATCCCTCTTCCAAACTCTACATACAAATTCTGTAACATTACAGATAAAAATGAAAGCTATTTATTAAAGAATCCCTCTATTCCTTTGTTCCCGCGGAAAAATCCTTTGTTCCTTTGTTCTCAAGGAAGTTAACACGTGGGCGACTGTAACATTGCTGAACAATGATACCACCTCAACACACTAACCTCAAACAATATTAGGAATATAGAAATACATAATTGCACACTATTACAAGAATATTCAGTTAGTGCTTTTAAAAAAAAAAAAAATAAATATAAATAAATAAATAAAAATAAAATAACTAATTATCATTATACTAAAATTATATACATAATATAAACAGTCAAAATATAGATTGAACAGTGTTACTACCTCCCCATCTCAACCTTAAACAACATATTAGACATATTTAAACATACAACCAGTATAGGGAGATACAAACAAGGCTGAGGGAAATAAATTTACCTCAAAAATATATACACAATAGGGGCGCTTAGGGTGTGAGCTGAATAGAGATACTTTATCGCAAGCAATAGACCTTAGCAATATACTAAGAATACTCAAAAAAAAAAAAATAAATAAATAAACACTAATAATAAATAATAAAAATTAATAATAATATTAATAATAATAATTAGAAGGTTGATGACGATGAGAGTTGGGTAAGCCCCAATAATAGTAGTAATAAAAACTATGTTTCAAAAAAAAAAAAAAAATAATACAATATAACTGAATCATCCATTATTATTCAGTAAATAACATAACATAAAGAAGAAACCTGAGAACCACACAGAGAGGAGACGAATGAATACAACAAGATAGCTGAATCATTCCTACTGAAACTCTTAAAATATTCAAATAAAGGGAATCTATAAGCCGGTATTGAAACCCTAATAACCCATCCCCGCATACAAACACCAAAATACTCGCAAACATCATACCTAGTCCATATCATAAAACAGGCGCTAGGACTCATACTAGCACAAGCTTGGGTGGATCCTGAAACCTATAAGCACCGTATAGGCTAAGATTTCCCACCATGATAGGGACATATAGGTCAAGACCGATAAACAAGGGGAACTCAGGAACACCCCCCCCTGATATCCACACCTCCCAGGAGCGGAGTAGACCGAGTAAAAAAAAAAAAAAAGGGAAATGTATATATATATATATATATATATATATATATATATATATATATATATATATAATATGTATATGGTAAGTAATTACGTAATAATCCCCATAGTCGTTCTAATGATAGGGGGATTAAATGAAAAGATTGTGTTTCATCAAAGCCAATTAATATACTGGAAGCTCTACCAGTGTATGTCCGAGGCGGAGAATTGGAGCCGACCAATTCTCAAACAAGTAAGACAGGGGGATACAGTCAACTCCTATTGGAAACACCGAAGGAGGGAAGTAACCAAAACTAGAACAAGATGGCGGATACAACAAATAAGCAGAGGGATGATGCAGGTCCAGCCCAATCCGACAAAACCAGGAAGCAATACCAGCACTACCCACGAAAAATCGGACAAACTCACAGGACCCTAGGCATCCAGCACAATACAGACGAACCGGAAGAAGGAAGAAAAAAAAAAAAAAAAAAAAAAAAAAAAAAAAAAACAAAAAAAAAAAAAAAAAAAAAAAACACAAAAAAAAAAAAAAAGAAAAAAGAGAAAGAAAAAAAAAAAAAAAGAAAAACCACCAGAAGAAAGGAATGAAAAGATTACTTTCTCATGCCAATTAATAAATCAAGGATAGTTAGTCAGCTCCAGCTAACATCCATAATACCCCCCCCCCGCACACACACAAAATAATCTACACTACAAAACAATCAAGGGAAACGCATAAAAACCACCAACCCCTTGCGTTCCCACAACCCCCCCCCTGGTACGGACAAGGCACAAACGCAAAACGAACAGTCCGGGCCACGCGGCCAACTGTTCAAAACAAGAAGCCAAAACCACTGTCTTCACTTTGGCACTGAAGGCAACAGGCCCTAATGCGACCCTTTTGAAATGGCGATCAAAAAAAAAAAAAAATCAACCACAAAACAAAGCGTGCTAAATTTAATAAAGGTGGCCAACACCTAATTCTAGGTCAACATCTTTAGGACCATATAAGTACGCTAAGTACGCAAAATTTTAAAAAAAAAAAAAAAAAAAAAAAAAAAAAAAATTTTTCTAAATCCACAACTCAGGAATATTAGGACAATTGCACAGGTGGCTTACACATCATTGATATAAGGACACCTATAGGCAAAACTGGTCTCATTTGACCCTAACAAGCCCCCTAACTGAAATAAAGTTAGGAGGGTTATCTTCTTCGGTCTTTGCTGCGTGAGGGAGCGGAAGGGGAGCTGGGGAGTGGGGTGTGGGTTTGCCGTTTTTGGAGCGACTTTTTCCTAACACATAAAGGTCAAGTTTTAGGGTCTTGTGGGGGCCAAGCACTGAGGCCCGCGTCCTTCCGAGGGGAAAGCGATCCAGACCGGGATTGCAAGCACCCCCCCCGGAAGAAACGCTGCCCAGCCTGGGGCAGAGTCAAAAGTGTCAGCACTGGACACAGGTGCGCCCGGCCCCGGAAGGGGGAGAGGCCACTAGCCCTTCTCAGGGCTCAGTCATAAAACACGCGAGTGTATACATGACTTTAAGCATACTATCTTGTCTTGTCTTGTCTTGTGATTTTTATAATCGAAGGATAAAAGTCGTTTTAAAAAAAGGAGATACCCCATAAGATAGTTCCAGGAAAATAAGCTGCTTAATACTAAACACAATAATACAAATTTCACCAAAGAAGAAAGTTGCTAAGCCAAAGACTACAGCTACCAACCCAACTATATGATTTAGGTTCAAGCCGCGATCACAACTACCCAAAAATACTGAATTTTCACCAAAGGCTATTTTTTCTTAAAAATATAATCCCTCTTCAACTACAAGGTTCGGTAACAACAGGGGGCAAAACCCTGAAAGCTACTTTTGAAAGGATCTTATTGCTTTCGTTCCGGGGAAAAATCCTCTGGTTCCTTTCGTTAGGAAAACCCGATGAAAATAGCTAACAATGAAGGCACCTCAAAAAACCCAAACAATATTAGGAAAAGAAAAACCAAAGCACCATACAAGAAAGTTAGTGCTTTTAAAAAAAAAAAGTAAAAAAATAAACAAAAAAAGAAAAAACTAATATCTTTTACTAAAATTAATCATAATATAAACAGTCAAAATAAGATGAACGTGTTATACTCCCCATTAACCCTTAAACAAAAATATTAGACATTTTAAACATACAACAGTTGGGAATACAAACAAGGCTGGGGAAAAAATTTACCTAAAAATATTCACAAAAGGGGCGCTTGGGTGTGAGCTGAATAGAGATATTTATCGCAAGCAATAACCCTTTCAAATTTTACTAAGAAAACCAAAAAAAAAAAAAAAAAAATAAATAAAACAATAATAAATAAAAAAAATTAATAAAAAATTTAATAATAAATTAGAAGGTGTGGGCGATGAGAGTTTGGGGAAGCCCCATTTAATAGATAATAAAAACTATGTTCAAAAAAAAAAAAAAAATAATAAATATAATGACATCCTTATTATTCGTAAAAACATAACATAAAGAAAACCTGAGAACCCCACAGGGGGGAATGAATACAACAAGAAGCTGAATCATTTATGAAAATCTTAAAATATTCAAATAAAAGGGGAAATTTTAAAACCCGGTTTTGAAAACCCCAATAACCCCCCCCGCATACAAACCCAAAATACTCGCAAACATATACCCTAGCCATTCATAAAACAGGGGCTGGATCATACTGCACAACTTGGGGGGATCCCGAAACCATAAGCACCGTTAGGCTAAGATTTCCCCCATGATAGGGGGTTTTAGGTCGACCCTAAAAAAGGGGAAATCAGGAAAACCCCCCCCCCATTCCAACTCCCCGGGGCGGAGAGCCGAGTAAAAAAAAAAAAAAAAAAAGGGAAATGAATATTATATATTTATTTATTTATATATTATATATATATATATAATTGTATATGGTAAGAATTACGAATAATCCCCATGTGTTTTAATGATAGGGGGGTTTAAATGAAAAAATTGTGTTTATCAAAAACCAAAAATTAATATACTGGAAGCTCTACCAGTGTATGTCCGGGCGGAGAATTGGAGCGACCCAAATTCTCAAAAAAGTAAGACAGGGGGTACGTTTAATCCATTGGAAAACCGAAGGAGGGAAGTAACCAAAAAGAAAAAAGTTTGGGGGTACAACAAATAAACAGGGGTGATCAGGTCCAGCCCCTCCGACAAAAAGGGGCATACCAGCACTACCCCGAAAAATCGGACAAACTCCAGGACCCCAGGCATCCCGCACAATACAGACGAAACCGGGAAAAAGGGAAAAAAAAAAAAAAAAAAAAAAAAAAAAAAAAAAAAAAAAAAGAAAAAAAAAAAAAAGAGAAAAAAAAAAAAAAAAAAAAAGAGAAAGAAAAAAAAAAAAAAAAAAAAAACCCCAGAAGAAAAGGAATGAAAAAAATTACTTTTTTTATGCCAAATTTAAAAAATCAAGGATAGTTAGTCGTCCGCTAACATCCCTAAACCCCCCCGCACAAACAAAATAATCTACCTACAAACAAACAAGGGAAACGCTTTAAAAAAAAACCCCCAACCCCTTGCGTTCCCCCAACCCCCCCCCTGGTGGACAAGGGACAAACGCAAAGAACAGTCCGGGCCAGCGGCCAACTGTTCAAAACCAAAAAGCCAAAAAACTGTTTCCTTTGGCATGAAGGCAACAGGCCCTAATCGACCCCTTTTTAAATGGCGATAAAAAAAAAAAAAAAAAAAAAAAAAAAAAAAAAAAAACCAAAAACAAAGCGTGTAAAATTTTAAAAAAGGGGCCCCAACCCTAATTCTAGGTCAAAAATCTTTAAAGGCCATATAAATACGCTAAGTACGCAAAATTTTTAAAAAAAAAAAAAAAAAAAAAAAAAAAAAAATTTTTTCTAAATCCCCAAATCAGGAATATTAGGGACAATTGCACAGGGGGGCTTAACCATTTATTAAGGAACCTATAGGCAAACTGGTTCATTTGACCTAACAAGCCCCAATGAATAAAATTAGGAGGGGTTTTCTTCTTCGGTCTTTGCTGGGAGGGGCGGGGGAAGGGGGGCTGGGGAGTGGGGGGTGGGTTTTTTCCCTTTTTTGGAGCGATTTTTCCTAACCTAAAAGGGCAAATTTTGGGTCTTGTGGGGGCCAAACACTGAGGCCCCCGTCCTTTCCCAGGGGAAGCGATCCAGACCCGGGGTTTCAAACACCCCCCCGGAAGAAAAGCTGCCCAGCCGGGGCAGGTCAAAGTGTCAGCACTGGAACAGGTGCGCCCGGCCCCGGAAGGGGGAGGGCCCCTAGCCCTTCCAGGGGTCAGTCATAAAACCGCGGTGTTTTTAAGATTTAAGCATACTTTTGTTTGTTTTTTTTTTTTTAATGAAGGATAAAAGTGTTCCCAAAAAAAGGGAGTTCCCCAACAGCTCCAGTTCCAGTGACCGCTGCTCCAGCAGCAGCAGCAAAGTCACCGAAGAAGAAGTCTGCTAAGCCAAAGACGCCAGCTAGCCACCCCAAGTATATCGATATGGTTCAAGCCGCTATCAACAACCTGAAAGAGAGGGGTGGTTCTTCACGGCAGGCTATACTAAAATACATCGCCGCAAACTACAAGGTGGGTAACAACCAAGCCCTGGTCAACTCGCGGCTGAAAGTAGCTCTGAAGGGTGGTGTGAAGGCAGGTGCTCTGAAACAGTCCAAGGGGACTGGGGCCTCTGGTTCCTTTCGATTAGGAGCCAAACCCGAAAAGAAGGTAGCTAAAAAGAAGGCAATCAAAAAACCCAAGGCAAAGAAGCCCAAGGCAGCCGCAAAGAAGCCAAAAGCCAAGAGCCCCAAAAAGAAGAAGGCAATCAAGAAACCAGCAGGTGAGAAAAAGGCAGCTAAACCCAAAAAGGCCAAGACCCCGAAGAAAGCCAAGACTGCTTTT